>CM073571.1:27970186-28367606 GCA_037074715.1 Magnolia kwangsiensis | reverse complement strand
ACAGCAACAGCCGTTACAGTCTCAACAGCCCTCCTTTTATTCAAATGGGAACATGTCAAACACAGGGCAACCTCAATATGAGCAGGCACCTTATATGCAAGGCACCCACACAAACCACACAATGAATCCTGCTTGGAATGGTCAGGATGCTCAGAATTTGAACCTGCAGCAGCAGGCACCGGTTTACGGTAAGAGCCTACCTTGTTCTCTGCAACTGTTCCTCCGAAATCTAGTAGCATGGTCTCCATGTAAGGTGCTGTTCCCAAGTCAGAATCTTGCAATACCCAGAGTCTTTCTGGTCTGAAATCCTAATTTCTACTGCCTGTCATTGGCCCCACTTCCTGCCTTTTCCTGCAACACTTCAGAAAGGCTCTTGGTGTTTTTCAGGCACTGTATTGGCTCCATCAATGACAATAGTTCAGATTCACAATCCTGCAATTTTAATGGACAGCATAAAATGACTGATGGGCTAAAAAAACTGGAAAGGTTCCCATAGCTTTCCATTTGATCTTTTCTAGTCCTTGCTAAATCCTGGTGTGGGAACAGGCTGGTCTTGGTTTTGTATCTGAGGAGCTGTTGGAATACTGTTTCCTTGACTGAGCCCCACCTGTAGTCAAACACAAGCATAAAGTGACATAGGAATCTGTTTTTTTTTTTTTTTAAATTGTTCTCTTGACTGGTGCAGGCGATCAAAGCAGTGGGGCCCTGCCACCACCACCCTGGGAAGCCCAACCAACGCCACAGAGTAACAATCTGGATGGCACACATTCGCTACCAATGCAAAGCAGTGAGCTCACAGGCGCAAATGCCCAACAAATACAGAGCGGCCAGCTGGTGGGCATGCAACTTCAACCAATGCAGGGCGGCATGCATTCTCAACACACACAAACAACCCAGATGGCAGGTATGTACCCTCAAATGATGCAGAGCGGCCAGATGGTTGGTATGTACCCTCAGCCAACACAGAGCAACCAGATGGCAGGAATGTACTCTCAACAGATGCAGGGTGGCCAGCTGGCAGGTATGCATCCTCAGTGGATGCAGGGCGGCCAGATATCGAGCATGTATCCTCAGCTAATGCAAGGAGGCCAGATGATGGCCTACAGTTATGGTCAGCAGCCAGGGACTGGGTACAACCAGAGAATGTATGGGCTTTCCATGCAAGATAACAGCAGGTACATGAGCACCTCTTACTATCAGATGTCTGGTGCTTCTGCATATGTGCAGCCAAACAAACCATCCAAGCCTGAGGATAAGCTGTTTGGAGATCTTGTGAACATGGCCAAGACAAAATCAAACAAACCCAATACCAGTAAAGTTGGGAGCTTGTAAAATCAGTGACTGGTTTGCCTTTTATATTGTTTTTCCCCCCCTCTAGTTTTCTAGTTTTCTGTATCAGTCTATCATCTTTTTCTATTTTTCTTTTAAAAATTTTCCCTATATATTCTTCTCTTTTGTCTCTCTCTCATAATTGTATGTGCTGCCGATTTGAACTTGTGTATATTCCTTGTAGAGAAGTAAAAAAGTTTTTAAAAAAATTTAAAAAAATTAAAAATTAAAAAAGAAAAAGAAAAAAGGAAAGACTGTTTGAGACACTTTCTTTGCTTATGTTGATTTTTCAAGCATTACAGGTATGAGTTTTTTTTTTACTTTCTCAGGAAGATTTTAGGGGATTTCAGGAGTGCCTTTGGAATGAGGAGCGATTTTGGGATTATTTATTTATTTTTTATTCTTCTTCTTTTTTCATTTTACCTATTTTTTTGGATGGCCAGAAGTTCTGGAAAGCTTGATCACCTTTGATTTTTTGTATGGTGGGAACTACAGCTTGGGCAGTCTGGTTTGACATAGATGTGTGCGGTGTGTATGGTCCACCATATATCTGTGGTAGAGCATAATGTGATTGCTCCATCCATAAACACTCTTTTATTTACCCAACACTAGCCAAGTGATCTTTATCTTTCTTTTGGAAGGTCTTACCTACAGCTAATTGCAAATGGAACTACTTGGGAGATGCAGCTGACCGTCGGGTGCGTATGGCTTCCAGCTGATCGAACACGTCAACCCATGATGAAATCAGATGCCAATAAGATCCAGCACATCCAACCCATCAAGTAGGCTGCCAGGTAAATTTGGTGGTCGTCCATTATTGTCTGTGTGGCCCACATGATGATTGGATCTACTTGATTTTTAGGCCATCCCATTTTCACGGTGGGGCAACCCTGTTGGATGCATTGGATGACATACATACACCACGCTGGCCCGGGCACGCAGCTAGTTGCACGTTTTTCTTGAACTAGTTGCGGGTAAGACCTTTCCCAGTTTGAAGAAATAGCCCACTCGACCACTCCCATTGCATATGGACCATGGGCTATGTAAGCTTGATGGCCATCTTTTTTTTTATGGGTGTGGTTTTTTAAGCATTGCTCATCTACGGTGCGTCGCACTGGATGAACAATCTGGACCATTGGATTTGTATTGGGTTATAAGCAAGGGCATTTTCGTTAATTCAGGACAACATTTGGTCATTTAATCCAATCTAGAACTTATAGATATAATCAAATTGTAGTTCTTTGGCTGCCATCGTATTCGCTGATGGGACCCATCATCCAGTGGGGCCCTGCCTTGATGGATCACCATCATGGCCTGGAAATGCACGGTCTATATCTGAAAAGGCCAAACGCCCGTATTCAATGAGCGAAAATGTCAGCAACCGAACAGATGCCGAGGGGGGTGGAAAGATTGAAGCACGCGTCATTACAAACGTGCCAAAGTGGCGCGTGTGGAAATCCAGGGTTCCATCAGGGGACTAGTGTGGACACACTCTCGCCCAAAAACCATACACGTGCATTTGCAGGGATGATAAGAAAAAAACAACGTTCTATATTTAAAGTACACATCTCGTCCACCAAATAACTGAACAGGCCTGATTTTTGGGCGAAGGCGTGCTAATGGCGGGACCCACTAAATGCATGGCCTGGATCTTTCACACGTGTGCCAGGCCGGCAAGCGTTCCGCTGTGAATGTCGCTGTGGTCTATCCTCGCTCCAGTATCTTTAACAACTCTGATTGGCTGGACAGCCCAATTTCTCGTTTGGATGGTCGGCGGACTACTAAAAAGTAGTGCTCATAATTAAAGACTTGGTTCTGCAGCCCGTCCCCGGCCACTAGGCTCAAGTGCTGTCTGGTCAGATGATCTGAGCCGTCCACGTTATACACCCCTTACATGCCGGCCACCATTTTAAAAAAAAAATACATTGAAAGGATGGTTGCCGCACCATCACTATCGGTAGACGAATTTAGAATAATGAAAAGAAAATTTTCAACGGCTTGCATTCTAACTCTTAAAATCAAAGGTTAAGATTATTGCCAATGGGTGGTTGTTAAAAAATAACTTATTTATTGGAGTAAAGAAAATATAAACGGTTCGAATTCATCGGATCATTTCAGTTTCTGGCCCCGGCAGGTGACACACGATGCATACTGCGTGGCGACGGAGGAAAAATGAATTCATGATTAAAAGAGATAATGACCACTGTAGGCAAAACCTTTTATCCAGCGGTTTTTATCGAGGAATACAAACTTAAGTTACCAACTAAGACTAGCACGTGCGGACAGCGACTTTGAGGACGAAACAACCCCTCCTTTTCACTGCGAAGACGGGAGCTGACGCTCCTCCAACTGAGAGTTGTACGAACGGCTTAGGAGAGATCAAAGTTACATGGCCCCACAGCTATGTATTTATCATATCCACAACGTTCATCCATATTTCAAAATCATTTCGGAGCATTATCCAAAAAAAAATAAAATCATATCCATAAATCAATGGACCACACCACAAAGAGCAGCGGGGAAATTGATTGTCACCGTTAAAAATTTTGTAAGGCCCATCATAACATTTATTTTCCATCCAATCTATTCATAAGGTCACAAAGGCCTGGATGAAGAGGAAAAACAAATTCCATGATGATCCAAAACTTCTGTAACCCCTAAAAGGGTTTCGATGGTAGACATTCAATTCCCCATTACCTTTTACTGTGTGGTCCACTTGATAGCTAGATCTGTCTTATTTTTCATCTCAAGCCTTAGTACGAGTTCACCGAATAGATCGACGGTTTGGATATAACATATACCTCATAATGGGACCCACAAAAATCATCGGGGATTGCAACAGGGAAAAGGGAAAAAAAAAATAAAATGAAAAAGAGGACAGCGAGTTGGGGTCGACCGGTTCAACCCGGTCGACTGGCCTATGGTTACGGATCATAACCGTAGCCATAGCTATAATGCTATGCACTTTTTAAAATTTTTAATTTTTTTTTTTTATTTTTATTTTTTACATGGAGAACTATATTGTACCTATATTTTTCTTTAATACATGTTTATATAAATATGTGTATGTGTGTGTGTGTATATATATATATAAATTTTCTCCTTTTTTTTTTCATTTATTTCTTTATTCATTTAACAAGAATATCTTCTAAAGTAAAATTAGTTACTTGATGTACCACATATGATTTTGGAGTAGGAGAAGCTATTTTAGCCAACCAACCTAGTTATTTTCTAAGATTCCATCAGGTCGATGGTCGAAAATACATTTCATTCACTTCACGATCAATTTCAATCACTTCATGGTCAAACTAAAATTTGAGCGAGGCAAATATGAAATTGAGTGAGTAAATTAAAAATTGAACGGGACAAGGTATGAATTGAGTGAGGGAAGCTAAAAATTGAGCGAGGTAACATAGGAGTTCAGCGAGGGAATCTAAAAATTGAGCGAGGCAACTTAGGATTTGAGCGAGGAAAGCTAGAAATTGAGCGAGGGAACCTAGAAATTGAGCGAGGTTTAGGATACGTTGAAATTGAGCGAGGGAACCTCACTCAAATCCTAAGTTGCCTCGCTGAATTTCTACGTTGCATCGCTCAATTGCTAGGTTGCCTCGCTCAATTCCTAGGTTCCTTCGCTCAATTTATATATTGCCTCACTGGATTTCTAGCTTTCCTCGCACAATTCGTAAGCTGTCTCGCTCAATTCATATATTTTTCCAGATCATTTTATGGTATGAGACCAAAAATGAGATATATCCAGTTCTCAAGTGTACCACATTACAGGAAATAGTGTTGAATGAGCATCAACCATTAGAAACCTTTAAGGGGCCCACTGTGATGTTTGTGAGAAATCCTCCTCGTATAAGTTCATTCATAGGGTCAAAAAGACCTGGATGAAGAGGGGAAAAAAATTTCATAATGATCCAAAATTTCTGTAACCCCTAAAAGGGTTTCAATGGTAGATGTTCAATTTTCCATTGCCTTTTACAGTGTGGTCCACTTGATAGTTAGATCTATCTTATTTTTCGTCTTAAGCCTTAATATGAGCTCCTAAAATATATGGACAGTTTGGATATAACACATACATCATGATAGGACCCACAAAAGTAACATAGCAAAATAAATAAATAAATTTTAGTTTGCCCCGCTCAATTTCTAGTTTGCCCCGTTCAATTTTCAGTTTACCCCGCTCAATTTCCAGTTTGCCCCGCTCAATTTCGAGTTTACCTCGCTCAATTGAGCGGGGGAAACTAGAAATTGAGCGGGGCAAACTGAATTTTTTTTTCTTTTGTGGGTCCCATCATGATGTATGTGTTATATCCAAACCGTCCATATATGAGCGGGGCAAACTGAAAATTGAGCGGGGCAAATTGGAAATTGAGCGGGGCAAACTGAAAATTTGGTTATATGTTTTGGTTTAGGTTTAGGTTAAGGTTTAGGTTATAGGTTCTAGGTTATAGGTTAAAGCTTTAGGAAATTGAGAATAAGTTAAGGTTTAGGTTTAAGGAATCGGGTTAAGGTTTGAGATCGGGTTTAGTTTGGGTTTTCAAGTTTAGGTTTAGGTTAAGGAGTTGAGATTAGGATTAGGTGTAGGTTTAGGTTTAAGGATTTGAGAATACATTTAGGCTTTAGGTTTAGGTTAAGGTTATAGGTTTAGGTTAGGTTTTAGGTGTAGGTAATAGGTAATAGGTTATAGGTTATAGCTTTATCCTAAAACCTAAACCTAAACCTTATCCTAAACCTATAACCTATAACCAAAACCAAAATCAAAACCTATAACCTAAACCCGAACCCATTATTAAATCCCAAAACCTATAACCTAAACCTAACCTTAACCTAACCTAAACCTATAACCTATAACCTTAACCAAAACCTATAACCTAAACCCGAACCCATTCTCAAATCCCAAAACCTATAACCTAAACCTAAACCTAAACCTTATCCTAAACCTATAACCTATAACCTAAACCAAAACCAAAACCTATAACCTAAACCCGAACCCATTCTCAAATCCCAAAACCTATAACTTAAACCAAGACTAAAACCTATAACCTAAACCCGAACCCATTCTCAAATCCCAAAACCTATAACCTAAACCTAAACCTAAACCTAAACCTTATCCTAAACCTATAACCTATAACCTAAACCAAACCAAAACCTATAACCTAAACCCGAACCCATTATCAAATCCCAAAACCTATAACCTAAACCTAACCTGAACTTAAACCTAAACCTATAACCTATAACCTTAACCAAAACCTATAACCTAAACCAATACTAAAACCTATAACCTAAACCCGAACCCATTCTCAAATCCCAAAACCTGTAACCTATAACTTAAACCAAAACCTAAACCTAAACCTATAAGCTAAACCTGAACCCATTCTCAAACCCAAAACCTATAACCTATCCTAAAACCTTAACCTATAACTTAAACTAAAACTATTCCCAAATCCTAAAACCTATAACCTAAACCTAACCTTTCTCTAAACCTATAACCTAAACTCAATTCTCTAAAGCGAAACATACACTTAATCCTAATCTCAACTCCCTAACCTAAACTTAAACCTAAACTTAAAAACCCAAACCTAAACCTAAACCTTATCCTGGAAAGGGTGATGAAAATCAAATAGTGAAAAGGGAGAGAAAAAGTGGACAACAGTGAAAAGGAGGGGTATTTTCATCTTGGAATTGTGTCTCCGCACGTGGAGGTCTAAGTTGCAAAAGTAAGTTTGTATTCTTTCATAAAAACAACTAGATAAAAGGTGGGCAAACTAGATTTTGACAGCGAGGTCAATTTCATGTTTGCCCCGCTCAATTTTCAGTTTGCCCCGCTCAATTTCTAGTTTGCCCCGCTTAATTTCCAGTTTACCCCACTCATATATGGACGGTTTGGATATAACACATGCATCATGATGGGACCCACAAAAGCAACATAGCAAAAAAAAAAATAAAATCATTTTACCCCGCTCAACTGGAAATTGAGTGGGGCAAACTCGAAATTGAGCTGGGCAAACTGATTTTATTTTATTTTTGGCTTTTGTGGGTCCCATCATAATGTATGTGTTATATCCAAACTGTCCATATATTTTACGAGCTCATATTAAGGCTTGAGACGAAAAATAAGATAGATCTAACTATCAAGTGGACCACACTGTAAAAGGCAGTGGGAAATTGAACGTCTACCATTGAAACCCTTTTAGGGCTAAATGTATTCTGAAATCCCTAAACCTAAACCTTAACTTATTCTCAATTCCCTAAACCTTAACCTATAATCTAACCTTAACCTTAACCTAAATGTATTCTCAAATCTCTAAACCTAAACTTACACCTAATCCTAATATCAACTCCTTAACCTAAACTTGAAAACCCAAACCTAAACCCGGTCCCGAACTCGATTTCCTAAACCTAAACCATAACCTATTCTCAGTTTCCTAAACCTTAACATATAACCGACACTTATAACCTAAACCTAAAACCTAAATGTATTCTCAAATCCCTAAACCTAAACCTACACCTAATCCTAATATCAACTCCTTAACCTAAACCTAAACTTGAAAACTCAAACCTAAACCCGATCCCAAACTCAATTTCATAAACCTAAACCTTAACCTATTCTCAGTTCCCTAAACCTTAACATATAACCGACACTTATAACCTAAACCTAAAACCTAAATGTATTCTCAAATCCTTAAACCTAAACTTACACATGATCCTAATATCAACTCCTTAACATAAACCTCAACTTGAAAACCCAAACCTAAACCCGGTCCCGAACCCGATTTCCTAAACCTAAACCTTAATCTATTCTCAGTTCCCTAAACCTTAACATATAACCGACACTTATAACCTAAACCTAAAATCTAAATGTATTCTCAAATCCCTAAACCTAAACCTTAACCTAATCCTAATATCAACTCTTTAACCTAAACCTAAACTTGAAAACCCAAACCTAAACCCGGTCCCGAACCTGATTTCCTAAACTTAAACCTTAACCTATTCTCAGTTCCCTAAACCTTAACATATAACTGACACTTAAAACCTAAACCTCAATTGAGCGGGGCAAATTGAAAATTGAGCGGGGCAAACTAGAAATTGAGCGGGGCAAACTGATTTTTTTTATTTTTTATTTTTTCTTTTGTGGGTCCCATCATGATGTGTGTTATATTCAAACCGTCCATATATGAGCGGGGCAAACTGAAAATTAAGCGGGGCAAACTGAAAATTGAGCAGGGCAAACTGGAAATTAAGCGGGGCAAACATGAAAGGCCTGAAATAAAAGGTGGGCAAACTAGATATTGACAGTGGGGTCAATTTCATGTTTGCCCCACTTAATTTTCAGTTTGCCCCGCTCAATTTTCAGTTTGCCCCGCTCATATATGGACGGTTTGGATATAAGACATACATCATGATGGGACCTACAAAAGCAAAAAAAATATATTTCAGTTTACCTCGCTCAATTTCTAGTGCAAACTAGAAATTGAGCGGGGCAAACTGATTTATTTTATTTTTTTTTGCTATGTTGCTTTTGTGCGAGGGAAGCTAGAAATCCAGTGAAGCAATATATAAATTGAACGAAGGAACCTAGGAATTGAGCGAGGCAACCTAGCAATTGAGCGATGCAACGTGAAAATTCAGCGAGGCAACTTAGGATTTGAGCAAGGGAACCTCGCTCAATTTCAACGTAGCCTAAACCTCGCTCAATTTATAGCTTCCCTCACTCAATTCATACCTTGTCCTACTCAATTTTCAATTTACTCACTCAATTTCATATTTGCCTCGCTCAATTTCTAGTTTGACCATGAAGTGATTGAAATTGACCGTGAAGTGAATGAAATGTATTTTCGACCATCGACCTGATGGAATCTTGGAAAATAACTAGGTTGGTTGGCTAAAATAGCTTCTCCTACCCCAAAATCATATGTGGTACGTCAAGTAACTAATTTTAGTTTAGAAGATATTCTTGTTAAATGAATAAAGAAAGAAATGAAAAAAAAAAAGGAGAAAAATTTATATTTATATATATATACACACACACACACACATATTTATATAAACATGTATTAAAGAAAAATGTAGGTACAATAAAGTTCTCCATGTAAAAAAAAAAAAAGAAAAAAAAAAGAAAAAAAAAAGAAAAAAAAAAGTGCAGAGCATTATAATTATGGCTACGGTTATAATCCGTAGCCATAGGCCGGTTGACCGGGTTGACCCAGTCGACCCCAACTTGCTGGCTTCTTTTTCTTTTTCTTTTTTTCCTTTTCTCGGTTGTAATCCCCACTGATTTTTGGGTTTTGGGATTTGGGAATGAGTTCGGGTTTAGATTACAGGTTTTGGAATTTGAGAATGGGTTCGGGTTTAAGTTATAGGTTTTAGTTTTGCTTTAGGTTATAGGTTTGGGATTTAAGAATGGGTTCGGGTTTAGGATATAGGTTTTAGTTTTGGTTTAACTTATAGGTTTTGGGATTTGAGAATGGGTTCGGGTTTAGGTTATAGGTTTTAGTTTTGGTTTAAGTTATAGGTTTTGGTTTAGGATTTAGGTTTAGGTTTAGGTTTGGGTTTGGGTTTTGGGATTTGAGAATAGGTTCGGGTTTAGGTTATAGGTTTTGGTTTAGGATTTAGGTTTAGGTTTAGGTTTGGGTTTGGGTTTTGGGATTTGAGAATAGGTTCGGGTTTAGGTTATAGGTTTTGGTTTTAGTTTAGGTTATAGGTTTTAGGATTTGAGAATGAATTTAGATTTAGGTTATAGGTTTTGGTTAAGGTTATAGGTTATAGGTTATAGGTTTAGGATAAGGTTATAGGTTTTGGGATTTGGGAATAGTTTTAGGTTATTAGTATAGGTTTAGGTTAGGTTATAGGTTTTGGGATTTGAGAATGGGTTCGGATTTTGGTTATAGGTTTTGGTTTAGGTTATAGGTTTTGGGATTTGAGAATGCATTCGGGTTTAGGTTATAGGTTTTGGTTTTGGTTTTGGTTTTGATTTAGGAATTTGAGTTTAGGTATAGGTTATAGGTTTTGGGATTTAAGAATGGGTTCGGGTTTAGGTTATATGTTTTAGGTTTTGGTTTAGGTTATAGGTTTTGGGATTTGAGAATGGGTTCGGGTTAGGTTATAGGTTTTGGTTTTGGTTTAGGTTATAGGTTTTGGGATTTGAGAATGGGTTCGGGTTTAGGTTATAAGTTTTGGTTGTGTTTAGGTTATAGGTTATAGGTTATAGGTTTAGGATAAGGTTATAGGTTTTAGGATTTGGGAATAGTTTTTGGTTATTAGTATCGGTTTAGGATAAGGTTATAGGTTTTGGGATTTGAGAATGGGTTCAGGTTTAGGTTATAGGTTTTGGTTATGGTTTTGGTTTAGGTTATAGGTTTTAGGATTTGAGAATGGGTTCGGGTTTAGGTCTTAGGTTTTGGTTTTGGTTTAGGTTATAGGTTAGAGGTTTAGGATAAGGTTTTAGGTTTAGGTTATAGGTTTTTGGAATATTTGAGAATGGGTTCGGGTTTAGGTTATAGGTTTTGTTTGTGGTTTTAGTTTTAGTTTTGGTTTAGGTTATAGGTTTTAGGATTTGAGAATGGGTTCGGGTTTAGGTCTTAGGTTTTGGTTTTGGTTTTGGTTTTGGTTCTGGTTATAGGTTTTGGTTTAGGTTATAGGTTATAGGTTTAGGATAAGGTTTAGGTTTAGGTTATAGGTTTTTGGATTTGAGAATGGGTTCGGGTTTAGGTTATGGGTTTTGGTTATGGTTTTGGTTTAAGTTATAGGTTTTAGGATTTGAGAATCGGTTCGGGTTTAGGTCTTAGGTTTTGGTTTAGGTTTTGGTTTAGGTTATAGGTTTTAGTTTAGGTTATAGGTTATAGGTTTGGGATAAGGTTTAAGTTTAGGTTATAGGTTTTTGGATTTGAGAATAGGTTCGGGTTTAGGTTATAGGTTTTGGTTATGGTTTTAATTTAGGTGATAGGTTTTGGGATTTGAGAATGGGTTTGGGTTTAGGTCATAGGTTTTGGTTTTAGTTTAGGTTATAGGTTTTGGGATTTGAAAATGGGTTTGGGTTTAGGTTATAGGTTTTGGTTTTGGTTTTGGTTTAGGTTATAAGTTTTTGGGTTTGAGAATCGGTTCGGGTTTAGGTTAAGGATATGGTACCTACAAATACAAATATAAACATGGCCTGTCCAAATGGCTAGGCCCTTCCAATGCCATCCATAGGAAATGGACAGTTTCATCATGGTCATAATAGCGATTCCCACCTTCTAGGGACCCCCGCTCATCCGGATAGCTCCGACGCACATCCAGGTCTGCTACATTAATTTCGAGCAAATATATAAACACGGCCTGTCCAAATGGCCAGACCCCTCCAATGTCGTCCATAGAAAATAGACAGCTTCATCATGGTCATAACAGCGGTTCCCACCTTCCAGGGACCTCCGCTTTTTCGGATAGTTCCGACGCACATCCGGGTCTGCTCCATCAATTTCGAGCAAATACATAAATATGGCCTGTCCAAATGGTCAGGCCACTCCAATCATGTGCATTCTTGATAAGAGACGTACCAGATGCTTGAATCTGAAATATGCAGCTCCAATCCTCCCACATGCAACATCCACCTGAAAGAATGTGCATAACCGTCATGCTTGAGTAATTAATACAGGAACTGCACCATGACCATGTCAGTGACAGGAGAAGTTAATTGATGAAGGTAACAGTGCTTACTGTGCTTACTGTGCTTAATAAGAAATCATGTATTTCACTAACACATCCATAAAACATTTGAATGTATCTGGGAAGTATTCCAACGGTTCAGTTCGCTGATACATGGCCTAAATGAGCAAGTGTTGCATTGCTAGTCTACACAAGCCCATTTGGAGGAGAAAACCAACTACGAAGCAACCAATTGTATAGTAGAACACAGGACATCTTCTGTGATTTCAAACATTAACAACAAAGTGAAGTTCCCATTACACCATTCCACAACCTCTTTGATCCACAATTTTCAAATGATCAAGAATAGAGCGAGGAAAGCAAGCAACACCATTAGCTGAATTATGGGCTGTTGGAAAACATTATTGAAGATTTTGGGATGTTTGGTGCATTTTTCGATTTTAGGCCAAATCTTTGGAGATTGTTATTATCTTAAATAAACTAGATTGATCTGAAATCAATACAATAGTTGGGAGATCTTCATTATATCTTCATGGGCATTGTCTTTTAGGATCTATAAAAAAGGGGTGGTGTAGGAGGTGTTGTCACGTCCCAAACCCGGGAATCGGATTCATAGAATCCCGATTACCAATCTGGTGCCGACAGCCTCCGTAGTACTCCATTCTCGGCTCCTAGCATTCATATGCCAGATTCCGATCCTGGGATCCTACAAGGAGGATTTTTTGTACATATAACTAATAATAAGCATAACCACAAGATTACCCAATTCACAAAGGCAACATCATCATCACATATCCACTAATATAATCATTTGAGTACAATACTGAAAGGGAAATACATAAATAAAAATCAAGCTCTAGAAGACCACTGCACGCTCCAAGTTCAACACTGCTGCAATCTAACATCACCTGCACGCATCTATCGTGCATAAGCTTATAGAAAGCTTAGAGGGTGGTGTAAGTGTGTGCACAAGGTAAGTGCCAAGTATTCAATACAATGCTATAATCATACAATGTCTAAATAAGCAGAAACACTAACAAGAGCAGGATTTATCAGAGTAAGCAGAAATACTGACAAGATATAAATCATACGATAACGGAGTAAGCGGAAGTATGGACAAGTCTATAAGTTAATCAATATCAGAATACGCAATATAGAACAACTATGCGATAAGGAGTCATAAAGAGTCAGATATCAGATGCCGAGGATGTAATGCAATATGCGATGCGAATGAAATAATCATGCTGGAGTGTGAAGTCGGGATGATAGTACGTAGTATCGCAGGCTATAGGATCCACCACAATGGACTTCTATCCAAACCAGTCCCATACCTAAATTTGGATAGTCAGGCTCGACGTGGTAAACTCCTGATCTCAAGTTAGTCGCGCGCCTAACCGAAATCCATGCCATAACGAAGGTACACAATAATTAGTTACGCACCACCAGCTCGAGTGGATAGTGAATGGATGAATGAATGAGCATGCATCTCCTACTCAATAAGTCCACATATCAGTACGGTTCCTCTCTGAAAAATCACCGGGGTCTATTACACTCTAAACCAGATTGCCGCCCCATCGCGCGCAACAAGGTGAGTGGAAGAGACCTCACTATCCGCCTGCCAATATCAGGCCCGGCTCGTCGATAGCGGACCCATTCCTCGAGCTGGTCAGACTCAGCCTAGCATTGCCCCCTCCTCTCGGGCAGGTAAGGCCGCACCTCCTTCCAACCGACCACGACATAGTGGAGAGCGCATCCATCTGGTAATCGGCACTTGGCACTCATCTACCCACTCGTTTTAGACGTTGGAGCAACCTCTTAAATCAAGAGGGTTTAGGAACTTTCACCCATGGATATCTATAGCACCCCATGTAGAACAGATTTTTAGTGTCCCATCTGGCCATCCACGATATGCCTGTGGAAGCTACGGCCCTGATGTCGCTAGGGCATACAGTAATCACAGCACACAATGCAAGATGCATGAGTCACACAGTGTAATCACGCGTCAACCTTGCGCATACCGTGTGCTCATGTGAGGTAACTTCGCCTATCAGGGAGCCCCATGAATAACCTGCCCTATGACATATGCAATGGTCAATCACATCTCATAACAAGCATGCAGATGATGCGTATGTGTTATGATACTATGCTGTCTCATACTCATAATCGGTGTCAATAACCGACATCAATAATTAACCTCGATAATGTGGACATTTAACCAACATTGCCCCTAAGGAATGGCCCATATAGAGCTTAAAATACAGTGGACTCATGGCCTTACACAAGGGCTAAATATACAACACCATGGGCCTCACTCAAGAGTTTAATACACATCACGATGGGCCTTTCACATGGGCCTAACATACATTACAATGAGTTCCATCGCCTAGCCCTCAGATGCATCACAGTGGGCCTCATCATATAAGCCTTATATACGTCACATTGGGCCTTAAACACGGGTTGGATACACATCACAACGGGCCTCAAATACGGGCCACATATACATCACATTGGGCCTCGACAATCGGAATCAGCGATCAGCCACGACAATCGAAATCGACAATCGGCCACAATAATTGGCCTTGATCAAAAATCGGCCTCGATAATCAGAATCGGTCAATCGGCCATGACAAGCAGAATCGACAGTCGGCCACGTTAAGCAGAGTCGGCAATCGGCCACGTCAATCGACAATCGGCCACGACAAATCAAAATAGGTAACGGTCTTGATCGATAATCGGTAATTGGCTACGACAAATCAGGATCGGTCGGTAATCGACCTCGATAATCGACCGAACCAGGCCTAAGGGAAAGGTCACAATGTGAACATTCAACCATCATCACCCATCAATGTGGACATTTAACCAACATTGCCCCTAAGGAATGGCCCATATAGAGGTGAACATAAAGTGGGCCCATGGCCTCGTACGAAGGCCTAATACACATCACTGTGGGCCACATCGCATGGCCTCGAATACATCATATGGGCCACAACATATGGGTCAGAATTACATTACAATGGGCCTCGCTAATGGTCCATAAATACACAATAGGTGAGCCCCATCACTTGGGCCAAAGATATAAATAGGTGGGCCCTGCATATGAGCCAAAAATACATCATGTTGGGCCATATCAATGGGCCGCACCAATGGGTCATCATATACATCAAGTGGGCCTTACCCATGGGTTCCAAATACATAACAGGTGGGCCCTGCACTTGGGCCTCAAATATATAACATGTGGGCCTTAATGGACGGCTACAAATAAATCAAGATGGGCCTCATACATATACCAAGGTGAGCCACATTAATGGGCCGCACCAATGGGCCTTATGTTTAATGCAATGGGCCATAACCCATGGGACTTTGAATACATCACAATGGGCCTCAACCCATGAGCCCTAATACATCACAATGGGCCTCAACCCATGGGCCCTAACCTATCGCAATGAGCTTCATCAAATGGGACGTAAGTGCATCACCATGGGCCTCCTATGTGGCCCTCGTATACAACAAGTGGGCCACACCGCTTGGGCCTCGTATGCATCAAATGCCATGTGTCTGGGCCTAGCAATACAAACAGGTGGACCCCGGACATGGGCAGAAAATACATCATAATGGGCCTTAACTCGTGGGCTGCATACACATTGCCATAAGCCTTGGCACAAGTTCCATAAATACATCTCATCGGGCTACTTCCACGGGCCTTACATACATAACGGGTGGGCCCTACACATGGGCCTCAAATACATACAACTGGTAGGCCTATAAAACATATACATCAGCAGGGATCCACATCCAGGGATGGACGACCTAGGAATACAGATCATACATACAAGGTGGACCACACGTGCCATCAAGGTAGGGCCCACCATAACGTTATCCTCCATCCAAACAGGTCATAAGGTCACAAGGACCTGGATTAAGAGGAGAAGGACAGATATTATATTGATCCAGAACTTCTCTGATCTAAAAAAGGATTTCAATGGTGAACGTTCAATCTCCACTGATTTCTACAGTGTGGTCCACTTGATAAATCTCATCAACTGGGTGGACGGTTTAGATGTAACACGGATATCAGCGGGTCCATGTAATGGACGGCTGAGATAAAACACACATATATTAAAGTGGACCCCACCATCCAGTAGGTATTGGAAGGTGCAAACATGACCCATTCATCAAGGAAGGTCCCACACAGCATGTGGGGTCCATGCAGATGGGCGGTGTGGATCAACCCACACAACTTACTGACGGCATCACAGCAGGTGGGTCCCATCTTTATGGCGGTATAGATGAAGCATATGTGCCATGTGGGTCCTGCACGGATGGACGACACAGATAAAACACACATAAATCATGGTGTCACAGCACCGTCCAAATGTCTAGACGGCGCAAACACAGTACAAACAAGGTGGGCCCCACCCGTCTGGCATATGGACAGTGTGAATAACACGTATATTATATATCCATATATATAAATATATATTATAATATAATATAATATAACATGATATAATATGATATATTATAATATAATATAATATACACATATCTATAATGCCCACTGTCCAGAATGTAATATGAGATATTATAATATAATATACACATGTAAAATGCCCACCGTCCAGATGAACGGTGTTGATTTCACGTCATGATCAGCACCTATGTGCACATACATACATCTCAGAAGGCCTACATAGCACCGTCCTGATGGACGGTGCAGATGGCACATACACATCATGGAGGGCCCCATGTGGACTACATGGATGCAAGTCACGTACATCAAATATGGCCCATGCCCTGCACGTTCAACACGTGCAGGGTTGCCCTATGGATGGACGGTCTGTACATAACAGGCCTCATGACGTCAACACAGTGGCTATATAGCGGCTATACACTAGCCTATCCATTTCAATGGGGTGGGTCCCACGTGGGGCCCACCAATCTGTAGTTTACAAATCCAACCCATCTCTTATGTGTGTCCCAGTAGATTAAGGGGTTAAGCCAAGTTTCAGGTGCATCCAAACCTCAGGTGGACCCCAGAAAATGCTTTTATATGATTTAACATACCTTCACATGATTGAAGATGGTGTGGGCCACCTGAGAACTGTAAACGGTTGATATTTTGGAGGATCCCGTTACCAAAGGGGACTCATCAAATGCAAGGTGTGGATGTTTAGCATACATCATGGTGGGGCCTATAGTGGGGCCCACGGTCTAGACCGTTAGAAGTGGCAAGACGCTGCTCGCTACAGCGTCCTCTGGACGCTGGTAGCAGCAGCGTCATTCCCTTCTTCTTCTTTCTTTTTTTTTTAAAATTTCCTAAGGAATTTCATAAGTGGGGCCCTCATAAAAAAAATCCAATCCGGCCATTTGATTCTATGGCCCAAAATTGACCAAAAGAGACCAATATGCAATGTATTTTTGGCGTATAGAAGGATCATGGTGGGTTTTAACAGTAATACCATTGTTCCCTATGGTATGGCCCGCACGAGAATCAGATCGGTCTCAAATTTCGGATCAACGCCTAAAATGATATGGGAAGTAGGGTAGACGGCTTGGATTGTAAACATACATTAAAGTGGGGCCTGCATGAGTGGTCCACCTAAGTCTATTGAACCACGTTGATATTTGTGTGGCTAGCACGTCAATGCACCACTGCCAGTTCACGCTTCACTTTCAGGTAACGTCCAGCGTCTTTGGACGCTGGACACTCTGTATATAATACATGCAGCATGGTGGGTCCCACATGGACATGGCCCACCTATTGGATCGACATGATATTTATGTTTTCCCATCACCAATAAGTAGGGCCCATTTGTCTTGGATAGCCGTGGGGCCCATTTGATGGACGGCTTAGATATCACATACATGAAGGTGGGGTACATCCGGGTGGGCCACATGGCCACATCATCACACCAAAATGTTAAAAGAGAGGGAGAAAATAGAGAGAAGGAAGCACCCGCATCATAAAAAAATGGAGAAATCTAACCTAAAGATGCACCCACCTTTGATCTCCCCTTCCTTCTTCTGCCAATGCATGATAGAGCTCTAAAGGTACAATTTCAACGGTTAAGATCGATTTTAGAGGGTGGGATTAGATGGTAGAAAGGTGGGCCACACTAACTCTCTCATGGGGAGCTTGGACGTGGGTGGCTTGGGAGGAAAAATGAGAGAGAGAATGAAAGAAAGAGAAATGAGAGATGTGATGTGAAGAGAGAGAGAGAGAGGGATGGGTAAGAGAGTGATGGAGTGATGGGGAGAGAGATGGGTGAGGTGATGGAAAAGTTAACTTTTGGGGATGGGTAGTTGTACTTAGGGATAGATGTACTTTTGACAAATGATGTGATTGATGTAATGGATTTTCTTGGGATTAGCAACGCGCGGTATTTTCCTTGAACTGAACGCGGGCCCACAACTCCTAACCTGAGTATCGCCTCGGCGCGCGGGACGCGGCATCGGAACCACGGCGACGGTGCGGTCGTTAAGGTACAAGTCTTGGGTTGAGCCGACTCTGAAATACTGGATCTGACTCAGGATCGCGCGCAAATGTCAGAAAAGGTCGAAGGTTGTCGAAATTTGATCGGAAGGACCGCGGAGGCATATGAAACAGTACGGGTTAAGATACGGGTCTTACAGGTGTGGCTAAAAACAACCTAGGATTTGAGCGAGGCAACGTAGGATTTGATCGAGGAAACCTAAAAATTGAGCTAGGGAACTTAGAAATTGAGCGAGGAAACGTAGAAATTTAACAAGGTAACCTAAGATTTGAGCGAGGGAAGCTAGAAATTGAGCGAGACAACCTAGGATTTGAGCGAGGCAACTTAGGATTTGAGCGAGGAAAGCTAGAAATTGAGCGAGGGAACCTAAAAACTGAGCGAGGCAACATAGGAATTGAGCAAGGCAACCTAAGAATTAAGCGAGGCAACGTAGGAATTGAGCGAGGTAACCTAGGAATTGAGCAAGAGAAGCTAGGATTTGAGCGAGGAATGCTAGAAATTGAGCGAGGCAACGTAGGAATTGAGCGAGGGAAGCTAGAAATTAAGTGAGACAACCTAGGATTTGAGTGAGGCAACCTAGGATTTGAACGAGGAAAGCTAGAAATTGAGCGAGGGAACTTAGAAATTGAGCGAGGCAACGTAGGAATTCAATGAGGTAACCTAGGAATTGAGCGAGGGAAGCTAGGATTTGAGCAAGGAATGATAGAAATTGAGCGAGGGAACCTATAAATTGAACGAGGCAAAGTACGAATTGAGCGAGGAATCTTAGGATTTGAGCGAGGGAAGCTAGAAATTGAGCGAGGCAACCTAGGAATTGAGCGAGGTAACCTAGGATTTGAGCGAGGAAAGCTAGAAATTGAGCGAGGGAACCTAGAAATTGATCGAGGCAACATAGGAATTGAGCGAGGCAACGTAGGAATTTATGGAGGTAACTTAAGAATTGAGCGAGGGAAGCTAGAAATTGAGCGAGGCAACGTAGGAATTTATGGAGGTAACTTAAGAATTGAGCGAGGAAAGCTAAAAATTGAGCGAGGCAACCTAGGAATTGAGCAAGGCAACCTAGGAATTAAGCGAGGTAACATAGGAATTTAACGAGGTAACCTAGGAATTGAGCGAGGGAAGCTAGGATTTGAGCGAGACAACCTAAGATTTGAGCGAGGAATGCTAGAAATTGAGCGAGGCAACCTAGGAATTGATCGAGGCAATGTAGGAATTGAGTGAGGAATGCTAGGATTTTAGCGAGGGAAGCTAGAAATTGAGCGAGGCAACCTAGGATTTGAGCGAGGTAACCTAGGATTTGAGCGAAGAAAGCTAGAAATTGAGCGAGGGAACCTAAAAATTGATCGAGGCAACCTAGGAATTGAGTGAGGCAACGTAGGAATTTAGCTAGGTAACCTAAGAATTGAGCGAGGGAAGCTAGAAATTGAGCGAGACAACCTAGGATTTGAGCGAGGCAACCTAGGATTTGAGCAAGGACTGCTAGAAATTTAGCGTGGTAACGTAGGAATTGAGCGAGGCAACCTAGGAATTAAGCGAGGCAACATATGAATTTAACGAGGTAACCTAAGAATTGAGCAAGGAAAACTAAGATTTGAGCGAGGAATGCTAGAAATTGAGTGAGGGAACCTAGAAATTGAGCGAAGCAACGTAGGAATTGAGTGAGGCAACCTAGGAATTGAGCGAAGGAAGCTAGGATTTTAGCGAGGCAACCTAGGATTTTAGCGAGGAATGCTAGAAATTGAGCGAGGGAACCTAGAAATTGAGCGAGGCAACCTAGGAATTGATCGAGGCAACGTAGGAATTGAGCGAGAAATCTTAGGAATTGAGCGAGGGAACCTAGAAATTGAGCGAAGCAACCTAAGATTTGAGCGAGGTAACCTAGGATTTGAGCGAGGAAAGCTAGAAATTGAGCAAGGGAACCTAGAAATTGAGTGAGACAACCTAGGAATTGAGTGAGGCAACATAGGAATTCAGCAGGGTAACCTAGGAATTGAGCGAGGGAAGCTAGAAATTGAGCGAGGCAACCTAGCATTTGAGTGAGGCAACCTAGGATTTGAGCGAGGAAAGCTAGAAATTAAGCGAGGGAACCTAGAAATTGAGCGAGGCAACCTAGGAATTGAGCGAGGCAACGTAGGAATTTAGCGAGGTAACCTAAGAATTGAGCGAGGAAAGCTAGAAATTGAGCGAGACAACCTAGAATTTGAGCGAGGCAACCTAGGATTTGAGCGAGAAAAGCTAGAAATTGAGCGAGGCAACCTAGGAATTGAGCGAGGGAAGCTAGGATTTAAGCGAGGCAACCTAGGATTTGAGCGAGGAATGCCAGAAATTGAGCGAGGGAACCTAGAAATTGAGCGAGGTAACCTAGGATTTGAGCAAGGAATCCTAGGATTTGAGCGAGGGAAGCTAGAAATTAAGCGATCCAACCTATGATTAGAGCGAGGTAACCTAAGATTTGAGCAAGGAAAGCTAGAAATTGAGCGAGGCAACCTAGGAATTGAGTGAGGTAACGTAGCAATTCAGCAAGGTAACCTAGGAATTAAGCGAGGGAAGCTAGGAATTGAGCGAGGGAACCTAGGATTTGAGCGAGAAAAGCTAGAAATTGATCGAGGGAACCTAGAAATTGAGTGAGCCAACGTAGGAATCTAGCGAGGTAACCTAAGAATTGAGCGAGGGAAGCTAGAAATTGAGTGAGACAACCTACAATTTGAGTGAGACAACCTTAGATTTGAGCAAGGGAACCTAGAAATTGAACGAGGCAACGTAAGAATTGAGCGAAGCAACCTAGGAATTGAGCGAGGCAACGTAGGAATTCAACGAGGTAACCTAGGAATTGAGCAAGGGAAGCTAGGATTTGAGCAAGGCAACTTAGGATTTGAGCGAGGAATGCTAGAAATTGAGCGAGGGAACCTAGGAATTGAGCGAGGCAACGTACGAATTGAGCGAGGAATCCTAGGATTTGAGCGAGGGAAGCTAGAAATTGAGCGAGACAACCTAGGATTTGAGCGATGCAACCTAGGATTTAAGCGAGGAAACCTAGAAATTGAGCGAGGGAACCTAGAAATTGAGTGAGGCAACGTAGGAATTCAGCAAGGTAACTTAGGAATTGAGCGAAGGAAGCTAAAAATTGAGCGAAGCAACTTAGCATTTGAGCGAGGCAACCTAGGATTTGAGCGAGGAAAGCTAGAAATTGAGCGAGGGAACCTAGAAATTGAGCGAGGCAACGTAGGAATTTAGCGAGATAACCTAAGAATTGAGCGAGGGAAGCTAGGAATTGAGCGAGACAACCGATGATTTGAGCGAGGAAAGCTAGAAATTGAGCGAGGGAACCTAGAAATTGAGCGAGGCAACGTAGGAATTGAGCGAGGAAACCTAGGAATTGAGCAAGGCAACGTAGGAATTCAACGAGGTAACCTAGGAATTGAGCGAGGGAAGCTAGGATTTGAGCGAGGCAACCTAGGATTTGAGCGAGGAATGCTAGAAATTGAGCGAGGGAACCTAGGAATTGAGTGAGGAATCATAGGATTTGAGCGAAGGAAGCTAGAAATTGAGTGATGCAACCTAGAAATTGAGCGAGGCAACGTAGGGATTGAGTGAAAGAAGCTAGGAATTGAGTGAGGCAACGTAGAAATTCAGCAAGGAATTCTGGGAATTGAGCAAGGGAACTAAGAAATTCAGCGAGGTAACCTAGGATTTGATCGAGGTGAGGGAAGCTACAAATTGTGCGAGGGAACCTAGAAATTGAGCGAGGCAACCTACGAATTGAGCGAAGAAGCTAGAAATTGAGCGAGGCAACCTAGAATTTGAGCGAAGGAACATCGAAATTGGAGCGAGACAACTTAGGAATTGAGCGAGGGAACCTAGAAATTGAGCGAGGGAAGCTAGAAATAGAGCGAGAGAAGCTAGAAATTGAGCAAGGCGAGTGAGGCAACGTAGAAATTGGAGCGAGGATTGAGCAAGGGAACCTAGAAATTGAGCGAGGGAACCTAAGAGTTGAGCAAGGCAACGAAAAAATTCAATGAGACAATCGAGAAATTGAGCAAGGGAAACATCAATTTGAGCGAGGCAAGCTTGAAATTGGGTGAGGCTAACATGAATTGGAATGAACTTTAAATGTAATTGACCTAGCCTAACAATTTGCTTTGTTGAATTTGACCGATCAGTTAATGAAATTGACCAAGATTTACATGAAATTCTCTTCGGTGAATTTGATCGAGTAATTAATGAAATTGACCAAGCGGTTCATAAAATTTTCAGTATGCACTTATAGTGCTGAGTTAACTAAGTTGGGCACACCCAAATCCATAGCTTAATTAGCAGACTGAGTAGAGATACCTCATGTCAACACTTGAGCTCCTGGTATCGATTCCTAGCGGGGGTGGCTAACATGGAGTGTGTGTATTGACATGGTGTGTACTAACAAGCTAACCTAAAAAAACCAAAAAAAATAAAAATTAATAGTAAAATATAAAAAAATAAAAAATAAAAAAATATTGAGTTGGGCCCGCCTTGAATGTATGCGGACTATCCATGACGTTCAACCATTTTTCCATCTAAAGCAAGGGTTTCAGCCCAAAATGGTGGCATATTGAAATATCAAGTGGATCACAGCACAGGAAACAGTGTTTCCACCGTAGAAACCTTGTTATGCCCCTACAATGATGTTTTACTTGTAATCCATCATGTTCATAGGATGATTTTCGCATGGATGAACCGAAAACCAAGATGAGAGCTTCATTCGGCATTTAAATGGCCCACAAAAAATTTACGCCGTTTAGGTAAATGTATATCATACCTGTTATGCGTACTTTCTTCCGTGGAGGGACCATTTTCAGGAAAAACGAGATAATGTTGATGAATAAAGAGGGTGGGATCCAGCTAGAGAGTGGTGCAATCCAAGCAACAGATGTAGCGGTGGAGTTTTCGTCCTTGTTTTTAAAAAAAAAATGGAGCGAGAGAAGAGAGGGAGAAGAAAAGCAACGACAGTAAAAAGGAGGGGTAGTTTCGTCCTCAAAGTCGCTGTCCGCACGTGCTAGTCTAACTTGGTAACTTAAGTTTGTATTCCTCGATAAAAACCGCTGGGTAAAAGGTTTTGTCTACAGTGGTCATTTTCTCTGATTAAAAGGAGTTATATGTAGGGGTGCACATTTAACCGGTAGAACTGTGGAACCAGACCGGAACCGTTGGATCGGTCCAGTTTGGTCCGGTTCTAGTATGCTAACGGTCCGGTTCCGGTTCCAAAAATTCCAGAACCGTTAGGAACGGTTCGGTTCCGGTTTAGGGGCATGCAAAATCGAACCGAACCGTAGACCCGAACTGTGGAACTGATCCGTTGAACCGTGGATTTGAACCTTAGATCCAAACCATTGATCGAGGACCATTTAATGCTAACCGTCAAATGGGCAGTTAAAATGAAAATGGTTAAGAATCTTAAATCTCGTCCGTTTATTAGCATGGGGACCACGTTTTGGACCATTGATTATGCATACACATGTACCATGCCTGAGATGACATTTTTCATTCATGCATGAAGAGTTTTGCTAACCACACTCGTGTGGGCAAAAAGCTTATGTACACGCCACACGTGCCATCATGGCATGATAGATCTGATCCAATCCATCCATCAGAAAGGACAGATTACACTGATGACTAACCCAACCATCAGGGTTGATCCACTGCTCTTTACTTAAAGAGGTTGCTGCAAATCACCCTTTGTAAAACAAATGTACAGCTCCAACTCATCCTTCTGTTTGTAATGTTGGGACCCACATGCTAAGAAGACCAGATTATTTTTACTTGGGGAAACATGTAGAAGGTCTGACCAACTTGATGGATGGATTGGATCTTGCACTTATGTGCATGATGGCACATGTGTGGTGAGCAGATGAGCTCTACTGCACACGCCTGTACACTTAGCAAAGCTACGCCAGATGAATTTTTTTTTCCACCTTCTCTTCTTTTGTCTAAAAACCCAGAACCGTGGAACCGATCCGGAACCGAACCGGTTTTCACGGTTCGGTTCTGGTTCGATTCTAGTATGCTAACGGTCCGGTTCCGGTTCCGAAAATCCCAGAACCATTAGTAACGGTTCGGTTCCAGTTTTACCCCAAAAACCGGACCAAACCGAACCGTGTGCACCCCTAGTTATATGTCACTGAGGCTGCGTATGACGCTTGATACGCAGGTACTGAAAAATTGCATACGTGGCATATATAACTCAAATAAAACCGACTAGATTGTGCATCCCGTTGTCTCCGAATCACAATCACAAGTTTAGATTTTCTGAACAATCCTAACCTCTGATTCATGGACGCTTGTTCGTAGAATAGGACCTGTGGACACATTTCATTTTTACCCGTCCAATAAATGTCCACTAATCCGATATCTAGATAATCGAATAAGCTTAATTTTTACTTCTTATATATCTCAATCTGGTTAAAATAATTTGGACTGTTTAATTTGACTACGTGTATGTCACGTGTGCATTTTATAAGTGCCTGCGTATCATCCATCACACACTGCGGAGTATTAAAGTTTTTCTTTTAAAAGAGCACGCAATTTATGTGGACCGGAAGCCTTTCTCGACTCCCATTCTCTTCTTCCTGCTCTCTCCATCTCTCCGCCGCAAAACAAGCAGTGGCAAAACCGTAAATTCCTCAGCTCTCTCTCTCTCTCTCTCTGTCTCTCTCTCTCAAGGTCAGATAGATGGCTTCAACGGTTGCAATTCAACCTCCGTCCTTTCTATACCGTGGAAAAAGCACCATTTTCAAAAATCTCAGGAAATCTCCGGTCTTCGCTTTCAGAGGTGAGCAGCTCTTTATTATTATTATTATTTAATAAATCTCGATTTGAATATTTTAAATAATTTTTTTCCTTTTTATGTTACTCCCAAAATTCCCCTTATCCATGAAGAATTCCTTGCTTTTTTCACTCTAGTATAATGACTGAAATGCCCCTTTTCTTGTAACCCTTTTAGCTGAATGAATTGAAGGCCCTTTTAGCTGGAATGAAATTGGATTAAATGACGAAGATGGCCATGGAGTTTATCTTGTTCTCATACACTGGCAGGGTCATTTTGGTGAATTTCTGTTTCGTGTCGATCTTGTCTCTTACCAAACCCCAATAGGATTCCCATGGAATCTTACTTCCTTTGGGGTGTAGGAGCTCAGTTTTCAGTAATGAAAAACATCAGGCCCATTTTGGTCAATATCTCTGTGCTTTTCAAAATGACCAAAATGCCCCTTCATTGTCAATTGTTCTTGTAAAGAGGAGCTAAAGGGTCATTGTCCCAAGACTTTTGCAAGATATACTTTGGTTTTCAATTCTGAAGAGGCTTGTGGTTTGGCTATCTTGACCGTCTGTGGATGGACGACGCCCCAAGAATCTCCTTGATTGGACAATTCAAAACTTTCCAATTTGTGGCCGACAAATAGATAGTTAAGAAAAGAAATGCAGCTGTGATCCACATTCAACTAAAAAAGTCCCAAGATTGGCGGGCATGGTCCATCCGTGGTGGGACACAACCTACCAACTGTACATCACCAAACCATAGTTGAGGAACCTATAATTCTTATGAGTAGTATAGATTGGGTTGATGGATCCTTGAAATTGACAGTATAATTATGTTAAAAGAGCTCCGCTAAGCCCACATGTGTGAACGAATCATCTAATGCACACACCACCACATATGTTAGCGTGGCAAATAGGTGCAATATCCAAGCCATCCATCAGAAGGGTGCCATGATGTAAGGTTCCTTATTCCAAGAATCAGGTCAGTCCGCTAGTCAGGTGGCTCTGTATAAAAATCAGCAGAATTTTTCTAACTCATCAACTTACTTCTAATATCATGGCACACTTGCTGAATGGACAATCTTTTATCTTTGGTTAATAACATCTACATGGTGAGGTCCACCTAACGGATGGCTTGGATATTTCACCCCGTCTACCATGCTGGCATGTATGGTGGTGTGTACATTAGCTTACTTGCACGTGTTTGGGCTAACCAAAGCTCCTGTTAAAATACTTCCCTAATAATATTACAAGTTGAATTGGTTGCCTAATCAGTAGAGTTCACCATAAGTTTTAAGTAGCTAACAACTCTAGAGTTCAAGATCCCACTAAATTTGGATTTCAATGTCTTGGGAAGCAGGACCCCATATCAGAGTATCTAAGTGTCTAATCCGAGTACTCTTTTTAAGTTTTTTGAAGGATCTAGTTATTGTAGATAAATCCGTCAAGTGCCATCTGCTTCAGACATCCAAGTCTAGACTCATATATGGGCCATGATACTGAGGAAGGGAGTTTCCATACAGCATGGAACTAACGTATGCCATAGGTCCAATAATCCATCATCAACTACTGGTGAATTTATATTTACAGGGATAGGTAATGTTGCCGTTACTTCTTTGACAAGTTTGATGCTCCAGAGTCTAGATTCCTACGTGCTCCTGCATGCATGTCTAGACTTGTAGAAGGGCCTCAATCACAAAAGGGATTTTATCAATTAATCACTACCATGACTAGGAGGTCAACTAGTGATGCATGTATCAGACTACGAGCGATTGGTAATATTGTGAGCATTATATTTGGAAAGAGCTATCATCTCCAACATCCATGTCTTGTTTAGCATGCGGGCCAGTGTCAAGTATTACAAGGACCGGGTTTGGCAGATACTCAAAATCCAAATTCTCAGTATATGGGTTTAACAAATTCTGTTGAAATACCTCCCTTACAATATCACCTGTTGAATTTGTTGCCCCATTGGCACACTTCACCACAAATTATAACTATAGTGTCTGGATACCCAAGTATCTCTCTTGGGCGCTCCAGTTTTGTGAAGGCCATAGTATCATAGGATGTATGCTTTGACACCAATGTTTTAAATATCGTTATTGTGTAATGTATCACACCCTCGGGATACGGATACATATCAATTATATCGCGTAATGTATCGTTGTTGTTGTGAAACATAGGAACATTGGGAAATTGGTCAATTTTTTCAATGAAACTTCAGAGATTGTTGAAATAGATGTCAATACACACTCAGAAATCAAAACATTACCAAAAAAAAAAAAAAAAGTGCATATAATAAGGGTTTCCTTTATATGGGGTCCTAATATATGCGCTTTCCAACTGAACTGATGCAAGTATATTCAAAGTTTATTCATATAATTTATAAACGTTAGAAGACATGTGAAAAACAAACAATACATGCAAAAGCAAAAGAAGAATCACTAGATCAGGTTACATACATGTTTAATTGTGTTTGGATACAAAGATTGCAACTGATTTGCGAGAAATTAAGAATTTTCGATTTTTCTCAATTTTCTGCAACTTGACCCAAATCTTGAAATTGAAGTTCCAAATCCATGATTTTTCATGGAAAACATGAAGAATCATAGATTTGTAACCATTTGACACTGGTTTAACGTGATTTACAACAAAAACATAGATCAAAAATTGAAAATGCTCACTGGATCGAATATGTGGGATATATCGGCACTACATGTTCGATTGTTCGTTTCATATCGCACAAGTGGGATACAAGATGTATCGTGGGATATATTGGCTAATATTGTCGATTTTTAAAACACTGTTTGGCACCATATGGCACTTAATGCGCAGGCACTTAAAATTTTTGTACGTGTGCCATACATCAACTCAAATTAAACAGACAAAATTGTGGTACCTATTGTCGCTAAATCACAGTCTCAAAGTCAGAATGGTTGAGCAATCCTACCCTCTGATCCATGGACACTTCTTTGTTGAAGTAGGACTGTTTGATAATTTTTTTTTTTTCATTTTTAACCATCCAATAAACGCCCACTAATCCAATACTCTGATAATTAAGCTTTTTTTTTTTTTGGTTCATGATACTTCTAAACTGGGACCTATAGTTTGGAAATTTTAATTTTAATTAATTTTGTGTTGCGTATGCTATTTTTAAGTAATTTCAAGGGGACATGGATTGCCCACAACCTTGGGATTGTAGAAAGTTGTCACAGTTCTGACATGGCCCAATGAAAAAGCATCACGGGCACCTGTCAAATGCTGGCCCCACAGTGGAAAGGGCCAAAAAATTATTTCACTTAGTGAATCTTTGCTTTTCACTATGGAGCCCGCATCTAACAAGCCCACATGGCGCTCTTTTATTGGGCTATGCATGGGTGCGGGAATCTTTCTGCAACCCCAGGTTGCAAGCAATCCGAATCCGTTTTGAAGAACCTGCATATCATCTATCACTCTAATAGAGTGTCAAAAACTTTCAGTAAGAAAAATGATAACCTCTTAATTAAATGCATTGGTTTCTTAGTTTGCGTTCTTTTGAGTTGATGGTTTTTCCCCCCTTGATGCAGAAAGCCGGAGACTTACTACAATTATTGCAAAAGCTGCCGGGGAGAACTCCGATTCTTCCACCTCCCTTAGTATTATCAAAACTGTCCAAAATGCAGTAAGTTTTCATTTCAACTTCAAGGCCTTATATAATTTGTCTTCACTTGATGGAAGCTTTTGTTGTAAAAAAAAAAAAAGTAGATGAGAATTTCCAAAGTCAAAGCCGAGCGTTTTCTCAATGAGTTTTAGAGGAAAACAGTCCTGTATATAACAGGGAAACATAGGGAACTGAACTCACAATTACATGGGTAAAGGTGCTGCCTGTTGTCTTTAGCTTCTAAGCATTATATGATCCTCAAAACGAGGATATGCACATCATCCTTCGGTTGTGCAAGTGGGCTTATGATCAATGATCCGGTCCGTTGATCGCACGGTGCCATTGTAGTTGGAATGTGCACCGAAAATCCCAGAGCAGAAGATACTAGCCATAAGGTCCTTTGACCTTTTTTCAGTTGAATATGGACTTTTGGTGTATATCTCATGTAGCCATCTTTCTGTGAGCCTCTGGTCAAAAGCTTAGGATTATCTTGTGGAGGACATTTTTTTGGACATTACCATCCACTGCCAAGCCCATAGGATCAGCATCTGGATCGCCGGTCCAGGGGCCCCAATTCTAGGTTATATAACTCCTCTAGGCTTCGTCTCTCAGATTGGGAGATATGGCTGGTTTTACTTCTAGAATTGCCTTGTTTCAGCCATTGCTTTTTCTTTATTTCATTATTTCTCTCTTTTTCTTTTTTCTTTTTTGGTCACTTTCTTCCTTCCTTAATTATAGCTTTGCTAAGCGCACATGCGTGTGCAATAAAGCTCGTGTGCATGTCATGCATGGCAGCATGGCACAATAGGTCTGAGATCCAGTCCATTCATCAGAATGGAACTGCTATATCGATGCCCTAGCCCAAGTATCAGGTTGATCCACTTGTCAGGTGAGCCAAAGTTTGCCAAAAAAAAAAATGTATGGCTATGAAAAACTTGGCTTGAAGTTGTCTAACCAATCCACCTGTTTACAGTATTGGGGCCCACATGCTGATTGGATCAGATTTTTTTTTTTTTTTTTTTTTGAGAAAACATGTAGAAGGTCAGACCAACCTGATGGATGGATTAGATCTCGCAAGTATGTACACGAGCTTTATTGTGATTTGCACATGCGTGCACACCTAGCAAAGCTCTATGTAATAATGATCTCTCTCATCTCGTGTATTGCTATGAAATAGTGGGATAAATCTGAAGATCGACTCGCTCTTGCTGGCTTGGGCTTTGCAGTGATTGTAGCGGTGTGGGCATCTGGTAATCTGATTGGGGTGAGTATCCTAACTCCTTGAGTTTTAAAGCAAGTAGTTAGAGCATGAACAAATGCAAATATGAGATGGGCAGCATTGCATGAGTGATTAATTGCTGCTAAGGGTGAAGAGGAAATATATAATTGCTCAATCAAGTATTCGGTTGGCGAGCCTGCCTTATGGTCCATGCTGGATGGGAGATACCCAGAATATCTCTCCCATTAGATGAACCCATGTTGATTGACCCCCACCAAATGTGGATGGTTGGTTGTGATTGGCTTTTCTCCAATAGATGGCCAAGATTGTTTAGCAGGGAACATACTGGGGCATGGTCTATATACCATAGTAGGGCCCACCAGATATACAAAAAATTGCTGACGAGTGGCAGGTCTTTTTGACCATTGCTTTTGAACGTGTGGCCCACTGGATGAGTTGACCAGCCTGATTTTGGTTGGATAATCTGCATAGATGGGTCCACCTGATGCATGGTTTGGATGTCCCTCCTACATGCCAGATTGGTGTCTGCATAGCAAATCCCTCGCATTTATTTCACAAAATTCGTACCCTCTATGTAAATCCTCCCCCCCCCCCATATTTGTTTTCAAAAGACTCAAAACAGATGAGTGTTGTGCTCATTGCCAGGTTTAGCCTTTATGCAGTACTGAAACTTTTTTTTTTTTTTGTAGGCCATAGACAAGCTTCCTCTTATCCCAACTGTACTTGAGGTTGTTGGAATATTGTTTTCTTGGGTAAGTAGTTCAATTCATCTGTTATTTCTGAAAAGGAAAAGATACATTGCATTTGCTTATGATTTTAGTCTAACTATTTTCATTTCTTTGTTTGTTTCAGTGGTTTATGTATCGTTATCTCTTATTCAAACCTGATCGGTAAGAAGCATCAAATCTTGGTTTGATTTCTTCAGTAATCTGTGATATCAGTTTACATTTGAAGTTTTGATGTTTCCAAGCATATGGATGAGATTTCTCTGTTTATTTTAGGGACGCAACTCGAGCAGTTTGGGTCAGGTTGAGAGTCAACCCAAGCCCGACCTAACCTCAAGAGGACACAACCTGCAACCTGGCCTGTCCTGATTCCAACCCGAATTCCTCTATACTTGACCCAACCTGACCTAACCCGACCTGAATTAGCTCAACCCGACCCGACCCAATTTAAAATCCAATTGGGTTTTTCTAACCAGAATGCAACCCAACATTGACGCAAACTCGGGTCAGGGCAGCTGGGTTCAGGTTGACCTGAACCCAAGTTGTAGCCTAACCTGAACCCAAGTTGTAGCCCTAGTTTATTAGGATGCCCATAAAACAGAACTGCTTCCATCTTCCAACCAAAATTAAACAGGTAGTTATTTGCAGCTTTAGAATCCATTCGCAGCATCTCTGCTGGTTGTTCATGGACATTCCGCTTATCTTGAAAACTGTTTTTATTTATTCTTGGTACTCATAAAACTATACCTTTATTATCAACTTTTAAATTTATAGTTTCTTGACTTTTCGGCCTTTTCAATTGGTGGCATTTCCATCCACCTGACATGGATAGCACTGAATTCATTTGGCTGTTTGCATCAAGTTGCATTGATTATTTTGCAAAAAATTCACATGATTTCTGGGTTTACCTGGGTACCCACAAAACAAAACTACCTCCATTTTTGAAGGGGAGCATAACAGTGATTCCATGGACCTCATTTGTGAAGTACGTGGTGCCAATGAGCTGTGTTGGATGTTTGGATTTTTAGAAAAATAATGTGATTTTGGAATTTCTACTCCTGGTGGAAGTTCCAAAATCAGAAAACAGGCCTCCTTGGAGTTGATTGTGAAGATAGATCGTCCATATCCACATGAGTATTGTTTCATGACTTCTAAGAAGAGTAGAAATTCCAAAATTTGCCGATGTGTTTTATTCTTTTTTCTGTGGACTGGGCTAAATGCAGCCTTTAGATCTAGATTTCATCTGTTTTGCATTGGAATTGAGTGATTATTTCACACAACATGGGATTCTTCTGTCTTTTCCTTTTTCTTTTTCTTTTTAAATTTTTTTTAATTTTTGCAGGTACCACAAAACAAACCTCCCAATTGTTCAATTCAAATTAAACATATTTCAATTGGACCTGACCTGATTTCATGTGTTTTTTTTTTTTTTTTTTCAGGGAAGAGCTTTTGAAAATAATCAGCAATTCAATTTCAGATGTTCTAGGCCAATGAAAATGTGCAGACAAATAGATTCTTTTCTTCTTTATATTGCAACTAAGGCATATTAAGCAATATTGGGTTTGTAATGATGACAATGAATTTGAAGAGCTTTTGTCATCAGTGATAATGGAGCCATTTGGTAAGGGAAATGTATAATTAAGAAAAGATATTCGGTTTATAGACTAAGTTGATTGCAATTAAGGGTGGCAATGGGACCTAGGACCAGGTAGGCCCGGCCTCGGTCTGGCATGCATGGTCCAATCAATTTTTAGGCTGGGCTTCGGCTCAAGTCATTGTAGCCCAATCGGACTTCATATGTTCATGTCTTAGAGCCTCAAATATGCCATTTGTCCTTGATTAGTCTACCCATGCGTATTGAATGTGGGCTGTTGATTTCTCTGAAATTACTATTTCTTTGTGCATGTGTGGCCCACTTGTAAACAGATAGATTAGAAATGTTCAGGTGGGAAAAAGGGATTCATGGATTTTTGGGCTGGGATGGTTATGGGCCCGACCAAATTTTGGGTGTGGGCAACATTGACGAGGCCTATGATGGGCTTGAGAAGGGCTTCCTTTGACCTTTTAAGTGTCTAGCAGACCCTGGCCTAACCTGGCACACTGCTATCTCTAATTGTAATGTTTATGTATATGGTGCATCTGTATGGTAATCTCGCTTAGCTTTTCTCCCAGCTCTGAGGTTGGCTTTTAAGTTGTAGACTGACTAGTCCAATAATAGGGCTAACCAGATCAACCTTCCTCATTTTACTGGATCCCACGGGACTGGCCATGACAGAGGCTTGCTATGGGTAGCCCGTCTGGCCTGGGCTGTCAGGTCTCTGGATCGCGTATGTACATCCCAATCAATTTTCAGGCCAGGCTTGGACTTGGGTGGACGTGTTGTATTTTACAAGTAGGCCATTTATATTATTGGTTAAGCAACACGTGCATCTGCATGTACACCTTGGTTTTCATTTTTCTAAATATGTATTTCCTTTGTGCATGTGCGGCCCATCTAGTCAAGGGTTGAATTAGGAATGTCGAAGGTGGGAAACATGGGTTTGATCAGTTATTTGTACCTGGCCCAGCTCAAGCCAAGCTCATTATCACCCCTATCTCTGACATTGATGCCACCATGGTCTTCTCAGACGGCTGCCCATAATGTGACCATGATGAGTGTCCCAGATGTGGCACGTGTGCAGTGTGCCACACTAACACGACCATAAGGCCCTCCATCCATCTCATGCGAGAGCAGGCTCTTTGGATTATTCTGATATAAAACGTTTAAGAGTTGTCTACTCTAATTGAGTCATTGTTATCTTCAAATTCAAATGTAAAACGCCTTAGCATCTGTGTTATTCCACCTCATGTTGTAGATTAAAATAACAGCTCATGGATGCCCCTTTGTTGCTATGCATTATCATCATCCCTAAACTGTGTATTTGTAAAGAAAATGAATAAGAAAATAAATGTTAGGTAGTTCTTGTTATTTGACTGTAATAGAAGCTGCATTTCTTGAGGATTATTCCATGGGAGTGATCCACCCAATCCATCAGCTACCTTGCCTCATGTTAACCATTCATTGAACCCAAAAATCATGATGATCCAAAACTCAGGTAAGCAGCAATATAGGAAACAGTCCAGATAGAATGCCCACCATTAGTTAGTTTTGTGTGGGGCTCACCATGGTATCTATATACCATCCAATCCATTCATCCGATGTGCCTCGTCAAGATAGAAAGAATTTATGGAAAAATCACACTATCTCAAAACCCAGGCATGGCCCTTTTGGAATAATTCCCCTTTTTTTTCTTTTTTCTTCCTTTTTTTTTTTTTTTTGTTGGGGGGGGGGGGGGGGGAGGGGGGGGGGGGGGCAGGGGGCATCTAAGCGTTGAATGAGCCGGTTTTATGGGTCCAAGGCCAAACAAGGAGGTGATGTACCTGATGGACTGCGTGGATATCACCCACATCATTTATTCGGGATAGAGAAAATAACAGCAGTAGGTACCTAAAGCGTCGTACACAAGCATTTTTCTTTCTTGTCCATGTTATTGTATTGGATTCTCCCACAAACAGGCCTTATACCTATATGGGTGTAGAAGGGTTCACACATTACGCGATTAGTTCACACATCCTATGAAGGAAAAAGTGTTAACACATGCGATTAGTTCACATACCGACTACATGTGAATCAATCAAAGCATGTTCAAGCGCCTTCTCACATGTCCACATGCCAGTCAATCAAAGCACATGCATGCCAAAAAATAAAATTAAGCTTCTATGATTATCTGACAATCAGATTGATGACACTCTTATTTCAACAAACAAGCATCGGAAGTTCGGATTCTTCAACCAATTCAATTTTTGAAGGGTAACCCTGCCACAGTGGGTTCCACAAATTAGTGAGTTAATAATTGCCTTGTAGAAGATTTCTGAGCGTCCGCATATCAAGTGTCATATGCAGCCGGAGTGTCAAATAACTGCCCTTTTGCTAATCTAAAAATGATATCTTATCCTTGGAGGGAATCAAGCAGGATGCAGTTTTTTTAAAAAAAAATTCTTACTAAATCACGTAAAATCATCTATCTGCAGCTTCCATACTGTTTGGCATTGAAATTTTCTTTCTTCCCTTTTGTATCATTGGGAATATCTCTAAGATGACACGTCAATACGTATTTCTGGTTCTCTTATCAGTTCTAATAGGGATTGCCTCTAACCACAGCTTCTCTGCCAACCCCCCAAAAAAAAGGCCAACCTACACATGGGTGACGTATTTCGATCTAAACTAGCCAGATCACACAACTATTGCGTGTGGATCCACAAAATCACACAGACCGGACTATCTTATCCACCAGATTTCCATGTCGAATTTGGAGTTCTGACCAATTGCATTTTAAAATTCTATTTGATGGCCAATGATCAAATGGTTATTTTGGAGTAGGACAGTGTGATTAGTATTATTTTCGGTGCCCCATCTATACTGAGACCTGCAAGTTGGATATTTTTGACTGGTGTAGGTATGCGTTGGATATGGAGCATCCATCAGCTTCCCAACAATCAATTTCTTCATACATGTCTATACCAAATGATGGGCCAACCTCATTTCTTGGGCACTTCCATGCTGATTTCATACACCAAGCATCAGAATCCTTGCATACAACGACGGTGTCATGGCCACTAGAAGCATGGGATATGGACATCATTGGGCCAAAAAACCCACCAGCCACAAATGTTCATTACTTTATAGGCAGAAGCAGCTTCCTTCATTGAAATTAAAACTGCTGCAGTACTTCAGTTCGGTGGGAACCGAACTTGCACATGCACTATGATGGCACAAGCAATCATCAAAATTTATTAGCGAATCTTTACTCAAGTCATGAATCGCATGGTCAAAGATAGAAGTTGAATAGCACTAATGAACTGTTAAGCATCAAGAGAGGACTTCGGAAATAAACAAAAGGATCAAAGTCCTTGAAACAGCACTCAAATGATGGATTCCAGAGCAATTCATTTCTGAGGTTTCCTATTAGCAAAATTGACAAAGAGAGGTCATGTCGAGCATGTGTCCCTTACCTAACAGATCAATCCGTCTGGTACGAAGCAGCCATGGATCAAATACTGCTATAAAGGCATTGAAAGGCCTAAGACATGGACAAGAACTGGATTTAGAAAATATAAAAAACACATAATAAAAGAACATGAATACCCGCAAACAAGCAATGGAGAATATCGGACCCAAAAGGAGAAAGGAAAAGCAGATAAAAAGGGTCTCAACATAATGCTCCCGTGAATGCATGCATCTGTCTCAAAGCAACAACAGCAGGATCAAATCAGAAGAAAAAGTCACTGAAGCAGTACAAATACAAACATATGTAAGGAACATATATAGCAAAACAGCATTGTGAAGTCTAAAACTCAAAAGTGGATGCTGACTAATAAGGGCCTGAGTTCAACTTGACTCAAGACTCAACTGGTGACTTGACTCAAGTGTCGAGACTCAATTGGTGAGTCACCCATGCCTCCAGCATTTTGAGTTTTGACTCAAAATATCCATCACAATGTAGCTCCATTCATATGGGAGGAGAGACTTGCGAAGATAGTATACTGCATTCTCATTCTTGCCTGAATCACCATGTTGTCCCAGGACTACCCTATTGCTGAACCAGTCGCTTCTAGATAAAAGATGAGGGGTGGTCTTCTTTTTACAGGTGGAACAGGAATACAGGCACTTAACAAGTACCACTTTATACTATCAAATGCATCTTGACATTTTTGGTTCCACTCAAAATTTCATGAAGGATAAACTAGATAATCATAATTCCTGTGTCTAACAAAGCCATGAAGTCATCATAAGAATCTGAAATCAAAATTGCAACAAAATCTGTGACAAGCATAACTAGTAAATTATAGTTTAAAAAAATCAGAATGCCGTGTAACAAATGGAGAACGCATGCCATGCCACAAGGACAATCATATGGCCACAAATTTATATTAGAAAAAAAGCTCAGGATATGAGCACTGAATCCCCACAACAGAGAAAGGTAATTATTTTAAAAAAAAAATAATTAAAAAAAGGCTCAAAACAAAAGAAAGCAATGAATGGTGGGTAATCCACGATGGAGAAAGGTCACTCCGGAATCTATCCATGATACTGTAATTTAGCTTCTCATCTCAGATGGTCAAATCAGGAGACTCATAAGGTCATCTAGTTCCAGAATTTCATAAAAGAAAAGAGTAATGGAACATGATTCCCTATTTCAATCACACTGCACTAAGAATCTTGAACCCAATATTAATTATTAGAAATATTTCAACTTTCATGCACTCATGCAATGAAGACTTCCACAATACTCTAAACATTGGGGCCCTAGATATATCATGCTGCTATCATAGAATTATCACATGGTGATAAATTCACACATACAATTGGTTTAATGGGTTTCTCCCAATACAAATAAGTAAAATACAAACAGATGGCACAAAAACCACAGAAAATTAAAGGGCAAAAGGGTGTTATCACACAACAACCAGAAGTTTGCATTGACATAAACATTGCAAATATTGGAAGCATAAACTTTCTTAATAAATTCTTGAGTATTTTCGGATTATAAAATAAAAGCTTGAACTCATACGCCTTGGTTCAGACAACACTTCATCCATCAGAATTACAATATGAAGCCAAGAAGCAATTCTTTAAAAAAATAGATAATAAGGATTCCACCATGATACTTATTCTATAAGAAAATCTTCTACATTTTCTTGTCCTGGTCAAGAACATTGTTGCTTCACCATTTGAAAATTTAAATTTTAAAAAAAATAAATAAAAAAAATGGAGAAAGGAAATGGAGAAGATTGAAAAAGAAAGAAAGAAACGGAGAAGAACAGTAGAAAAGAATTACTTTGAATCAACAAATTAACATAAATCTATCCTAATATCAATGGAACACCCTGAGGGAGAGTTTGGTAATCATGGAACATAAAAATCCCAAATGCACTGGAGACTTCAGTGCACAAAAATAAGAATGTGATGATAATGAGTATGATCTGCTATCTCAGCACATTCTCATCTAGGGCTTCTTTTCTACTTTTTTTTTGTAGGCAGGGATGTTTAGTGCAATCCCATCTGTATTTTGCAGGATGCGCCTCTGCAAAATGCATATGGTTTGGGTCACATTAAATTAATTCTTGCCCTTTAGTAGATCCGAATGGGTTCTCAACCTACCAAAAGCAGTGCAAAATGTGCATACGAAATCTAGAAAATGAGTACATGAAGAACCCATCCACTCTTTAGTTGAAGGGACTCTTTAAGCCAATGGCTTAAACCAAGAACAGACTGGACCAAGTAGCAAAGATGAATCAGGTTGCTATTCTACCCATTTTGGGTGGGAAACCATCCAGTTTTTAGAGCCTTTAGACGCTTAATTGGTCCAAGTGTCAGACTATCCAGATTGATCAGTTTTAGGTGAACTGTCTGGTTTGTTTTCTATAGTAATTCTTTTTTAATGGTTAGAAAGAGGGGGGAAATCAAAAGTCATTTGCAGAAGGGTGAAACAACCTAGGGCTTATTTCCACTTCTCTAAGAGGGCTGCAACATTGGGCGCCACTTCTGGCATTGATTGGCATTTCATCTATAGCTAAGGTGTTTGTTCCTCATGCTTTTTTTCCAAAAATTCTCCTCTTTCAACTTCTCTTCTTTCTGTACTGGCGTCTTCGGTATCAACTCTCTAGCCATGGCAACTTGGCTTTGTCGATTTTGGCGCACAGTGTGTGTGTGAGTTGTGAACATTGATACTGACTTGAACATGGAGAATGCTGCAATTCGGAGAATTCTGTGATTACGGTGTGTTTTTTTAGCATAGATTTTATTTTTCCTTCTTTTTTTTGTTTTGCTGCAAAGTTGCATACATAAATTTCTATAAAATACTTTTCCTGTTTTCCTATTATCTTTTGGTTCCTTGACTTTCTTATTCTTGTTGTTCTGCTGAAGTATTTATATTCTACACCAGATCTGTAAAAGGGAGCATTGGGCTGTAGTCACTGAATGGTCTTTTTTCTTTCTTTCTTTTTTCTTCTTTTTCTGCAGAAGTATTTATATTGTACGCCAGATCTGTAAAAGGGAGCATTGGGCTGTAGTCACTGAATGGTCTTTTTCTTTTCTTTTCTTTTCATTTCTTTTCTTTTTTTTTCAATCTGTTTCCCCATCTACTTAAGAACCATTCTTTTGATCGAGAGATAGACACAAATACCTTTCTTGTACCTGCTGGTAAGGTAAACAATCATTCGATGTTGAACACACGCACGCACATGCAAGCATGCGCACGCACACCCCCACACAAAGGAGAAAAAGAAAAAGAAAAAGAAGGAATAGGAAATGTCCATAATCATGATCCATCATGGAACTACTACAGAATTCCGCATGCATGTATTGCCAGCCACCAACACAAGCTGGAAACGGGCTAAAATGGTCCATGTTTGATACTTTTGAAGCCATCCGTTGGGCCACCAATTAGATCCCCTGGCCAAGAATCAGGTCAGTCCACTCAAGAGGTGGGCCACAGTGTATGAAACAAGTGGGAAGTTCAAAAAACATGCCTAAGTTATTTAGCTGGGTAATCTGTTACATAGTTTGTGGCCCACCAAATGAGTGGATTGGTTGCCTTTTGGACCAGGAAATCATCACAGTGAGGCCGAGATGACAAGGATTTTGCAAACACAGGGAGTGATGGATTATACATGGGTGTCCAAGCAAACCTCATAATATGCTTACATATAATTATTCTCACATTTGCAGCTTTTAGTCAAGAGAAGTATTGACTCTACACTGAAATCAAGGAAAGATGTCGCTCGCACCTTCGTAATAACATCCATTTCTCCCAAATCAAAAGAAATTTCAGAAATTCAAATTTCAGATAAACATAAATTTCTCCCATTTCAAAGCAACAAGAAATCAAAGCACCATCATTTCAACATAGAAAAAAACAAACAAACAAACAAACACGCACAATATCATCATAAATTCCGAGTGAGAGAGAGAGAGAGAGAGAGAGAGAGAGAGATTCAATACCTTGGGGAATCCAGCCCCAGCTCTGAGACTCCGCAGAAAGGTTCGATTTCAAGCGAGAGGAAGCGATCGCGCTGTGCAGAGGCATCATCGATCCCAAACACCTCAGCTCTGGCGCTAATCTAAACGACATGAACGGCACGAAAATTCACATTTTTTACGAAAGTAAAAAAAGAAATCTTCCTCTGGAATTGATGGTATTGAAAAGGGGAGAAAAAAAGAGGGAAAAATAGGGAAATGGAATTTCTATCCATGGCATTGAAGCTGTGACCTGGAAATGCGAGATATTCGCGTAACAGAATCAGACGACTGGGACGGAGAGATTCCAGCATGGTTGGGCGTTTTGTTGCGGAGTCTGACGAGAAAACGAGATCGAGCAGCTGCAGAAACCCTAGATAGGAGAGTAGGAGCAGGCATGGTGACGGGCTACTGAGACTTTGAGCTTCATCAATCTGGGTTTTCGCTTTTGGAGGGGTTTTGCGCGGATTGCCTGTGCCCCCCGCCAACGCGAAGTTTCTGTAGGCGGAAGCTATGTGGGGCCCACCTATATGTCTGTTATAAATCCACTCCATCCATCACTTTCAGGAGATAAATATGAGATTCGAGCCCAAAAATGAAGGAGATTCATAGCTCTGATGGGCCACGAATCCTTAAAAAAAAAAATGCACCGTTGAGACTTTCCGGACCCATCGTAATCTTTATGCCTCATCCATACCCACAACCCAAACCGTCGTAATTCGGACGCAGTTTGCCAGTTGCAGACATCCCTACCCAGGAAACGGATTGGATACTCCCCTGCCACCTGCCATTCGCTGATAGTCGGTGCTCTGTGGGCCCCATCATGATGTATATGTTTCATCCATTCCGTCCATATATTTTTGTAGATTATTTTAGGTAGGAGACCAAAAATTAGAAATATCCCAACCTCAAGTGGACCACATTACAGGAAGCGGTGTTGAATGAATGTCAACCATTAAAACTTTTTGGGGCCCATAAAAGTTTTGGATCAACCTGATCTTTGTTTTTCCCCTTCTCATAGGTCTGTATGATCTACTCAATATATTAGATGTCAAATAAACAGTACACTGGGCCTTAGGAGGATTTTAATGGTGGATATCCAATCACTATTGTTTTCCTGTGTTGTGGTCAACCTGAGATATATATCCTCCTCATTTTTGGGATTAAGCCATAAAATGATTTGTAAAAATTGATGAATGGCATGGATGAAACATATACATCGTGGTGGGCTCACAGAGCACCGACCACCAGTCACCAGGCTAGCGGCAGGGGAGTATCCACTCCGTCACCACCTACCCTAGCCAAAAATGAGGCACATCCAAATCTCAAGTGGACCACACAATAGGAAAACCGTTGCAATTGCCTTTCAACCCGTTGATAAGGTCAGACGGACCCGGATAAGAAAAGACACAGATATCAGCTTTATCTAAAAATAATGAATCCCCTCGTAAGTTTTTACCGCTGGCATTAGATCACCGCTGTTTCCTGTGCTGTAGTCCACCTGAAATTTGGATCGTCCTCATTTTTTAGCAGCTGATAAAGATAAAATGGATGGACGGTATGGATAAAACACGTACATCATGGTGGGTTCACAGGTCACCGGGAGCGGATTAGGTGTGCCCCCACCTCACCTAAGACCGTGCGGCCCTTGCCGTGGGGCCACCTTGATGTATGTACTATACGGACTGGAGTCCTACCCCTGCCATGTTTTGTAAGTGTTTCATCCACGCGTTAGATATTATCCCAAAAAAAAAAAAAAAGAGTGGCGAGTTCAAAGGCTTAAGCGAACCAAAAAGTGGGAACTGAACGTCCACCGTTTCAAACTTATTGGGAGCGGGTGAAGCTCTTGATCAACCCGATCTTTGTGTTCTCACTTCATTCAAGTTTACGTGACCTTGTAAATAGGTTGTATGGTATAAAAAATAAATAATAAAAATAATAATTTAAAAAATAAATAAATAACATCACAGTGGCCCTTATAAAGGTTTCAACTGTGGGTGTCATTATCACAGTAGCTTCCTTTGGTGTGGTCCACTAGAGTTATGAGCTATGAACCTGCCTCACTTTTAGGTTCAAACCTTAAAACGATATGAGAAAAGTGATGAACGTCTTGGATAAAACACTTACATCACGGTGGGCCCCACATAGCCCTGCCCGAACAGATTACTAACCGAGCAGGGGTAGGACGCAATCCACGTCGGTATTGTATATCCACGTCCATCCATGTTGACAGATCTAGAGTTAGGCATCGAGTCGAGTTGGACCGAGTTAGGGTTGACTCGACTCAATCTAGTTTTGAAATAGGCTCGACTTGAACTTGATCCGACTCAATATCGACTCCGGCATGCTTGACTCGATCCAAGTTCGATCTGGCCTAGACTGATCCGGACCGAGAGGTGGGGATCGAGTCAAGTCAAACCGGATTGGGTCCAACTCGACTCAATTTGATTTTTCCAAGAACCTGACCTGAACTCAATCCGATCTGAATCCTTGCTATCCTGACCCGAATCGATCAGGGAAACCGAATCGAGTCAAATCAAGTTGAGTCTGTCCAGTTGATTCAGACTAGGTTAAATCAAGCCGAGCCGGAGACTCTCGTGCTAGGGAAATCGAGAGAGAGGGGCAGAGAAAGGATGAGAGAAAGAAGATGAGGTGGGATATTGAGAGAGAAATGAGGAGAGAAAGAAAGAGATGAGGGAAATCAAGAGAGAAAGAGGGAGAAAAAGGAGGAAAGGCAGGGCGGGACGCTGCAGCCAAGCCAACGAGGTCCCGACCTCTTGTGGTCCACCAGCGAGCCAGGGCGGGCCACCGTCCGAAAACACAAAAAATAAAAAAAATAAAAAATAAAAAAATTTAAATTTAAAATTTAAAATGGAACCTACCTGATCAATGGAGGAAGATGAACGGTGAAGATGAGTGTCGAGCTGCTGAGTGGCCGGATCGAGATGGGTGGGTGCGGCGCCGCTCATTCAGGTAGAGAAAGATAAGGGATTAGGGTTTCGTTTGGGTGAAAGTAGTAAAAAAGTACAAATATTTTATATAGGTACCCGACCGGATCGGATCAGTCCGGATTGGCCACTGATCCGAACTCGACTTGATGTACGGTCAGATCTGAGTGAGCCAATTCGATCCGACCTGATCTTAGCCTTCGAATCGGGTGGGATTCTGCCCAACTCTATCCAGATTGAGTCTGATCTGGTCAGAAGTACTGAGTCGGGTCAAGTTGGCACCAAGTCAGATTGAGAGATGAGGGAGGGAGGGAGTGGAGAGGAGAGATGGAGAGAGAGAGAGAAGAGGAGGAGGAGGTAAAGGGTGATAGTGGTGGGTGGTTGTCGGGCTTGGAAGAGGAGAAGAATGAGGGAAGGAGGGAGGGAGGGAGGGAGAGAGAGAGAGAGAGAGAGAGAGAGAGAGAGAGGTTGGAATTGGGTTTAGGTATGGTTAAAGAGTCAGGTCGAGTCGGGTCTCGGATCGAGTCGAGTCTAACTAGATCAAGTTTTGAGTCGAGTCGGGTGAGTTACTAGGCAACTTGAACTCAACTCGGTTTGAGTTCGGATTTGGCGAAGCTTAATTACTCGATTCGGACCGACCCACCCATTTAGATCGGGTCGAATTGGATCAGACCGAGCCAGACGAGTCAAGTTAGCCAGATCGTGTCGTCCCTTGCCCACCTCTAGCCAGATCTATCTAGGGCATGAACCTAAAAACGAAACAAATCCAAATCTCAAGCGGAAGAAACAATGGTAATTGAACCTCACACCATTAAAACTTCCCAGGGCCTATTGTTTCCTTGATACTTTGTCGCCCAATCTGTTGATGAAATCGGATTAAGTTCGTTAATGTATGTTGTTCATCCATGTTGTCCATCTTTTTTTTCTAGCTCATTTTAGGGGTTAGGCCAAAAATCAAAAGATATCGAAGCAAATCCAAAGCTAAGTGGACCGTACCATATGAAGCAGTGGGAATAACAATTTCCATCATTGAAACCTTGCTAACCCACATGGTGATGTTTATTTGTCATCCAAGTCTTTTCATTTCATTTTAAAAACGTGGACAAAGGGAAAACACAAATATAAGCTTGACCCAAAACTTTTATGACCCCTGAGAATTTTTCGATGGTAGACATTTAATTCATGATATTTCTTGTCGTATGGTCCATTTGAGCTTTGATGTGCTTCATTTTTGGGCTCAAGACCTAATATTATTTGGTAAAATGGACAGAAAAGTGGATAAAGTACATAAATCACAGTAGTCCCCACTGAGTTACTCAATAAGCAATCCACTTACCTTGTTGATATGGTCAAAACATCCTCGATGAAAGGGAAAACCAAATATCGACTTGATCAAAAAGTTATGTAGCTTGTGAAAAGTTTTTAAAGTTAATCACCATTATTTCCTACGGCGTGGTCCATTTAAAATAGACAATATGTTGGGTTCTTAGCGTATAAACATAATAGAATATAGTATGATATAATTTGATCATTAGATCCATCCAAAAAAAAAAACTCTATAATAATATCAAATTTCTATAATATAACAACATATATAAACAATTATGACTATACATGCACGCGATGTGCACGATGGAATGTTTGCTATGTCGATCTCCTAAACTAAAGAGTCTCTCCTTAATCTATCACAATACCAAAGAATCAAGATAGCCCAGCATCTAATTCTCTTATACGTACCAAGGAAGACGTATATCATCATCCACGAGTAGACCGCGCACGAGGATGATAGGAGATGGTGGAATGGATCTCCACTATTTCCTAAATTTTCTCTATTTTTTCCTCACACTCACATGTCCCATAAGGTGGGGATGTCTAGGGCTACCTCCACTTATCGGGATCATATAAATAAGGAATGGTTAGGGTTTTAAGGATGCTACCGTATGGTGCTTCGTCGACCTATGGACTTCAGTATAGCCTATTGTAAAATAAATATGTCAATTCGCTTTATCTATGCATATACTTATGGTTCAATCATCATGCTGCCATAGTGTCTCCACTAACTATCACATTCCATGGCAATAAAAGAAGTGGACTATCATATATGAGTCATCAAGTTATCATTAAGTGTGATCAAGGCAATTTTAACTGTTAAAACGAAACTTTAACACTTAAAGCCTTTTAAAACTAACAAAAACACTTAAAGTGTTAGGCCCAAATGGAAAAAATTACTTGACGAATTCATAATTTGTCCAAATCAAAGTTATAAATATGTTCCTAAATAAACCAGCGAATCCATTGTTGGTTCGTGTAAAAATTAATGACTCCTGATAGAAGTGCCCAACTACGTCCACCTTATTGGCCTTAGTATTGACTTTGTAGGAAGAGCCAAAGCAAAACAGTCAAGATAGTGACCCTTGCACGTCATCGGCTCTAAAGATCAAACCACTCTTATGCATCATCAACTCTCAATCACACGATCTTTTTTATGCATTTTCAACATGATTGTCGTTGATCTTAGTTTAAGGATCTCCATTATGCATTTTCGACAGGGTTTCCATTGAGCTTAGTCTAAGGATTTTTGTTGTGCATTTTAGAATAGATTACCATTAAGCTTAGTTCAAGGATCTTCATTGTGCACTTTTTACAAGATCACCATTGAGCTTAATTTAAGGATCTCCATTGTGTATCGAAATATGGGTCCAGACAACATCTTAGCCCTAAAGTCACTTGAAAGTTCATCAAAATATCTTTCTAAGGAGTACAAGATCACTCCAATCGGACTCATAATGAGGGAGTTATGATCGTCTTCGTTGAAAGTGTCACATGTGCAAACCATAGATCCCAAGTGCAATTCTAGCGTCCTAAGTGGACACAACCAAGGGTTCATCATTGTAAAGATGAAAGAGGGAGAGAAATATTTAATTGAATTGTTGTATATTTTGTATCGAGCTTTATAAATAAATAGATGTACAATGAGCTATGAATGGAAAAATATATTTGATTGAGTTCTAAAATAATCTAATTGCAGATTTTGTGCAAGTCATGATTTTGTACATGTATGGTAAAAAATCTGTCAATACTCCCCCTCAAGTTGGCACATGGAGGTCTGTAATGCCTAACTTGCTCGAAAAATTATGAAAAAATTCATGTCTCAAAGCTTTGGTGAAGATATCGGCAACTTGCTCACTAGAAGAAGTGTGGACAACTTTGAGGAGGCCTGAGCGAAATTTGTCGTGAATAATATGGCAATCAATCTCAATGTGTTTAGTACGCTCATGGAACACAGGATTGTGTGCAATATATAGTGAGGATTGATTGTCACAATGTAGAGTGAATGGCTTGGGATGAGAGACACTAAGATCAGTGAGAAGTTGTTTTAACCAAGTAAGTTCACAGGTTGTGACGACCATGGCTCGATATTCAGCTTCAGCGGAAGAGTGAGCAACTGTATTCTGCTTCTTGGTGCGCCATGAGATCGGACTGGTGCCTAACTGAATAAAGTACCCGGTAGTGGAGTGGCGGGTGGTGGGACAGCTGGCCCAATCAGAATCTGTATAAGCTGTAACATGTGTACTATTGGATGAAGGAAAGAAAATGCCTTGGCCAGGGCAGATTTTGATGTAGCGGAGAACTCTGGTAGCTACAGTCATGTGGGGGACCCGAGGAGCATGCATGAATTGACTGAGTGTGTTGACGGCATAAACAATGTCTGGTCCGGTGATGGTCAGATAGATGAGACGGCCAACAAGGCGACAGTAAAGGCTAGGATCAGAGAGAAGGTCACCATCTTGAGTGTTAAGCTTCAAATGTTGCTCCATAGGAAAAAGAACAGTCCGTGCACTAAGTTGTCAACTGTCAGAGAAAATTTCGAGAGCATATTTGCGCTGATTAAGAAAGATGCCTTTGGGAGAGCGAGCAACTTCGAGTCCAAGAAAATACTTTAAGGAACCAAGGTCCTTTGTCTTGAAGTGAGTGGAGAGAATTTGTTTAAAAAGCTCGATTTGAGAGATGTCGTTACCAGTAACCAGGATGTCATCAACATAAACAAGGACAAGAGTGATGCTGGTGGAAGTGATGAGAGTGAACAAAGAATGATCCGCCTGAGACTGATGAAAACCAACATCAAGAAGCACGAATGTTAATTTAAAAAACCAGTTTCGAGAGGCTTGTTTGAGGACATAGAGGGATTTTCTAAGGCAACAAACATAGGTCTCCCCTGGAGGACAATATCCAGGTGGTGGTGTCATGTAGACTTCTTCATCAAGATCGCCATGCAAGAAGGCATTATTGACGTCAAGCTGATGAATAATCCAATTTTTTGTAACTGCAACTGCCAGTAAGCAACGGACCGTGGTCATTTTGGCGACCGGAGCAAAAGTCTCATGGTAGTCAAGTCCTTCAACCTGAGTGTATCCTTTGGCAACAAGTCGAGCTTTGTACCTCTCGATGGATCCGTCGGCTTTGAGTTTGGTTTTGAAAACCCATTTGCACCCAATGGGTTTCTTACCAAGAGGAAGAGGCTCAAGAGTCCAGGTGGAATTATCCTCTAAAGCACGAAGCTCAACAGACATAGCCTCATGCCAATGAGAGTAGCGGATAAAATCAGAATAGCATGGGGGTTCAGTACAAGAGGTAAGAGCAGTCAAATAAGTAATATGTGAAGGGAAAAAATAGGAATATGAAAGAAAAACAGACAAAGGGTGAGAAGTACCTGAAGCCGGTGAAGCAGGTGTAGATGTTGTGGGCTCCTCATGTAAGGTGGGACAGATATAGTCGTGAAGGTAGGTAGGTCGAGTAATGGTGCGGCGAGGGCGAGGAGCTGGTGGAGATGTGTTTGATAAGGTCGTGGGGGTCGAGGAATCAGGAGAGTCAGGAGAGTTAGGAAAGGTTGGGGGATCAGGAGAAAGAGATATAATAGGTTCAGTGACGGGAAGAGAAATGATATGAGCGGGAAGGGAAGGAGTGTTAGGAAGATCTTGGAAAGGAAATGTTTGTTCGTGGAATGTGACATCTCGAGAGTAGAAGACGGATTGAGTATTAAGGTTGTAGAGCTTATGGGCTTTATGTGTTCTTGGGTAGCCAAGAAAGACACATGTAGTGGCACGGGAAGAAAATTTGGCACGGGGAGCGCTGAGGGTTTGTGCATAACAAAGACATCCGAATACCCGAAGATGATCATAGTTTAGAGGTTTATTGAGTAGAATTTCAAAAGCTGATTTATTTTGGAGAGTGCAACTAGGGGTGCGATTGATGAGGTAGACTGTGGTGAGAATACAATCATCCCAAAAAAGTAGAGGTAAGTGTGCTTGAAAACGAAGACTACGGGCAACATTTGGAAGGTGCCGGTGTTTTCGTTCCGCAACTCTATTTTATTGAGGAGTTTTGACACAGGTACGTTCATGAATGATGTCGTGATTGTGTAGGTATGTTTGAAATTGATGGAAAAGAAATTCTTGTCCATTATCAGTTCTAATAATTTTGACTGTGGTGTTAAACTGATTGTGGACAAGAGCGAAGAAGTGCGTTAAATGAGTGAAAGCCTCAGATTTAAAATGCATAAGATATACTCATGTGGTGCGAGAAAAATCATCAACAATTATGAGAAAAAAATGAGCACCACATAACGATGCGGTGTGATAACCACCCCAAATATCACAAAAGATACGATTAAAACGAGAATCACTTTTATTGATATAATTGGAAAAAGGTAATCTTGTATGTTTAGAATGAGCACAAACATCACATTCAGAAAGAATACAAGGAGAATTAAAAATACTGGGAATAGTAAAACTGGAGGGATGTCCTAAACATTGATGCCATAGGATCTTATTAGCAGTAGATTGAGCAACAAAAATGAGAGGAGGGTTGGGGTGATACACGTAGAGCCCGTTGCATAGATCACCCGCTCCAATCGACTGCATCGATTGAGGGTCTTGAAATAAACAAGTGTTAGAGGAAAAAGAGATAACACAAGAATTATGAAGGGCAATTTGGAAAACTGAGAGTAAATTGAAGGATAAAAGTGGAACATAGAAAACATGTTTTAATTTAAGAGAAGGGGAGAGAATGCAAGAACCCAGCCCTTCGCTTGGGATATCTTGTCCTATTGGAAGCCAAATGTGGTGAGGGGAGGCAAGAGGCTTCAAATCGACAAAAGCATCGTGTTGGTGGCAGATGTGGTGGCTCGCACCACTGTCCACCACCCAATAGAGGCACCGATTGAAGGAGAAAGCAGATGGGGAGAAGAGGTTACCAGTGAAATTTATAGGGGATGGATCATTTGGAGGTTGCGATGGTGCGAGGAGGTTGAGCAACTTCTGATACAACTCCGGTGACAATCCAGGGACCGGACTTGAAGTGGATGGAGTGAGAGAGAGACCAGATTCGTAGTCGACAGAGGTTGCCCTAAGATGGATGGCCACGATTTGTTGGTGCGAGGCTCTTGGCCTGGAGGGTACCCGATGATGGTCCAACAATGTTCACGAGTATGACCATCTTTGCCACATGTTGTGCACTTTAGAGGGGGTCGTGGGCGAGCATTGGTGCGAGTAGCCATTGCCATCGTTTCGGAGGATGATGGTTGAAAGTTGAGGAGTCTCTGTTGTTCTTCTTGAAACAAGGTTGAGAAGACTTTACTCATGGAGGGAAGTGGATCCATGGCCAAGATTTAGGTTCGAAGAGGAGCAAAGGAATCAATGAGCCCAAGAAGAAATTGGAAAACACGTTCATCATCAACCTGTTTTTGCAGGTCTTTGATGTTAGTTGTGGTTTGGAGATGGCCAAGTTCATCCCAAATCTGTTTGATTTGGTTGTAATAATCATGGACAGAATTTGTGGTTTGTTAAAGGGATGAGAGGATTCATTTTAGGTGATAGATGCGGGCATTGTTTCCATGACAGAAACGGGAAGAGAGGTCGAGCCAGGCATCGCGGGGATCTGTATGATATTCGAGGGAATTGGTGAGAGAAGGAGTGATGGAGTTGAGGATCCAAGTAAGGACCATATTCTTCGTTTGGTTCCACTGAGTGTATTCTTGTTTGGTCGATTCAGGGGGTGTGAGGGTACCGTCGACAAAACCAAGTTTGTTCTTGGCATTAAGGGCTCTTGTCATGGCTTTTTGTCATTTGGGGTAGTTATCCCCTGTGAGAAGGCTATTGACGAGAATTAAACTAGGAGAATCTGAGGGGTGAAGAAGATAAGAAGAGGGGATGGATGTGGTGTTGTTGTCGGCCATGGCAAAATGGATTGATCTTTTTAGGCTCTGATACCATGTAAAGATGAAAGAGGGAGAGAAATATTTAATTGAATTGTTGTATATTTCGTATTGAGCTTTACAAATAAATAGATGTACAATGAGCTATGAATGGAAAAATATATTTGATTGAGTTCTAAAATAATCTAATTGTAGATTTTGTGCAAGTCATGATTTTGTACATGTATGGTAAAAAATCTGTCAATAATCATCCATATCCTTTCAAGCACTACGGCATGTCACAAATGGATACAAAATCATAAGACATCATGATATAAAGTTTATAAATAATATAGGCCAACCACGTTTCAAGATATAGTCCAAAGAGACATATTTACAACAACTCAACACAGTTCTTTCATAGATAATTTTTTCATACACTTCCTTTACATGGACCGTGTCTCAAATTAAGTCCTCGATGTGGGTAATCCAAACCACACACCCCAAGGTATATAGATCAATTCATAAACTACATTAACTCATTCCTTATCATGGATTATTCCTATTTCCCATCACAAAAGCAAATATCAATACATGGATGGTTACTAATGCAATATTTCGAATTAAAGTAATTCTAATTTCATACGTGAATGAGACTAAGTATGCTAGAGTTCGCATCAACATGTAGATCATGTATACTAAGGAATCTAACCACATAACACGAGATTTTCAAGTAAGATTGATAAATTCAACAAATTATCACTAAATTATGAAATCTGACGAAAAGTTTGAAGGTAATTCATCACCTTTTGAGTCACAAGGCCTTCAAATGTCACAAAAATCATATGATTGTGCCTTAGTGTTAAAATCTACCCTAGGTTTAATCTACAATCTAAAATTTACATGATCTGCAGCACCACATTCCCCCATGCTTGTTGGCTGGAATCGACCTCAAACAGGTCCCTCTCAGTGCTAGACTCAATGAATCTCATTGAGTCAACTTGGCATTGACTAGGTGCAACCCTATCAAACTTAGTTTCAAACTCGAGCTCAACTCTGAATAATATCGACTCAAACCGGCTTTGTTCTCAGGCTAGTTGGATAATACAGCTTTCCGGCAAGGCTTCTAGTGTGTGCTAGACTGAACCCGCCCTGCAAAAAGGCCCGACTCAGCCTAAGACTCGAAGGTTTTTGCTGAGTTAACTCGGCAGTGCCCCAATGACAAACCAACAGCTCCACGACTCTTGAAACGGAGACTTTCTTTCAAAGCTAATCTTCGCACGCATTTCCCGAGTTGATTGCAGATGTAGTTTGAATGCCAGATCATGTGGTGTCCACTGTGATGCTCGGAAGGATGATCCATTCCGTCCACTCGGTGTAACTTGGTCAGGTTAGATAAGACCTAAAAAATGAAGTGGATCTAATCATTAAGTGGACCGCACTCATCATGAATTTGTTAGGGATCCTCACCATTGAAACTTTCCTGGAACTGATTTGACAAAGAGTTCCTATCATCATTTTAATGATGGCGGCCCCAACGTAAACAACATTTACGGTTTTGTCATTTGTTTAAAATAAGAGAGGGAAGAAGGAGACTCCTCACATTCGTTTAGGTTAGCAGTGGCTACTTATTATTAATATATATTTTTTTAATGATGTATGGTCCGTTGTGACATTTGTATGATGATTAGACCGACCATCAGATCGATTAACTCCCATGGAGTTATGGTTCAATCGATAACAGAAAAGGTTCGCCACACCCAACTTTTTTACGAAAATTGTGGCAATTGCGGGATTTAGCGATGGATTAAAATCCATGGGTAAAATGCAATTTGCGATGGATTTTCGTTTGTCATGAAGTACCATCGCTAGCGACGTATTTATTTGCTTTTGCGACGGATCAAGTCTATCGAAAATTGTCTTTTGCCCTTTTTTAGGTACGACTCGTGTGTTTGCTTTCGTGACGAAAAGGGTCCGCCATAAATTGAATTTTGCACTTTAAAAAAAAGAGCATATGGTGGTAAATTATTTAATTATAATCTAAGAAGTGTTTTTAATAGAATTTCAGTGTTTTAATTGTATTTATTTGCATTTAATAATATTTTTGCATCAATTAATTGAATGCAACGAATTTTTTGTTTTGTTTTTATATCAAACAAGTGGAAACTATTATGATTATTATTATTATTATTTTACTTTAAAACTAATATTTAAATGCTTTGGAATATCACTCAAAAAATCCCACTATTCATCCTTTGTATTTTAGGAAATGAAGTTTGCAAAAAATTATGATTAAACATAATCGATATTTTGATATGTAGTTGACATTTTGAAAAAGAAAATTGTGAGCTTTAGAATTTTTTATGATTTTGAAAAAAAAAATCATTGAGAAATAGTAATAGTAATAATAATAATAAAACAGTTAACAATTAACAATTTTTGAGAAAATTTGAGATTTTAAAAGAAAAAAAAAACTATGATTTAATAAAAATCAAGATTTTGAAAAAAAAAATTAAGTAAATTTGATAATTTTGAATAAAAATATATATTAAAAAAATGATATTTTGAAAGATAAAATTGAAACCATTAAAAAAATTGTGAAAATTTTGACAACTTTGAAACAAAAAAATCATAAGTTCGGAAAAATAATATTTTTTAAAAGAAAATTGGAGAAGCTTTAAAAAATTGAAAATTTGAATATAAAAAATAGAGATTTTGACAAAAACCTAATATTTTGAAAATTAAAATTGATAAATTGAAAAAAAAAATGAAAAAAAAATTAAAAATGTTCAAGAAAAAAATGACATATTGAAAAAAATGTGGTTAAAAAAAAACAATATTTTAACGAAAAAAATATTATTTTGAAAAATAAAATTGAGAAGTTGACAATAAAATGGTGCTTTTGAGAAAATAAAATAAAACTGACATCTTGACATTTTGGGAAGTTTGAATAAATTGTAAGTTTCACAAAAATAAAATAAAATAAAAATTTAAGGAAATTTTTGAGATTTGAAAATAAAAATTTAGAATTTGTATTTTGAAAATAAAATTGAAATAACAAAAATGAAATTTTGTTAAAAGTTTTGATTTTTTTTTTTTAAATGGACATTTTGAAAAAAAAAATGAGCTTTTAAAAAAGAAATTGATATTTATCTATAAAAAAAAGTGAGATTTTTTATTAAATTAATAGGGACATCCACTAATTAAACCTCTAACTGTGTATGTACAAAAGCATTCTCACTCATGAAAAAATGATAGACCAGGTATAATAAAGTGTAATTGTAAGAAGAACTTATAATGATGAGATTGATCAAATTCTATGATCAAACCATCCTAAGGTTCGTATGAACAGTCAAATATGTTTGGAACGTGCTAGTGAGGATAGAAGGAAAAAAAAAATCGGCTTAATATGACCTAAAATGAATTAGATCCGTTAAAAAACACTCTTTAAATGGGCATGATCAACTTATCTAGATGTAGACAAACTTTTGAGAATCTAATCGATCTAGATTGAAGATTAAATATAACTTCAGATGTTTAGATTACATTTCACTCAAATCTGATCGTTGGATCACAATATATTATATTGTTGATCAATCTTGTCTACCTAATATCTTTCTCATCTGAAGCCTGATTGGGGCAAGTAACTAGTCAAATCGAAGCTCTTGATTAGTAGAATAAAGAGAATGAATCAAAATTCTAAATTGGGCTAAATATTTAGGTCAAAATTGTGTCACAACTTATTGATCTCGTGAAAACTTTATTGACATCACTAAGTTCCGTGAGCCCCGCCATGATGTATGTGTTGTATCCACGACGTTCATCCATTTGGAGAGATCATTTTATGTGGTGAGGTTCACTTGTAACGACCCAAGATTTTGATGTGCGTGTATACATGTGCATATGTGCACACTACATTTATCTAATCATACATACATAAATATGTTCATTCATTCATGCATTCATATATATATATATATATATATATATATATATATATATATATATATATATATATGCATTTATAAATTTTTACAAGGTGACCATTGATATGTGTGGTATATCTGCTTACTTTTAGCCATTGATTTTTATAATTAATGAATATATGATTTTGTGTATATATAAATAAATATATGTATGTATATGTACACTTTTACCTATAATACATGCAACTTTGATTGTTCAGTAGTAAAATCATCCAATTCTAACCGTTAAGCATACCTTAAACTCATTTAATTATTCACCTTCATGTGATCAATATATATAACTAACTGCTTGTCTATCCATTCCTATAATCATATGTTTAGTCACTTAATCGACAATATAAATTGTTCATTCGATGAATTATCAGATGAATCCATCTTAACCCACTTTATATTTATTCATTTGTAAAAAAATGATTGTTCATTAACCTATTAATATAATTAGGTTTCTAATTGTCTGGCTATTTTACATGCATCAAATCATCTAACTGTACATAACATGTATATCCTCCAACTAGATCATCCAAATATCGAAGTAAACTATCAATTTCTCTAACTAGATCATCTAAATATCGAAGTAAACCATCAATTTCATTACTCGTAGGGTGAAATTTTAATCCAACGGGTAGTTTTAAAATGAGATGCCTATGCACATCACATGAGACCGTAGAGAAGAAGAAACTATTAAAATTTATTTCTAACCACCGTTGAAGATCATAGATCCAGTTGTGTTCATTGGATAGAGCGCGACAAGCTGAGGTTGGGGAGTCAAGTTTCGTCCTAATCAAACGGTCCAATATTAAGGTACACATGACTTACATGTGTGTGTGTATGTGTGTGTGTATGTACAGACAAAAACCAGAAGAAGAATGAATTGAAAGACCAGTGACGTTCTCATAACAATCACCTTTTCAGAACTAATAAAATAAAATAAAAATACAAATATAAGTCTCATACATTTGTACCATATCTTACATTCGTCACCCCAAACATCATCACATTGTAATTGATTTACAAAACCCATCGGACACTGATCGTAACACACGTCAGTGAACCATATTAACTTCTTCATTCACAATTATAAAACCTATCGACTGTTCGTTTTAAGATTAACCTCTTATAAGTATTCATATGAAAAGTCTCATTTAGGTTCATCCATTTATTGACCCAAACCACCCAAATGCTTGTCTACTTAGGGGTGTGTCATATGTACTATGCATACCACCCTCTAGCTGGCCCCTACATGGTGAGATATAACCTCTATTAACACTATGATGCACGTTAGTGTTACAAGAAAGAAAATTAATAAGGGCCAATGTCACACCCCAAAATCTGAAAATCGGATTCACAAGAATCCCGATCGCCGACAGCCTCCATAGTACCCGATTCTTGGCTCTCAGCGCTCATATGCCAGATTCCGATCATTGGATCCTACAAGGAGGATTTTTTTTTCAACTTATATTTATCTCGTAAGAAGCATAACTATAAGTTTACCCAAATCACAAAAACAACATCATTATCACATATCCACCAATATAAACTTTGAATACAATACTGAAAGGAAAATACATATGTTAAAATAAAATCAAAGCTCCAGAAGACAGCTGCACACTCCATGCTTAACGCCGCTGCTGCAACCTAACATTACTTACATGCATCTATCATGCATAAACTTATAGAAAGCTTAGAGGGTAGTGTAAGTGTGTGCACAAGGTAAGTGTCAAGTATGTAATACAATGCCATAATCATACACTATCAGAAATACTGGTAAGATCATGAATCATACGATATCAGAGTAAGCAGAAATGCTGACAAGTCCACAAGTCAATCAATATCAGAATACGTAATACAAATTAGCTATGTAAATGAAGAGTCATAAAGAGCCAAATATCAGATGCCGAGAATGCAATGCAATATACAATTCCTGATGAGTTCATGAATAGCGTCAGCCGCACCTAGACCATATAAATGCATGAACACAGTAACCCAAAATGTCATATGTCGCGGATGTAACGTAATATGTAGTGCGAATAGAATAACCATGCTGGAGTGTGAAGTTGGGATACTAGTACGTAGTATCGAAGGCTACGGGGTCCACCATAAGGGACTTCTATCCAAATCAGTCTCATACCTAAATTTAGATAGACTCAATGTGGTAAACTCCTGATCTCAGGTAGTCGCGCGCCCCAACCGAAATCTTGACTATTGTAAAGGCACACATAACAAATAGTTGCGCACCACGAGCCTAAGTGGATATTGAATGGATGAATGAATGAGTATGCAACTCTTACCCAATAAATCCATATATTAGTATTGTTCATCTCTGGAATCATCACCGGGGTCTAGTACACTCTACATCAACTTACCGCTCCATCAAGCGCACAACTGGGTAATTAAAAGAGACCTCATTATCGGTCTGGCCAAGAGTCAGCCAATATCTACCCGGTACATCGATAGCGGACCCATTCATGAGCTTATCAAACTCAGCCTAGCCATGCCTACTCCCTCAGGTGGGTAAGGCCACATCCCCTCCCAACCAACAACAACATAGTGGGGGACACAACCTCTTGGTATTCGGCACCCGGGCGCTCATGTTCCACTCAGTCTCGACGTTAGGGCATCTTCTAGTACCAAGAGGGTTTAGAGATTTTCACCCAGGGCTATCTATGATAGCCCGATGCTAATAACAGATTTACAATCGGCCTTAACAATGGGCCTCAACAATCGGAATTGACCTCAACGATCGGAATTAGAATCGACCTTAACAATTGCCCTCGACAATCAGAATCGGCATCGATAATTGAAATCAAAATCAGCCTCAACAATCGACCTTGACAATTGAAATCGACCCCAACAATTGGCCTCAACAATCAACCTCAAAAATCAGAATCGGCCTCAACGATCGAAATCAAAATTAGCATCAATAATCGACCTCGACAATTAGAATCAGCCTCAATAATTGGAATCAGAATCGACTTCACAATCGAAATCGGCCTCGATAATCAGAATTAGAATCGGCCTCGACAATCGGAATCAACATTGACAATTAGAATCTGCCTCGATAATTAAAATCAGCCTCGACAATTAAAATCAACTTCGACAATCGACCTCAGCAATCAGAATCGGCCTCAACGATCAAAATCAGAATCAACCTCGACAATCGGCCTCGACGATCGGAATCGGAATCGGCCTCAACAATTGGCCTCGACAATTAGAATCAGCCTCGACAATTGGAATCAGCCTCAACAATCAGCCTCGACAAATCAGCCTTGATAATCAAGGAGAATGAGCCTAATAAGACCTAAAGGAAGGTCACAATGTGGACATCCAACTATCATTGCCCATCAATGTGGACATTCAACTAACATCGCTCTCAAGCAGTAGCCCACATAGAGACAAACATAAAGTGGGCCCATTACGTCACACAAAGGCCTAATATACATCACAATGACTCTCATACAAGGGCTACATACACAACAGGTGGGCCCTGCACATATGCCTCAGATACATCGCACGGGCCATAACCCTAGGCTTAATGCACATCATAATGAGCCTCATTAAATGGGCTACAAAAATATCATAATGGCCACGCCATATGGGCTGAAAATACATCTCATTGGGCCTTACCAAATGGGCCTGAAATACATCACAATGGGCCATGTCATATGGGCCGAAAATACTTGTCAATGGGCCACACATACATCACATTGGGACTCACACATGGACCATGAATACATCACTTTGGGCCACAAATATACCACATTGGGCCTCACATATGGGCATTAATATACATCAAGTGGGCCGCATCACATGGACCTCAAATACATCACAATGGGCCTCACTTGTGGGCCTTATATACACAGCAGGCAGGCCCTGCACATGGCCCTCAGATATATATTAATGGGCCCTCATTACATCAAGTGGGCCACATCTCATGGGCCTAATTATATCATATTGGGTGGGCCCTGCATGCCCAGCAGGTGGCCCTGCACCTTCCACATAGGCCCACCAAATGAACAGCATGGATGCACAACACATATAATGGTGTCCCACAAGGCTGGATATGGCACGTATGAAACAGATGGACGGCGTGGCTAAAATACATGCATCAAGGTGGGCCATACGTCCATCAAAATGGACAGACGATGGGGATATACCCATACATCATGGTGCGGCCCATATAGCCTGTCTAATGGACGACATGGAAAATGACACACACATCATACAGTGGGGTCCACACACATGTGGGGCCCACGCTACTGGACAGCATGGATAAAATACATAGATCATTTGTGGGGTCCACAACTCCATCCAAGTAGTCCAGCACCATCTAGATGGTCTGGACGGTGTGGATGAAACAATAACATCACGATGGTCCCCACAAAATCGGATGGACAAATGGATGGATGGTCTTGCATACATGCAACAAGGTGGGCTTCCATGTGGATGTGGCCCCACTGCAACACACACACACACAACAATGTGGGTACCACATATATATTATATCATTATAATAATAATATATTTACCCTATTAAGAGGATAGCAACGTCCAGGACCTGGACGACCTGGATATTGCATCATGGTGGGGTCCACGGTCATGTCCAGATGGACGGATGGCATGGAATACGAAACATACATCGCAGTGGGGTCCTCATTCATGGACGGACGGTGTGGATGTAACCCACATATATCGTGTGGGCCCCACGAAAATGCTGCGTACAACGGCTATATAGTTGGTTGCTAACTAGCATACACCAGCCAATTTGCTTCCATCCCAAGGTGGGTCCACACATGTGGCCCACCAGTCCAGTAGATTGGATGGACGATGTAGATATTTACGTATATAGCATAGTGGGTCCCACAGGACAAAGCAGATATTTATATTTTTCCATTCGCCCAGGCCTGTCCAAACAGACAGCCAGGTGGGCCTCGCCCACTGGAAGGATGGTATGGATAATCACGGTGGTCCACACATCACCACCATAAAAGAGAGAGAGAGAGAGAGAGAGAGAGAGAGATGGAGATCGGAGTAGTGGAGGGACCCCACCACTATGGGTCCCTCTTTGATACAACACGTAGATCAAGATGGGTCACACATATGTGGGCCCTTAAATCACAAATCAAATAATAAAATCACCCACCGTTAGATCTTGGACTCTTCCTTCCACTGTTGCGATCTAGAGCTCCAAGGGGTGTATTTTCAACGGTCGAGATTGATTTTGGATAGTGGAGATGGGAGGTAGGAAGGTGGGCTACACTAGCTTCTTCATGGAAGCTTGGACGGTTACTCCGTGTTGTTTGGGAGAAAATGAGAGAGAGAGAGGGGTGATGTAAGGAGAGAGGGATGGTTGTGTAAGAAAGGTTGACTTTGGGGATGGGAGAGAGAGGGGTGTTATGTTTTGTTGGTAAGAGAGGCATGGGTGTTGTACCTATTGTACTTGATTGATGTGATTGATTTGATAGATTCTCTTAGGAATTGCAACGCGCGGTATTTTTTTCAAAATAAACGTGGGCCCACATCTCCTGGCACTAGTATCGTCTCGGTGCGTGGAGCGGCGTTGGAACCGCTATGATGGCGTGGTCGTAAGGATACAAGTTTCGAGTTGAGTCAACTCTGATATACGGGACACAACTCAGGATCACATGCAAATGCCGATAGCAGATCGTGAGTTGCTGGAATTCGACTGGGAGGATTGCGTAGGCCTACGGAATGATACGGGCTAGGATACGGGTCTTATAGGCAACATGTACAATGTATGTTAGCCCTGTACGGTCATGAATCTCCATAGTTGATACATACATAGGACCATAGAAGCTTTAGAGCAAGCCATTATATCATGTCTATAATTCATCTCAGCAAAAAAAAAAAAAAAACAAAAACAAAAACAAAAACAAAAACAAACAACATTATGAGCAGTGTGAATGACATACAAACACCACGATGAACCCTAGGTAGGTTTCAATGGTAAACATTTCTTTAACCCATTTTTGCTAGTCGCCCAACCCACACAAGCCTTGAATCTGCCTCACCTTCAACCCCATGTCCTAACATAATCTGGACAGTCAGATGGACAATGTTGATTTCTTCAAAAATATCACTGTGGGGCCCATTAATCCTTTAAAAAAAAAGAGAAATAATTTTTAAAAAGAAAAGAAAAGAAACTAACATACCTAAGAAATCGACAACACCACCCCATCCCTTCCTGTGGAGCAGGAGTTGGTCTCCTTTTCTTCCTCAAACTCCGGAGAGTGGCGGTGCAACATAGGCTCACGACCCATCAATCCAAACCATTCATCAGCCTTAAGAAGCCTTCAACGTTAAGCAATTCTCCCTCATTGTTTCTGTCTTACGGCCCACCTAACCAACAAATCTGCCTCATCTTTAAATTCCCACCCTGTCCTAACTCAATAAAGTGGGTAAACCGGTTAGATTTCCTCTTATATCATTGTGGTGAACCCCACATAGCCTTTCTGTCATATTAGGACATTGCGAGAGCCTTCCACATGCAATCCACGTTCCCATGCCACCCCATTACTTCCTTCGATCTTTCTGTTCTTCCTGGCATTGTTAGCTGTAAAAATCACCACAAGATTAATATTCATTTAATCCAAGCCATCATATATATATATATATTATAACCACTCACGAAGACGTGTTATAGGAGTTTCACGCTCAAACTACCGCTGGAATATTCTTGAGCTCCGATTTCTAGAGCCTTATATAGAGAGGGAAATAAGACCTGCATCCAGTAAGAAAGAAAGCAACATATAAGCCAACAAGGGAGAGTTTAATCCAAATCAAGCCCACATTCTTGTCATGTTTGGATCAACACAGCGAACCAAGTGGATGATCCAATCCCATATGTGAACTTTTTAGATACTTGTTTATTTATATATATTTTTTAAATCCTTTTATTTTCTTGCTGGAATTTTCAGGAAATTCATATTTATTTGATAAATATATTTTGTTGATGGGCATACGAAAATATAATTATTATATTAATCTATTTGAAATAAATGAAAATTTTGGATTATATATTTTAATATATACATTGTGAAGGAATGAATTTATTTAAATTGGTAAATTTGAATTAATTTCAAAATATTTTTAATTAATGATTTTGTTAGTTTTTAAATTTAAATGTGTAATTGATCCGAATTATTAAAAATAAAAATAAAAAATTCAAGTTAAAAAGTAAACCAAAAATTAAATTCCAATAATTTATAATACTTACAATTAATTATAAAAATAATAAAAATTTAAAATTTGAATGTGTAAAAATAATAGTATCTAAAGTCCAAATTAATAACTTCTTTAAACTTATTAAATTTAGATGATAATAATAATAATAATAATAATAATAAATTGAATAAAAATTTGAATTTAGAATATTTGATCTAAAACAATTAGATTATTTTTAAAAAAATTAATTTAAGATAGATTAACTTAAATTATTAAATAACAATTTAATTACATTGTTAATATTATAAATTTATGGAATAAGTATAACTTGTAAAGATTAAAATATGAATTTTAATTTTAAAATTTTAAAGAGTTAATTAACTTAAATTTTAAATGAACTCAAGTTTAAGAAAATTTTCAAAATTTTAGAATTGAAGCTAAATTTATTAGATTTCTATAGTTTAGAATTTAGTGATTAATATATATTTAAACTTTATTAGATTAAAATTTTAATAAAGTATAATATTAAATTTAAAACTTATAATTTTTCTCCTTATAGTTCAAAATTTTTGTTTAAATTAAAATTTAAATAAATTTATCGATTAAACCAAAATATCTACTCTCAATGAAGTATAAAAGAGAAATTAAAATTAGTTATAAAATAATCAAGATATTTTAGTATATATAATTAAATTAACTTAAAATCAAATTTTTGTGACTTAATTATAATTTTCAGCAAATTACGAGACTTTGGCATAAATTTCCACATTATTACAAAACACGGTCTATATCCTCAGAAGATCCAAATTTACTGGCAGTTACAGTAAAAAATCTTTTTTACAATTTCAGGGATTGAATTTTAATAACACCAAATTTCTGTAATTTTTATATAAAACCCACATTATTGTAGGGAAATATAATTTACTGAATAATTTCATTATTGGTTTTGGGTTCATTTATAACATACATGCATTTCTATTTATTATGGAACAACGAAAAAAAAAAAGGAAAGAGAATGGTAAAAGTAAGGCCTTATTTGTTAAATCTAAAGTCTAAAGCCTGAATCTGAAATCTGAAGCCTGAATCTGAAATCTGAAGTAAAAAAACTTGTTTGATAATTATGGTTGAAGTTTGAAAATTAAGTACTGAATTTAAAACAATCTATTCGTTAACAAACATTTGAAATGTCTGAAATATGTTAATTTGACACATTTGCCCATATCTCCTGTTTGAAAATGTTTTACACCTGATGCAGATTTCCTGCCAACTTTGATCTCCTTTAAACCATTTGTACAACTCGGAGCTCAATGAGTGTCAGTGTTATATAGCTACTGTTTCCTCTCGTGTGGCCCACTCAAGTCTTGGATCCACCTCAATTTTTGTCGGTTGTACTAAAATTAGCTTGCAAAACAAATGAACGGAGTATATTTCCTAAAAACATGGTGGTGGGCCCCACCCAACATCCTTGTGCAGGAACTTGCTGCGAGCAACTTTCGCAGGAAAATGCGTCCATCCAATCTGCACCCGGTGTACCACATGGAAAACCGATTGGCTAGTCTCGCTGCCACCCGCCAATGGCTGATGGTCAATGCTCTATGGGCCCCACCATGATGTATGTGTTTCATCCATGTCGTCCATATATTTTTCCAGTTTATTTTATAGTACGAGACAAAAAATGACGTATATCCCAATCTTAAGTGGACCACATTACAGAAACAGTGTTGAATGAGCTTTGCCCATTGAAAACCTTTCGGGGGCCATAAAAGTTTTGGATTAAGCTGATTTTTTATTTACTCCATCTTGGGAATGTATGACCTAATCAACATATTGAATGTCAAATAAACAGTACAGTGGGCCGTATGAGGATTTTAGTGGTGAATATCCAATCACCATTGTTTTCCTGTGGTGTGGTCCACCTGAGATTCGTATCCCTCTTATTTTTGGGATAAAGACATAAAATGAGAATGTAAAAATAGATGAATAGAATTGATGAAACACATGCATCATGGGGGCCACATAGCACCAACCACCACCAACCAGGATGGTGGCAGGGGAGTAGTCAATCTGTTTCCGTATCCAGCCATATGGCTAGTGTAGATGGGCATGGATTAGATACTGACGAGACTCCTACTGAAGTGGCATCACCAAGTTCTGTGGACCCCACTATGATATATGTGGGATTTCAAAAAAACATTAGTGGACCTTAAGAAGGTTTCAACGATGGAAATCAAACTTCCCATTGTTTTCTGGGGTGGAGTCCACTAAAGCATTAAAGAAGGGAAAACACAAACATCAGCTTGATCGAAAACTTTTGTAGCCTTTAGAAGCTTTTAATGGTGGTGTCACTCTCTCCACTGTTTTCTATGGTGGGGTCCACTGGATCATTGGATGTATCTCATTCTTTAGATCTTATCCTAAAATGATATCTCCAGATGGATGGGCGGCATGGATACAAAACATACATCATTGTGGGGCCCACGGAACTTGGTGACGTAACTTTAATAGCAATCCCGTCCCCACCCATTCGCTTCCAACGCGGATTGCGTCCTACCCCGGCCCTGACGGATTACCGTCCGGGCAGGCTATGTGGGGCCCACCGTGATGTAAGTATTTTATCTAAGCCGTTCTTCGTTTTTCTCATATTATTTTAATATATAATCTTAAAGATTAAGCAGGTCCACAACTCCAGTGAACCACCCCAAAGGATGCTACAGTGATAATGACATCCACCGTTGAAACCTTTCTAAGGGCCACTGTGATGTTTTTTTTACCATCCAACCTATTCATTGGGTCATGTAGACGTGGATGAAGTGAAAACACAGATATCAGCTTGATCCAAAACTTCTCCAGCTCCTAAGAAGTTTTTAATGGTGGACATTCAATCCCCACCTTGTGGTCCAGTTAATCCTTGGACCGACCTCTTTTTTTGGCTCACACTTTAAATGATATGAAAAAGTTGATGGACGGTGTGGATCAAACACATAAATCATGGTGGGGCATAAAGAAATTTCAGAGGTTGAAAGTTGGTTTTGTAGTGCGCGAACAATTTAAAGAGAAATAATTGCCGTATTAACTTAAAAGGGGATAATTTTGTAAACAAAAAATTTTGTTTAATAAAAAAATTCACCGAGTGCATTCCGCGTTTACCATTAAGCCAGACTCCTATCACAGAAAGAATTCAGTGAAAAACCATTTAGTGCTTTCCTTCTTCCGCGTTAACGACGCGTTAACAAACACCACTAAACACGGAATATTTTTCCAATTCCGCGTTAAGTGCAAAAATTCAGTGTTAACAAGCAGGCCCTAAGTAGGACAATCGTGTCTCTTGGGTGAAAGACTCTAAAGCCAGCAAGTAGGGCAATTATGTCCCTTGGATGAAAGACCATAAAACTCATTAGATCCCTAGAGTCTTATTTGTGTACAACGTATAAGTACAATCGTATGCGAGAACGTACGTCAGAGGTGCAACTGGAGTGGTAGTCTAACCAGCTAATGTATAAATGGGTCCCTCACCACAAGGTACCAGTGCATGGGCGTTAATGCGACGTGACCATCTACTTGGGTACGGTGTTGTAAGAGATGATGATTACTTTATTTCATTATTTATGGAATTCATTGAGAGTATGGTATTTAGAGTAATCTTTATGATTCTAACATTGCATACATGGTATTCTTAAGATTTGTACTTATTCGTATTTTGATATGAACTTTAAGTAAAGTATTTCATTGTCTATAAAATTCTAAAAATTTCATATTTGAGTTGGATAAGATCCCATGAGTTGTTATACTCATACCCAAAATAATATTGTTTTAGGGCTTAGGGTTTAATTAGGACAAAACGGAGTGAAGATCTAGCAATCGACTTAGTTGTAGTTACCTCTCTACTTGTATTTGAAAAAAAAAAAATATATATATATATATAGCAGAAATTCAAAAATGAGTCTAGACTAATAGTGTTATACATTGTACTGGATGAACGTTTGTGTACTATAATATTTTTTTTATTTTTATTTTTTTCAAATGCAATTGTGAATGTTTAATATTAAATCATGACTTGAGATTCGGAGTTAGGTCTGCCCAACTTGAGTATCGAATTTTGGGGCGTGACACCACTTGAGCTATGGATCTGTCTCATTCTTTGGCTCGTGCCCTAAAATGATCTCTCTAGATGGATGGACAGTGTGAATACAACACAAACATCATGGTGGGTTCCATTGAACTTGGACACATCACTTCATTAGGGAATCGCATCTTCGCAACATCCTAAAATATGATGGAAAAACATATGGATGATGTGGATATATATAAATAGTATAAAGGTGGGCCCTACACATTAGGGAAACACCCATAAAAGAGTTACTTGAATAGGAAAGTGATAATATAGGGTCAAGCTCATGAAACTTCCCTTGAGGTCGGGCTATGTGGGCCCCACCATGATGTATGTAGAACATAAATACCGTGCATTTAATGTGTCCCCTTTAAGTCACAGGATATCCTAAAAATTAGCCGTATGAGTAACTCAGGTGGGCCATAGCATCTAAAACCACATGAAGACATCATAAAATATATAAAATTGCTTGGTGGGGCCCACATGCATTTTGGATGCAATTGAAACTTGGTTTGACCCCTCATCCAAGTGGGACACACATAAATAATGGGCTTGATATGTGAATCACATCTAGGTGGGCCTAATACATGATTATTAATGTTTTAACGAGAGTGTTACCCCTCTAAGCTATAGTATATGGTGTGGCCCACCCAATTATTGGATTGAATTTATTTTTAAGCTCATTGCCCACCATGAAATAATACATATGACTGATGGGGCAGATCTAAAGTTCAACTAGACTCCACCATAGAAAAGAGTGGGATAGTAATAAAAAATTCTATGACCCAAAGAAGTTTTAAATAGTAGGTGTTCAATCCCTACTGCTTCATGTGGTGGGATCCACGCGAACTTTCGATCTGCCTCGTATTTTGAATCGTGCTCTCAAATTACGTGGTAAATGGATAAACCCCAAGCATTCGTGGTGGACCTCACAGAATTGGCTTAGAGGCGTACTTAGAGGCTTGTTCTCAAGGCAAATGCTTAGATGGAGGTAGCAAAATGTGTAGTAACCCACTATGCTTATGGGACTTCGTAAACTCTGCGAGGTCCACCATGATTTATGTATTCTATCCAATCCATCCATCCATTTTACCAAATAATTTTAGTATTGAGCTCAAAAATAGAGCTTGTAAAAGGTTCAAATGGACCACACCACAGGTAAGAGCTGAATTAAACGTTTACGACTGAAAATTTTTTAGGAGCCACATGAGTTTTGGATCAAGCTTAATTTTGTGTTTTTCCTTTTTCATCTATTTCTGTATGATCTTATGAACAAGTTGGATGACAAATAAACACCAGCCAGGTTTCAACGGTGGAAATCATTATCCCCACTCTTTCCCGAGTTATGATCCACTTGATCATTAAATATGCTTGAATTTTAGGCTCAACCGCTTAAATTAGGTGGAAAACGTATGGACATCATGGATAGACTACCTACATTCAAAGTGGGCCCAACTGTGTTTACTGCGTACGACAATAGCAGTAACTCAGTATGTAATCCGATTTCCGGACGCGGATTTCCCGCGGAAGCATTCCTGGAACGCTAGATGGGGTCAGCTGTAATGTTTGTGAGATATCCAAACCGTCCATCCGTTTTGAGAGATAATTTTAGATCATAAAAAAAAATGGAGGTGGATGCAAGATTTAAGTGGGCCATACGAGAGGTCAAACCGTGGAAAGAGTTTTTTAATGTTGAAATCTTCCTCCGATCTACCTTGATGTTTATATGCCATCCAAACCGTTTATAAGATCATTCCCACCGGGATGAAGTGAAAACACCAAAAACCTAGCCTGATATAAAACATTATGGCCATACGAATGTTTCAAACGGTGGTCACTGAATATCCACTGTTTCCTCCCGTGCGGCTTACTCGAGTTTTGGATCCACCTCATTTTTGGTCGCATCTCCTGGAATGATCTCTCGAAACGGACGCACGGTGTGGATTTCTCATAAACGTCACGGTGGGCCCCACTTAGCATACCAGCGCATGAACTTCCTGTGCAAGGCTTTCGCAGCAAATCGGCTCTCCTCTCTCCCTCTCTCGTACCTACGCACCAGATCCATCTCTCGGTCCTCTCCAAAACCTTCTCTCGCCCCTCTCCCCTCTCCTCTCTCTCTCTCCCTCTGGATCTCTCCCTCCTCCCTCTCTTCCTGTCGATCTCTCTTCGTGCTCTCTCTCTCTCTCTTCGTGCTCTCTCTCTCTCTCTCCATCCACGTTGTTGTTGCCGAAGCCCTACCCACGCACGCCCTCTCTCTCTCTGAAGCACGGTGGAGGTATTTCTCTCTCTCTCTCTCTCTCTCTCTCACTCTCTCTCTCAATCTCAATACCGATTTAGGGATTTGGGGATTTTGAAATTTTTGTTGGAGTTTCAGATTAGGGATTTGGGGATTTTGAAATTTTTGTTGGAGTTTTAGGATCAGAAGTTCAAGGTATTCTAATTGCTGGAAAATTTGGACCAGCATTTATTCAACGGTCCATGCGTGCTGTGTCCCATCTCCCAACAGATCAACGGCACAAGGATGATCTCCAACGTGCAATAGGTACACCCACACATCCACACGTGATCAATGGCCTGGTTGAATGTGGTCCAATGTGTCCATGGCTCGGATATGCAGACTAGAGTGCCCGTACACCTAAGCCCGAGTCTCCTAACATATCCAACGGTCCGGATCACTAAACTGATGTGTCCAAGATATGCAATGGCATGGTCTAACGTTTGTAACATCTAGATGTGGTCCAGGTCAGGCCGGGTGACATCAAAACAGTCCAAAGAGGTATCAATCAGTTCCAAATAAGCAACCCACATGCATCTTCCCAGTGTGGGGTCTTAAAAAATACACAACAATTAATGTGGGGTCTTTAACACAGCTAAGAACTTGAACTGGGTTGACTGAGCCCCATGTAATGATTATCCAACCATAACGAAACTGGAGCTGGGGCCTTAGCTCTCCTCCTCCTCTGATAAACTTGTGTAGGTGATCAGATGCTTTCATCAACTCCCCTTGGCTGAGAAGAGTTTGCCTTTGCCAAAATAAAACTATGATAACGCTCTAGAAGATTTGGGTCTAGTCTCTGATGCTTGTTGTCGGTGATCCAAGTGCCACTTGACTTTGGCAGGTTTTTCCACTTAACAAGATGCTTTTGAAAACCTCCTTGTTTGGTGGAAACCACATGTTCATCCAAGATACCTTATATCTCCTCTTTTGGTAGGTATGGATGGTAAATGAGGTAAAAGAAATGAGAAGGCTCGTTTGGCAAGAGCCACGGGCCATGAAAGGGATCGGGAGCACCACTATCTAGATCAACGTGAGGGTCTGGAGTAGGGCTAGCGGGTGAAAGTTTTGGACCTTTAAATGACACAAGATCTTCCACACTGAATGTAGAACCAATGCTCATATTAGGTGGAAGATATACAACATACGCATTGGAACCCAATCTTTTCATTATCTCATAAGGCTCAATGCTACGGGCTTGTAATTTCTTCATGGCCACTTGTGGAAACCGTTTTGTCCTTATTCAAACCATCATAAAATCTCCTACTTGGAATTCCTTAAACTTGTGATGAGAATCAACAAATATTTTATACTTTTCATTGCTTAGGGTAATCTATTTCTTAACTTCATTATGCAAATCATGAATATACCATTCAAATGTATCTGTAGACTTTGATGGCCCATGGGAGACTGACATGAAAATGAGATATACAGGCTTCCTAAGCTTGTAACCATGAACTACTTCAAAAGGACTTATGCCTATCGACCTATTGGCTGAACTGGTATAAGCAAACTCCACAACTGGTAAAACCGAATCCTAAGTCCTAATATGACCACCCACAAGACATCACAATAGGTTACCTAAGCTTTGATTGTCCACTTCCGTTTGACCCTCAGTTTGAGGGTGGTATGCTATCAAGAATTGCAGTCTTGTACCCGTCATATGCCAAAGTGTCTTCCACAAATAACTCGTGAACCTCACACCTCTATTAGATATGATGGTCTTCGGCAAACCATGCAAGCGAACCACCTCTCCAAAGAAAAGCTTGACAATTTTGGAGGCATCTGATGTTTTGGAACATGGAAGATAATGAGTCATTTTTGAAAAATGGTCCACCACAACAATAGAATCGTGCTTTTTGCTCATCTTGGGTAGCCCAATTACGAAATCCATATTGATATTTTGCCAATGAGCGTGTGGAACTGGCAGAGGCGTATATAACCCGATATTTTGCTTTTTCTGCTTTGCCAGCTGACAAGTCCTATATTGCCCAATAATTTTGGCAATGTCTCGCTTGAGACTGGGCCAATAAAATCTATCATCGATCTCGTCTCTACTAAAATGACTGGTTACTCCGGCATGAAGCTCCCAAACTAGAAAATCCTGTAGGGAGGTGCAGGGAATGCTGGGTTTATCACCTTTGAATAAGAACTCATCAATTAGGACAGCCATTGTCGCTCCTCGATTGGTCACCCAAAAGTGACGTGTACACCTTCCCAAAATCTAGGCACACAAAATATTCTCCTTTTAAATGATTGAACCTAGTGACTTCCACGCTCGTGGATTGAATTAATGCTGTTCTACGGCTAAAGGCATCAACATGTTTGTTCTCGACCCCAGGTTTGTGTTTTGAAATAAAAGCGTACTCTTGGAGAAACTCAACCCACTTGGCATGCCTTGGGTTTAATTTCTTTTGGAAGTTGAGGTATCGCAATGCCTCATGGCTAGAAAATAGGGCGAACTCTTGTGTTAGTAGGTAATGTTGCCAATGTTGCAAGGATTGCACTACCGTGTAGAATTCATTGTTATAGGTGGAATATCGTTATTTTGCCTCGTTCAACTCCTCACTAAAATATGCAACAGGATGCCCTTCTTGGCTAAGCACTCCATCTATACCTATACCAGATGCGTCACACGAAACCTCGAATATTTTAAAAAAGTTGGGAAGGCACATAACAAGAGCTTCGATCATTTTAGCTTTTATCTCCTTGAATACTTTGGAGGCAGCATTAGTCCATTTGAACTCTCCATTTTTAATGCAATTCGTGATAGGAGCTATAGGGGAACTAGTGCCTCGAATGAATTGCCGATAAAAAGTAGCCAAGTCATAGAAGTTACGCATCTCATGAATGTTTTGCGGTTCGGGGCAACTTACTGTAGCCTTGACTTTCTTGAGTTTTGCAGACGTGCCCTTAGATGAAACAATGAACCCTAAGAAGATAGCTTTATCAGACATGAAATAACACTTCTTTGGGTTGGCATATAACTTCTCATTTTGAAGGACACTGCAAACTTGCCTCAGATGCTGGTGTTGTTCTTTGGAGGTATTATGAATGAGGATGTCATCGAAATATACCACCAGGAACTTACCCATAAAGGGCCTCAACACCTGGGTCATCACTCTCATAAACGTATTTGGAGCGTTAGTCAAGCCAAAAGGCATGACCAACAACCACTCGGATATGCCCATCCTTTGTCTTGAAGGTCGTCTTCCATTCATTTCATGTGCGAATACGCATATGATGAAACTCACTTTTGAGGTTAATTTTAGAGAAGATTGTGGTGGTGGTTATCATATCCAACATGTTAAGACGTGGTATAAAAAATTGATACTTGATTGTGATCTTGTTGATGGCCCGACTATTCACGCACATGCGCTACATGCCATCTTTCGTAGGCGTGAGGAGAGCTGGCATGACACATAGACTCAAACTTTCTTGAATGAATCATTTTCGAAGAAGCTCATCAACTTCTTCAATTCCGCATGCTGCGCAGGGTTCATTTGGTAGTGGGGGAGGTTTGGTGGAGTTGACCCAGAGACTAAATCGATAGCATGCCGAATGTCTCGCATGGGTAGAAGCTCATTAGGTAGATCCTCTAGGAAACATCTTGGAACTCCAATATTGGATTCACCTGTGGTGTTTACTCTACGCTAACCTTAGAGATAACCTCTCTCGCCACAGGGGCATACACCATCGAATAAACTTTAGACTCTTTCAAACTCTTTGGTGTTTATTATGTGAAGAGACTTAGGTTGAGGCTTCTTCACATCTTTGAGTCACCATTCTTTTCAGGGGTGCTTTTGGGTTGGAGAGGATTTAACCTGATACTCTTACCTTTATAGATAAAAGTAATACGTATTCGAACGACCAAATAGTGTCACATCACGATCATACAACCAAGGTCTGCCTAAAATGATGTGGCCTACATCCATAGGCAAAACATCAGACCACAAAGTGTCTTTGTAGGAAGACAACTGAATGGGAAGAAGACACCGCTAAGAAACTAGTATCGAGGATGCATCAACCCATGAAACTCGATAGGACTGGGGAGTAGGGACGGGCTTCAAACCCAAACAAGATACAATGCTAGTGGTGGCCACATTGGTACAACTGCCACTATCAAGTATTACTTTATAGTTTTTGTTGCCACACTTGGTGTAAGCATGGAAAATTGAATTCCTGCGGCCATCATCACTTTCTTTGGCATGGGCCAAGGCGTATCTTACAATTGTAACTGGCGCCGGGCGCAACCTCAACTTCTTCAACTTTTTCATCACTAACATCAACTTTGGGCTTATAGACTTCTTCTTCATAATCGCTCTGATCATTCCCATCCAACTTGCAAATCACGAGGGCCTTATTTCGCTCTTTCATAGGGCATTTTTATGCAAAATGGTTGTATCCTTGGCAGTCATAACACCGCGCTTGCTCCCCTCCCCTTGAGTTGGTAATAGCTAAACTTTTATCCTTCACATCTCAGTTGCTGGACGAAATGCCGGTAGGGGCTTTAGGATGACTCCTAAAATTAGGCTTAATTCTCTGGGGAGTGGACTTGACATTGGAATCGTGTGAGTCGAATCACCTCACGAATTGCAGTTTCAGATACCTCTCGAGTTCTTGCATCACTTGATATGCATGCTCTAAGGTGCTGATGTCATGAGGAATGAGCTCAAGTTGAAGCTCGGGTCGAAGGCCCATTCTAAAGCAGGAAAGGGTCACTAACGGGTCCTCCTCGATGTTACATCGCATCATATACTAATCAAATTTTGTGATGTAATCAACCGTGGGCATAGATCCCTGACGGAGGGACTACCTCTGATCCACAAGCCTCTAGCGGTAAGAGAGGGGAATATATTTTTCCTATAAGATCTCTTTCATCTCAGTCCATCGTGAGATTTGATCTTCACTAGACCTCTTAATCTTTTGCTCGACATTCGTCCAAAACAACTTGGCTCGGCCCACCAACTTCATCTTAGTGAACCTCATTCGACGACTATTAGGCATGTAGTACCACTCAAAATAATATCCATGTTTGCAAGCCAGTCAAGGAATGCCTTTGGGTCTAAGCGACTATTACAACTTGGGGCTTCAATCTTTACGCTTTTCATCACTCGCTCATCGGGATCGGGGTGAGTTTGGTAATCTACAAGGGACGGTTAGGTACACCCCCCACCACAGCCAACACCTCGGCCACACCCTCTCTCATGTATCCACCTTGACCTCCCGCCTAGGGGTTGTTCATATTCCAAAATTTCACGGTTTGCATGGAGTGGAGTTTCCAACTCGATCATGCGAGTATTGGTCTTATTCCGAATTCATTGTGGGGTGCAAACCAAAACCACGCCCGCTATGAGCGAGCATAAACTTGGTACGCTAACTGGGAATGATTGACATCTAAATTCCCTAAGGGCCCGTTTGGTTTTCCATAATCCTAGTAAATCACTATAAAGAAGTAATTATTACATTTTTTCACTTGTTTGGAAATGAGTGAGTAATTCCACCTAGAAAACCGGTTCAAAAAATGTTGACTTAAATCTGTGAGCCCCACCATAATGTATGTAACATATCTGTGTCGTCCATCTGTTTTATTAGAATATTTTGAGGCTTGATCCAAAAAAATTAAAAAGATCTAATGCTCAATTGGCCTACATGAAAGGAAACAATAGACTTAATTTGTCCACCATTGAAAATTGATTCTTTTACTGGGCCCACATTAAGGTTTATTCACCATCTAACCCGTTCATAGGGTCACATGGACATGGATAAGTGAAAAATATAAATATAAGCCTGATCTAAAATTTCTAAGGGCCTCAACAAGTTTTTAATAGTAGGCATTCAATTCTCATAATTTCGTGTGGTGTGGTCCACTTGACCTTTGGATTTGCATAATTTTTGGGCTCATGCCTTAAATTCATTTGGCATAATGAATGGGCGGGGCGGATAAGCCACAAACATTATGGTGGGCCCCATATTTATTTTACAAACTCCTCTATTAAAGTGCTTAAAAAGTAACTGGTCAAGTCAACATCAAGAAAGATGCAGGTAATTACCTTGGTAAATAATGATTACTCATTTACAAGGTAATTACACTGGAGCCGGAAAACCAAATAAGCCCTAAATGCATGTGATGAAGATGGAATAAACTGCTAATTGTAGACGTGACAACATCCTAGGCTTTGATACCAAAATTTGATGCAAGATGGATGGCCTAAACTAGGATGATGCAAATAAATTAATTAATGGATTAACAGGGTAAATCAAAACATAAAATAAAGTCAATCTACTACAAATTTAGAGAAATCAAATATTCAATTAAGATCAAGTTCATGGCTACATCACAATCCTGCTATTTGATCGGAAATGGCCCAATGTCAGGTAGAACTTCCATTTAGCATAAGATTCATTTTAGATTTGAGGATTTAATTGTGCTTTGCTAGGGTTTAAATGGATTACTGTTTGAGTTTGGAAAAAAAAAATAGGGAATTTAGGGTTTTATAAAATAGATAAGAAGAGAAATGATCAATGAGAGGGAGGCCGTTCGGGTGTACAGACATAGTATGGATAGGTCCATGTAATGTACGAGCACGTCCATACGTCAAACGGAGAGTGTGGTGGGGCTGGTTCAGTTTGGTCGGTGATGAATTGGGTCGATGATGATGGAGTTGGGGTTTGAGAAAGAAGAGTAAAAACATTCAATGGTAAAAGAGGGTTTGAGAGAGACAAAAGAAAGAAATACTTTAATAGGAATAAGAAAGATAACTTGGAATCACTCCAATGGCTTCACACCAAATTCCATTCACGTGAAGTTTTCTTGCTCAAAAGAAAGCAATGTAGAGAAATTCATTTAATATGTCCATCATCTCAAGTCTTGAGTATCAAACAAGTATATATAAGAAAACCTAAGCAAACCCTAAGTTTAGAACTATTCTTGGCCATTTGAATCTATCAACGGCCAAGATCAAAACATAAATCTCTAATAACTTAAATTAAAATTGAAAAATAAAGCAAAAGTAAAGATGTGCCACACGGCATAAGGATGATCACCAACGTGCAACAAGTACGTCCAGTCCACACGTGATCAACGGCCTGTTTAAATGTGGTCCAATGTATCCATGGCTCGGATGTGCAGACTAACGTTTGTAACATCCAGATGTGGTCCGGGTTAGGCAAGGTGATGTCTAAAAAGTCCAAAGATGTATCAATTAGTTCCAAATAAGCAACCCACATGCATCTTTATAGTGTGGGGTCTTAAAAAAAATGCACAACCATGCATGTGGGGTCTTTAATGTGGCTAAGAACTCGAATTAGGTCAACTGGGCCCCATGTAATGATCATCCAACCATAATGAAACTGGGGTTGGGGCCTCAGCTCTCCTCCTCCTCCGATAAACTCGTGTAAGTGTTTGGATGCCCTCATTAGTAAGCCACAATCCTAGTTGGGTGGTAGCAAGGGTGATTGGCTTTGTTGCTAAATGGGACTTTGTGTAAGGGTGGGGAGAGTGTTGATTATATTTTGTTGTTATTTTGGGGGGGGGGGGGGGGGGGGGTGTGTTTTGTTTCCTTTGTATAGTTTTGGTGATTTCTTGGCACTCTTTTAATTAAATTGTTGTTACCTTTCAATATATATATATATATATATATATATATAATACTTTTTAAAATAAAGTATTTTATAATTTAAATTAAATTTTCTTATAAAAACATATTAATACAAAAGCCTGTGGCTCACCTAATTAGCCAGCCATCCTATTTCAGGCCAAGAACATAGGCCATGAGTCTTTTATGATGAATGGTTTGGATCCTGCACGTGTGCCATGGGGCACATGCGCCCACGAGTAGGGATTGCAATTGGTTGTGTTAGCCTGCAGTTGAAATGGCCCAATCTGATTTTGAGGCAGGTGTGGGGGAAGCTAAATGGGTAGAGGTTGTGGTCGGGCTTGGGCTATAAATTGTGGCCCACTTGGACTCTTGCCTAACTCAGGTAGGTACGTGGGGTGGGGTAACTTTCACTAGCCAAGTATCATGTCTGGGCATAACAAAAAAATTGCAGTGAGAAGATGATATTAACCATATGATTTTACATTGGGCCTCTCACTATTTTACTTTCAACCATCCATTTGGTAGTCACTAACTATATGGTTAGGATTGATTGTTCAATGAGATTTTAAATATATGCTCCATCCATAATGGGACCCACCATTTGGATGGTCTGGATAACTGTATGTCATTGCTACATGTGAGGAGGATGAGTTATTGCTATTTTCTTAATGGTGCAAAACTAACACAGGAGTCTTGCCCTTGTGGATAAAGTCGTTCCCGCATGCGATGTTTGATTAGTGCAAGTCACACCCCTCCCAAGTGTACCTATATGAGTCAGGCTCTTGTTGAACCCTACTTGACCTGCCCTACTGATATAGGTTATTAATGGGGTGGGCCAGATGACCCTTCCCAACCCAAAATAAAATTATAGAAGATAAAGTACAGATACATACATGTCTATGTGTCTCCTAATTGGACCACGTTGGGCATACCTTTAGCACCATTTTCCATTCTTTAAACTGAGTTTGGTTACTTTTGAGTCGGGTCATTCAACTAGATTACAAGTAAATGGGTCAGGCTTGGGCTTGATAAATTTTAACTAGGTTGGTTCATGCCATAGGGTAATTGGTTGCTGGTCAGGTTAGGATGGAAGTCTTGGTCCATTTAGTAAACGTGCCAGCCTTGGGCTGACCCGACCTGAACTAAACCTGATCCATTGCTGCCTGATGCAGCAAGAAATGGAGTCAAAATTCAATGTTTGATTCTTCAACGAACAGGCCTCAATTGTGGTCCACAAACAGGTGGGGTTTGCGAAGCTCCACACGAGGAATGCTGTATTTGTTCTTGGCCTACAGTGTAGGCACTTGTTTGCAGGCTCTGTGGGCCCAACATCCATGCATCCAAACACCTGGAAATTCCTGGTGAGAGTTGCCAAGCAAGTGGACCACATCACCACTTCAGATCATGCATCAAGTGTATCAGAGCTTTTGTGGGGCAACTTTGTCTGGCAGGAGAAGGATTTCTGTCAGCCAGTGACCACTTGGGACCTATCTCTGGGTGGTAGAAATCCAATTTCCACCGGCCAGTGATGCCATCTCTGGATGCGAGAAATCCATTTCTGCCAACAAGTGTAATCACGGTTTTGCCCTGATTTTCTTCGCTTTGGTTATTTGTTTAAGTTCAGGGATAATTTGTTGTGCTTACTTTGATTTATTGTTTGTATGTCTAGGATTAGAAGTTAGGTTGTCGATTCAATGTCTTATATTGATTAGGTTATGTTTTGGTAGAAATACATCTTGCACCATGTGAGGGACTTTTCCTATTGAAATGAATTTTCTCTTTGGGGAGAAGGAAGAAGAAGAAGATGGTGGATTCCCTTCATCTTGTTCTTCAATCTTGAAGTTGGTTTGGATTGTCACCTGAGCCTCTTGCTGATCCCATCTTCTGAGGTTTTTATTCTTCATCCTCGAGTTACTCGCTGGATTCAGAATCCTTGACCGGCAGATTGTGCTGTGGATTCAGCTCGTCCTTTGCTGTGTTACCACCCCTACCCATGGGTATGATTCCTATTCTACTCAACCAAGTGTCATTAGCATGCCCTCTTGGAGTACCATTTCCCCCCCTTCTATTTTAGGTTGAAATATAGACCTTAATTTTTAGTTGTATATAATTTAGAAATGGGGATTTTTATTTAGACACTGTATATCTCTAGCATTTTTTTGTGTGGAAATAATATCTATTTTCAAGTGCCGCTTTTGTTGTTCAAACGCTTTATAAATGGAGATTGCTACTTTATATTGGTCACACTTTTTTTTATTTTGTGAAAATTATGGCAAGCATGTGATCTGACTAGGGATCAGTATATTGAATGAGTATTTTAAAAGTGAAAGATCCAATATCCTTTTTTTTTTTTTTTTTCGTGCCATTGCCTATGAAATGCCTTTTTTTTTTGCCTATGAAATGCTTTTTTTTTTTTTTTTTGTATTCATAATTTTATTGGAGGTTGTTGGTAATTTTCAAGTTCATGTTTTGTTTTGCTCAATGTACTTGGGAGTTTTGATCGAATTAAAAATGAAGAGGATTTATAGGGTCACGATGCATCACTGTACATTTTCCTCACATGCGCAGTCTGTTCATGTGAGGCCCATGGTTTAGTGATGCAGGCCTATGATCTGACGAATCTGCCACCATGAATGGGGATACCCTGAAGATTGTCCAGAAATCTCCTAGTGTCTTTCACTTTTTCTGTAGGCCAATGATTGAAGGGTTAGGGTCTTCCAGTATGGGAGATTTGTGGGACTCTCCCCCCATCCATCGCAGACCATCATATCAACAGTGTGGATCACCGAAGCATGGCCCCTCGAGTACAAACGGGTGCTTGTGGACACTTCTCATCCTAATGTTCGAGGACCCAACCATCATCATCCTCACCATCGTAGCCTTTTGGCTATTTGGGGACAGCTTTCATGATTGTTCTTGACAAAGATTTAATGACTGCCTTCCCACCTGACATCAATCCTCCTCCTTGACCCAGGCATGGAATTGGCTGGCATGTTGCTTACTAGGAGTACTAGTTCCTCAAAATAAACTATCCCTGTTTTATGTTTTTTTTTTTGAATGGGTCACTGTAATGGTGACGTCTCCATCTATAGTTTCCTTCTAGCGTTTCCTTGATCAGTTTTCTTTTCCCTATTCTCCCTATTTTTCTTCCTTCCTGCCTTTTACTGCACTATTGTTTGTCTTGTATTTCGTTGAGTATTGGCAACACTGTTAATTTGTGCTTCAGTGGTGAATTGCATTACTACTTCCTACAAACTGATATTCCTATATTTATTTTTCATGGGGTATGCTGTTGCACCTGGCCTGAATCCAGCAATTTGAAAGCAGTACTTCATTTCTTTGCAGTTTGAAGGCCAGGCTTTTTATTTGAACTTAAGTAAGAGGAACTACCAGCTGCAATCAATATGCAGGTCAGTAAATATGTCGTTTTAGATGCTTTTATTTTATGCGTATTTCTACTTTGTGTTGAATTTTAAAATCGTAGTCCAATCAACCTGCAAGTTTGTGAAGCCATACACTCTCTCAACCTCTCTTGGATTTGGACACATTCTTTTATTTATATAGGAAAAATCAATATTGTGAACCTAATGGAATCAACCGGTACATGAAATTTGCAATACCATGATTGTAGGGCTGAAGTCATGAAAGCACTAGCATAGTAGCTTTATTGATATGTGGAACATGTTTTCTCTGAGGTCTGCTAATTCCATGTGCCTGATATTGCAGCCCCTCCACATACTGCCACATGTTCCAAAATGACATGCACATAAGAGATTCAAGCCACCAGGGCATCTATGCGTTGGTCTCCTCCTGGACAGCTTGGGTGTTCCACACGCATGCATGTGTGGCAGCATGTGGAGAGGCTGGGATCTAAGCCTGAGGAATTGGCAAACCTTTTTTTTTTTAACCTTTGAAGATGAATCTGTAAACATATGTTTTCTCTTATGCCTGATTGAACATCAAAATCCTTAATTGTTTAGCAAATACTGTGTAGTGTATGTGTTTATAGTTGTGTATCTTTTATATTAACATTAACCTGGAAAATAGAAAGAACAAGCTCTCTGTACAATCAGCATTCCATCCTGGAATCCTGCTCTTTTATTCACCAACCTTGGTTTTGAGCTACTCAGTAACGGGGTAGTTTTTTTTTCCTTCCGGAGATGACCATGATACATGATGGGTGCAGATTTGACCAAATAGAAGTGTAATATATTGGTTATTCAAGATACTGAAATCATTCTGAGGTATCCATGCATGCTGTATGTTCATGATCGAGTTTGGGCACTTCTCCGCTGTTCTTTCTAGTTTGGAAAGGCACGATCACCGTGTTTGTGGTTTTCTGTGTTTCATGATGTGATTCAGCTAGGCTTTTTTTTTTTTTTTTTTTTTTTTTTTTTTTTTTTTTAAATTTTTAAGTTTTAGAATAGGCAGGAGAGTATGCATGCTTCTTGAAATATATTTTTTTTAATAATTGATGAATATTATTTAGAAGGGAAGGGAGATGGGAATGCAAGAGTTACAACTGTACATAAAAAGCCTCACTTGCGCCGAAATGGTTGACTGGAACATTCCAAAATAGGAAAGAGAACCATGTGAAATGTCTGCTGGGGCCCTAATCACACTTATCCTGCATCCAAGATCCAAAAGGACCCTCGAGATACACCTTCCTTGGCCAATGCATCGGGCTATCAGCCACTCTTAACTAACAGAGTGGCTTGCATGAGCAAATGGGAAAATCAGCCACTCGTTGATATCCTTTGCTTCTTCTAGGATATTGGCCATCTGCCAGGTAAATCTTAATCCAAACGATTATAATTTTTGAATCCCCTTTGACTATAACTGTACTGAGATTGTGACTTTCTGCAATTCTCAAGCCATGGAGTAGTGCAGCTGCTTCTGTGAAGGATGAATCCCTGAAGCCCATCAACCCCCAAAACTCCACAATGGCCTCTCCTCTGCTGTTCCTGATAATGCCGCTAACACACTTAGGCCACAGGTTGCCAAGGGAGCACCCATCAAATTCAACTTGTATGAAGCAGAGTGTTCCAATTTTCTAAGCTCTTCTCAGGGAGCCAACCAGATCTGATAATTTCCTCGCAATTTGATGTTGACAGGACTCTCAGAGTGCCCACCATTACCTTCTTCTGTCTGCTCCAACTCACGGCTAATGACAGGGTATCCCGGAGCACCGCTGCCTCTGATTTTTTGAACCCTTGGAAGATCCTCTCATTTGTTTCATCCCAAACACACCACAGCAGAGCTTTCATTGATGATTTCCGCAATATTTTCCCAATCAGACCCCAAGTACCCACTTTCCAACTCGTGACGAAATCACTCACCGTGAGAGACATCATCCATTGGACTTTGAACTTCGCAATAATCGCACCCCATAATATTTGAGAGAAAGAACAGTGAATGAACAAAATATGCATTGTCTTCCTTTTTTGCACATGATGCACCAGTTTAGGATCATCATCCCTCTATGTTGAAGATGATGAATGGTCAGAACCTTATCAAGGCATTTCTACCAACATGAAGCATTAACCTCCATTGGTGCAATCCCATCCTGGAATATTTGTATTGAACCGCGATCACCTTAAACATGCATCATTCTGCTGTATTCCTTCTAAACTCATCACCAAATTCTTCAACCAGTTGGGTGTTTTGTCCGCATTTGAACAAGTGGTTGAGGTGCTCTCATTATGATTTGAATCAACTTCGCCTTTTAAAGAGAATCGATCTGTGTAGTTCCTTTCCAAGGCAATCTAAATATGAGGCACATTCAGAAGATTCTCTAAAATGATGCAATATTCTCATCATGATAGCTTAATTATATGAGGCCATTGATCAGTGCATCTCCTGTACAGGCATCAAGGGCAAGGCTTTTCAAGGAGCACAAAGAAGTGCAGCGCGAGAAAGCGGTGGATTCAGATATTCAGCTCGTGTGCGATGATTCTAATATATTTAAGTGGACTGCTCTTATCAAGGTAGGCCTTTTCATGCTGGGGAGAAATCCGAGTCATGGTGTTGATGTGGTGTACTATTGGCTTGCCTTTTTCTTCAGGGACCTTCAGAAACTCCTTATGAGGGTGGTGTGTTTCAGCTAGCATTTGCCATTCCAGAACAGTATCCTTTGCTACCCCCTCAAGTGCGGTTCTTGACGAAAATCTTCCATCCAAATGTGCATTTTAAGGTGCGGGTACCCACATCTTGTGTTTCCTCTCTTATATGCTTCATTAGCTCTGAATTCTTTCATGCATCATGCTCTTGTGACCATGATTAGTAGGGAGGATGATTGAAAAGAGTATATTGATTGAATTAGTTTATGAGCTTATCTAAGCCCACACGCATGTAAAAGGCAACTCATGTACACACCAGCATGGCTGACAGGTGCAATATCCAAGCCATCCATCAGTTAGTTATGGATGTGTATGATGTTCTTGCCCAAGAATAAATCTGGTATGTTCTTGTGGGCCACAATGTTTGCATGGTTGGACAGGTGAGAAAACTAAAGAATTTTTTTTTTTTTTCCATACCTATGTTTGTTTTGTCAACCGTGGCCACCTGAGGAGTGGACTGATCTGATTCTGGGGCGAGAGCATATACATAATGGTAGGGCCCTTGATGAATGGATTGGATCTTGTACTAAAGTGCCATGCTGGCGCATGTATCGTATGGCATGTACATGAGCTACCTTTTACACGTGTATTAGCTTAGAAAAGTCTTAGTTTATAGTAAAGAGTGTATTTATGTGAATTGCACATGCAGTAGAAGTTTTGGCATAAGTTAGTGACCGAAATCTTAGATATAGACGTACATTAAACAATTGAATATGGACATTTTGGCCTTTTAGTTTATTGATTCTTCTGAATGCGTATGTAAATTGCAAATGTGGTGGACATTTTGCCATAAGAAATAGTTAGAAAATCACATTTTCAAAAAAAAAAGAAGAAGAAAAGTTGGTAAATCAAGCAGGCTCAAGAGGGAAACATCCAAGTAGGTTCAAAGCAGTGGTGGCCAACATAATCAGTTTGTCGTCAATAGAAGGGTTGAGCATCAGGGTGCGTTTGCATTAGTGGCGGGAAGAAGAGTGGTGGAGAGCCAGTGGTGAGATTTCATCTGGCCGTCATTGAAAGAGACATGTGGGGGTGCTACTCAGGATGGTGGCTTGGACACAAGGCGGAGATGTTTGGAGCTCTGAACCTATCATTAGACCACAACGTGGAGGCTCGGATGTTCGAACCTTAGGCTTGGGTGAGACGTCTTTATTACCGCTTGTCATCAGTTGCTCTCTGGAGTACATGTGGTGTCGTATGCTGCCTAGCGATGGGCTTGACTATCCTCTCTACCTTCAGGTTTGCATGTGCCAGCTGTGGCTTTAGGCCTGACTGTAGCACATACTATCTCTGCTTTTAGTCAGCACACATGTGAGGGACTTTTTAACACCTTGTCGAGAGATCTCGCCATAGGTACCGAAAATCAGCTCCATCTGTGGATCAGACATCAGAGGGACAATAGGATTGGAAACAATGTACGAAAAAATCTCACCCTCCAAACTCTCCCTTGGTGGGACCCACTTGATTCTTTTATGGGCCTTATTTTTGGTCCCACTCCTAGCTTTTGGTGTCGCATCTAATGGTTGGAGCGGATTTTACATATTCATCAAGGTGGGCCCTGTACAAATCAAGGGTGGACGTCTCTCTAAATTGTTCCATTAGTGTGGCCCACCTGAATCATAAGTCAGGCTGATTTTTATTTATTTAATTTTCTTTTATTTTTGCTCTGGGCCTATAATGTGAGATTACACATCTGATAGTTGTAGTGGATCTCACACACATCTCATAATGGGTCCTTTCAAAAATCAAGTTTCAGGTTGATCTGCCAACTGTTCTGTTCCGAGAAAAGGGTATATTCCCAAGAAAGAAGGGAGTGGATTAGGTGCAGCAGCGCCTCACCCAGCATGGTGTGGCCCTGACTCTGGGGCCCACCTTTACGTATGTATTTCATATCCAGACCGTCCATCTATTTTCCTACCTCATTTTAGGGTATGAGCCCAAAAATGAAGCAGATCCAAATCACAGGTGGTCACAAAATGGGAAATAGTGGTGATTGAACGCTTCCATTAAAAATTTCATTTGGCCCACAATGTTTATTTGCCATCCAACCTGTTGATAAGGTCACAAGCATATAGATGAATGGGCAAAAAAAAAATGAAGTTCAGCTTGATCCAAAACTTTCATTACCCATAAAATGTTTTAAATGGTCCATCACCACTGTTTCTGTGGTGTTGTCTGCTGGAGATTTTTATCTAATTCACTTTTGGAATAATGTTCTAAAATGAGCTGAAACAATAGATGAACGGCATAGATATACAATACATATATCAAGGTGGGCCCCACAGTCAGGGCAGCACCGTGTTAGGTGAGGCCAGGCCACACTTAATCCGCTCCCCCCAAAAAAGAAGACTCCTTGAGTCCAGCTGGTTGGACAACAAGCTACAGTCCATCCATATGATAACTTTGAAAATATTAATTTCATGTAACATCCAACCCTTCCAACAGGCTGTCCCCACCACAAGGATCGCCTAACGTAATGGTCAGTAGTATCTACGCATCAAGTGATCCACACCATATAAAACAATTTTCAGACATTGGTGAATATAATAATGCTAATCTTGTCCACTCAATGGTTGTTGTGGAGCTTTTCAAATTGTGATGCTCATAATAGCCAATCTGTTAAATGATTTGATGTCATTTACAAAAGAAAGGTTGGAAGTTATAGGCTGGTTGGACCTTAACCTATGGTCCGGCCATTTTGGACTTGAAACCTTTTCATTAGAAAAGCTTTTACACAAGGATGTGACCTTGATTTTTGATGGGGCCTATTATGATGTGTACGTGAGATCCACTCCAACTATTAGATGTGTAATCTCATTTTAGGTCTAGAGCAAAAAAAAATAAAATCAAGTTGATTGGTGATTTAGGTTGGCCACACCAATGGAATAGTTGAGAGAGATCTCCACCCTTGATTTTTACAAGGCCCACTGTGATAAGCATGTAAAATCCACTCCAACTATTAGATGCCACACCAAAAGCTAGATGTGGGGCCCAAAAAGCAGGCCCATATGGGATTCAAGTGGACCACACCAAAGGAAACAATTTAGAGGCTGAGCTTTTCATGTACACCTTTTGCAATTGTGTGGTCCACTTGAACCAGGTATGGGACTGATTTTCGGGCCCCAAGTCTAACATAGGATGACACACCTGATAGTTGGGTTAGATTTTACATTAACACCAAAGTGGGGCCCACTCAAGCGGGCCACCCTTTTTTTGCAAAGAGATTTGAACTCTCTCCCCACCATTTATTAGCATTTATCACCATTAACTTCTTCCTAAATTAAGGAACTAGTGGGATGTCCAACTAGTTGCGTGGAGCATCTCTCTCTCTCAAAAAATATATATAATGTGTAGTCACGCAGAGTGCCATGCTGGTCTCTGCTTCATTATAAACAAAATATGCTAGTTGCATTGACTAACATGCAATTAAGCCCTAAATCACTCTCTTATTTCTTCCTTTACTCTTCTTTTTCTTCGAAGGAAAACCATGCAAAGGACGAGTACATGATTTTTTAAATCACTTATAATTCCTTTAAGCCCAAAATAACGGTAGGATGGTGAGAAGATAGTAACCTCCAAAGAATTTTTGGAACCAAGGTGAACCCCATGCCACGCTTAAAAAAACCATCAATTGAGGATGGCATCGCCTAAGTGAAGTTGAAAGAGCTAAAAAAAATCCTTCCCAAACCATCCTCGCATGTGGGCAATGCTAGAAAGGAGATCCGCTGACTGCCCACGACAGAGGCATAAGATACAAGCATTAATTGTCAACATTTGTCACTTCCATAGGTTGTCACACACGAGGACGTTGTTTTTGCCCACTATCCATGCAAAGGCGACCACCCTAGGCAGCACTTTATAAGCCAAAGGAATTCTGTCTGACTATTTCCTGAATAAGGCCGGGAATCAGATAGGACCAAAAACTGAATGTGCCAGACTTATCCTGGTTCTGGACCCAACATGCATGTTCCACTCCTATCATTTCACCACCGGTGTTCGAAATATCGGTATCACGTTATGTATTGCACCCTTGGGATATAGATACATATCAGTTATCGCATGGGATATATCGGTTGTATCGCGTAATGTATTGCTATTGTTGGAAACATGGGGAAGCATTGGGAAATTGGTCAAAATTTTCAATGAAACTTCAGTGATTGTTAAAAAAGACATCTATACACATAAATAAATCAGAACATTATATAAAACAAGTGCACATAATAGGTTTTCTTTGTATGGGGTCCTAATCTATACTCTAACTGAATTGATGCAACTATATTCAAACTCTATTCATATAATGTGTAAATGTAAGAAGACGTGTGGAAACATAAGCAATACATTTGAAAGCAAAAGAAGAATCACTAGATCAGGTTACATACATATTTGATTTTATGTTTAGACATTAAGATTGTAACCGATTTATGAGAAATTGGGATTTTTTTTAAATTTTTTTTTATTTTTTTTGTTTTTGTTTTTTTGAAATTTCCACAACTCGGCCTATCTCCTCCAAATCTCGAAATTGAAGAAAAATCATGGATGTATAACAATTCGACACTGATTTGACATTATTTACAAAAATAAAAGGATAGAAAATTGAAAATGCTCACCGGATTGAACATGTGGGATATATCCCACTACTAGTGTGTTTCGCATCGCGCAGGTGGGATACAAGATATATCGGCTGATATCGTTGGTACTTAAAACAATGTTCACCACTTCAACATAATGGAGCTGACACAACTCTATCCCCCACCATGAAAAAGCACCAAGCCACCAGCATCTCCTTCTACTTCTCTTTCTTCCTCCTCATAAACCCTAATTCTTTTTCTTCAATCGTTTTCAACTTAGGACTTTCAATGTTACAAAGCTAGATGTACATTTTGTTTTCTTTTTCCATCCGTTATTTCACATACTTGGCCCTATTAGAGATAACTGCAGCCATGATATTTCTAGTGCTTTTGTTTTTGCTAGTTTTCAAGTTGGTTTCCTATTGTATGTTCTGTAATTATAATGATTCTTAAACTTGGAACCCAAGTTCTTGCATTTACCTGCTAATATGATCTTTTTAGTTTCAAATGAGAACTAGGAAATGGATTTTCTTTTATGGTACAGTTGGTGTGTCATTGTGTCAAAATCATGCTCACATAAGCGTGATAGTACCAGCATGTTTAAAGTCACTAGTCTGTGGAACTCCAAACTCCTAGTACAAACTGTAGTAGATGTGGTAGTGTGCATGCATTTGGTTATTGGTGTTAAGCGTGGAGTTTTTTTTTTTTTTTTTTGTATGGGTGTGTGTTATATTTGGTGCTGCTTTATAATAATATGTTAGGGGTGTGAGAAACGATTATTCCACTCACAACCCTCTTCTCTCAAAAACTCTCTTTTTGTTCATGTGATCAATTACATGGTATCATAGTGGGTGGTTAGATCTACAATCTAAAAGAATAAGTCTATCCTTATCCTTATCCTTTCCTTTTCCTCTTCCTCTTCCTCTTCTTTTCTTTTTCATCTTTTCTTCCTTATTTCATATTACCTGCCAGCCCACCTCTATCTTTCATAGCACATGGCTGAACCATCTTAATTGGATCTCTACCATTGTCTCTCCATTGGGGCTACTGTTAGGCTGCTTTGGACGCCCTTGTTCTTGATTCTCTCACTTCTTGTCTTTCCTGTACAAGCACACTAAACAATCGGATAAGCAGCACCTGTCTTCTATTCTCCATGGCACAATGACCTCTTGCTTCTCTTTGTTTCCTCCATGTTCTAGCTCTTCAGATGGAGTTTATACAGAAGTAGTTCTCTCTAATGGGCTTGAGCCATAGACTCAACAAGATTAAACACAAATGCATAGTTGTTGTCATTGATTTAATTATCAAAGGCTGCATTTGGATGCATTTTGCAAATACTAGTGTCAGTGAGAAGAAACTTTAAATCTTTAATGATATTTCAAAGTATTCAAAACTGGCAGTTGGCCTCCAAATGCCACCGTTGTTTCTTTTATACCCAACTTGGGGATAACGAAATTGCAGTCTGGAGACCAAACTCTCCATAAGTATGCTAAGGAAATTACAATTTGGTTATTTCCACTTTATTAGACTAACACTTGCAGTTCAATTTGATAATGCATCCAAACACAACTAAAAGTTGCAGGAACTGGGGCAATGTCCTCCCAATAAAATAAATAAAATATGATTTCTACCAAAAAGATAGAAGAAGATACTAGGACCCAAGGCACCTAGAAGATTTATGCAACTGTAATTGCCAATTCTCGAAACATGTCAGAGGCATCTTCAGCTTTTGAAAAATGCCCCAACTGAAGCTTCATTTAAGACCCAAAGCTTCTCGAAATCTGAGTTGAAGTGGGATTAGCACTCTTGAGTAGAAGATGAATGTAGCTTTATGCAGGCTTTACTTTGTGTTTGACCTCAAAGGTCTCCTTTATTCTGCTTTCTTTTTATTTTTGCATATTAAATTAATTTTTTTGATAGTTTGCATGTAAGAAGAATTTCACATACAAACCAGCACATTGTGTATGAACCTCATGTCCAACCCAGCTCCTACATGTGTTTGATCTGACTGATGTGGAAATACCGGGTGATCTTCATGATCTTATGCACCTTATTCACAGATTGGGTGCTCCGCATGTGGCACACTGGTTCAAGCTGAATGGACATGAAATGCACATCCAATCGGTTAAATAAGAACTTGGCTAAAGCTAGTTTTGCATTGGTTTACCTACCTTCCCAACTTCTCTTTTGTTATGCAGACAGGAGAGATTTGCCTAGACATCTTGAAGAACGCTTGGAGCCCTGCATGGACACTCCAATCTGTTTGCAGGGCCATAATTGCTTTGATGGCCCACCCTGAACCCGATAGCCCTCTCAACTGTGATTCAGGTTTCGTTTTGTTTTATGCTTACTCATTTTTTAGTGAATTACTCTGAGTCAACAGCATCCCCAAACATTCTGCAAATTAGAGGAATTCCTAGCCATCAATGTAGACTGTTGCTATATTGCTGTCTTACCTGTCTCTTTGCTGGTCCACCAATCAAATGGTTAAAAGCCTTCCCATCTTCGAGCGTCCCTACTCATGCCTCAGTGGCAGACTCACAAGAGTTTCAACACAAGGTCATGGGTTCGAGTAACCATTTTGGTGAAAATCCAGTGTGGTGTGAGTGCATGGGTGTGTGGGGTGTGTGACTTGTGAGTGTGGGCATGGGTCACAGTGCGGTCCATAATATCAACATCTTGAATCACCAGATCGTGGGTCCCACTTGTACAAGTTCAAAACCCAGGCATGTTGTACAGATTCTGGGCCTAACCATTGTATAATATACCTCAAAATCTATATAACATGAGCAGCGATGGGCAATTTCTCCATGCATTTAGTTTCTAGAGTCCTAAACTTTGGAGTTTCAAATGACATGGGAAGCGGCTTGAACTAAAGGTATGGGCAGCTGCTTAACAACCAATGTTTGAGATTTTACCCACTCATCTCCATCATTGGTGTGCATTTTACCCACACCGTAGGGGCAATTTTGTTGCTTTCAAATGTTGATGGCCTGCATGAATTAACTGCATGCTGCCTGTACCCACTCAAAATCTAGGTTTTCTAGAATGCATCCTGACATGTGATAGGGGACGTCGGGACTTTAGCCTTTGGATTTGGGGTCGTCTTCTAATGATCCAAACTGTTTTTATGATGGGTCACACTCACACCTTAGATGGGCAATATCCAAAAAATAAAATCTCTTAGATTGGGATATTTAATCCCTTTTCCTTGGAATTTGGACTTGTCTGCCATAACGTTTAAATAATCTGAAGGTTGAAATATTTCAATCTGAGAGTTATTTTGGGTAACACACATTCACAGTAGGCCCATCATATAGCTGGTTTTGGCCATGAAAAGACCTAGATTCAACAGCTGATGCCCCGATGTATCCCAGGATGTGTTGTACTGTGAGTATCAAATAACTCCCCTCTTACAATCACTCCACCCCTCTATCCACGTCTTGCAAACTGCTTCCTCTCCACATCTGTTGCAGGTGCCACACCCACTAGTACAAGTAACAAGATTGATAACAAGGCAATGAAGAGATGATACATTTAAATGAATTCTTTTATAAAGCCAGAGAAACATTAGAACATCAATAATGACTGGGTTGACGACTTTTGTGTTTTATGCTTGAGCTTGTATTTTGATTTTTGTAATTTTTTATGACATATTTTCTTTCCTCATGTTTTTGGAAATTTCTCTTTCCACAGGCAATCTTCTGCGATCGGGCGATCTCAGGGGATACAGATCAATGGCTATGATGTACACAAGGCTTGCTGCCATGCCGAAGAAAGGGTGAGTTCATAGAGGGGAATGAGTTATTTCTCAAACCATGTCATTGTCCAGGAACCCTTATGTTTGTTGGATCTGTTGTGATATAATCTACAAATTCAAGTGTCAAATGCTTGTGGTTTAAACTGGAAGTCAATATTAAAATTTCCATCTGCGATTAATCTCTTCCTTGAAAAAGGGCTTTCAGAGCACAAATAGCAAGCTTTTGAATTTTCACCACCACCAGCAGTATGTATGGTCCGCATGGATGCCAATCCACAGTCCAAATTGCCGGCCATTGTGGGTGGAGCATGAACTGAAGATTGTGGATTGGACGATCGTAACCATTCCGCTGTTTCCGTCAAATGTGCATGTAGACCATGGTTCAGGAACCCATGCCATTGATATGATGGCATATACATGGATGGGGCATGCACCCAAAAACCTTCAGACTAAGATCCTAGTCATTGTTTCTCAATGATAATGCTCTAGCCAGGAGTTTATACAGTGTGTTAGGTCTTTAGGCCTTTGATCTGTACAAGTGGGGCCCATTGCTTGGTGATCCGAATTTTTGATACAATGGGCTTATGCTAGATGGCTTATGCTAGATTGGAAGATCCTAGCTACAGACTATTTCACCTTTATGGTGGAATGCGCAAGCTGTTGCCATTTTCTTTCTTAACTACCTGTTTGGTCGGCCACATATTGAAGGGCTAGGGTCCTCTTTGTATCAACGGTTTTGGATTAGCAAATCTCGGGTCCCATTTGTACACTAACGAAAACTCTGGACTTTTGGTGTACAGACCATCAGCCCAAGCATTTGCATGATACCTCTTTTCTCAATATTCAATAAGATTTGTGGATTTGTATATCTGATTCCAAGCACTTGAACTCACCTGCAATTTATCTTGATATTCTGTCTGTAGTCTGCTAATTGAAGGGTTAAGATTCATCTCTTATTAGAGAACGGATTGGCTACTCCCCCTGCCACCAGCCACTCCCCCTGCCACCAGCCAATGGCTGATGGTTGGTGCTCTGTGGGCCCCACCATGATGTACGTGTTTCATCCATGCCGTCCATCTATTTTTATAGATCATTTTAGGGTATGAGACTGAAAATGAGATATATCCCAATATTAAGTGGACCACATTACAGGAAACAATGTTGAATGAACATCGGCCGTTGAAAACTTTTTGGGGGCCATAAAAGTTTTGGATCAAGCTGATCTTTGTTTTTTCCCTTCACCTAGGTCTTTATGACCTAATCAACAGATTGGATGTCAAATAAACAGTACAGTGGGCCTTATTAGGATTTTAATGGTGGATATCCAATCACTATTGTTTTCCTGTGGTGTGGTCCAACTGAGATTTATGTCCCTCTCATTTTTTGTATCAAGCCATAAAATGATCTGTGAAAATGGATGAACAGAATGGATGAAACACATACGTCATCGTGGGGCCCACAGAGCACCGACCACCAGCCACCGGGCTGGTGGCAGGGGGAGTAGCCAATCCGTTTCCCTCTTATTAGGGGTAGCAATGGGCTAAGGCCGGGCCACCGATGAATGGCCTGGTTCAATAATCAAGTGGGCCACCACTATACAAAAAAGAACATATAGATTTTGACTTTGGAGTCACAGTTGGACTCGGGGTCATCCACAACTGTAAGACTCAACCTAGAGTTGTGGCCCACCTGATGTGTGGATGAGACTGATCGCGGCGGGTAACCTTCCACCATTGAGCACGTTGCCTGCATGCAATAATTTCAGTGTACAGTGTCTGATGTCAGAGCACGGTAACAAAAGTACGCGGATCAGGTGGTGTTGTCCACACCACCCTAGCGGCAGTTTGTTCATGTGTGGGGCACTGTGGGGCCCAACATCAACATGATGTATGCGTTTTATTTCCGTTTTTCCAGCTCATTTAAGGACAGGAACCCAAAAGGAAGCAGATCGGAAGCTCTAGGGGACCACACGACAGGAATCAGCGGGGATAATGGCACCTGATCACTGAAACCTTTCTAAGGCCCACCATAATGTTTATTTGTCATCCAACCTGTTGATAAGGTCACTCAGCCTGATCCAAAACTTTTGTGGGCCCCAAGAAGTTTTTAATGGCGAGTATTCAATCACCACCGTTTCCTGTGGTGTGGTCCACTTGAACTTCGGTTTTGCTTTATTTTTTGTTTCATGCCCTAAAAGGAAGGGGGTAAAATGGATAGACCCCATAATGTCCAATAGCATGGGTGTATGGAGATAAAGAGTTTTAAAAGGATATATTAACATGATTAAAAACATGTATAAGAGAGCAATATAACAAATATGAAGATCACCAATGGAGAGATAAGTTCCTAATTACTATGGGCTTGCATCGGGAGGTCATTAAGCTTGTTATCTTTTCACAAGATCCCATGGTGTATGTTGTGTAGGGATGATTTAATTTTATTTGACAAGATGAGGATATACATACAAAGCTAAATTTGTAAAAAGGTGTTTTAGAATTTAATGATTAAAAAATTGTTGAGTATATGAAGCACAAGTTTAGCAATATTAGGAGTGAGAATGCAAAATTAGTCTGACCAAAAAGTTTCCTAAATTGATAACTTTCAATAGCTTGGGTTGACAATTCTTTAGAACTGATAGATTGAAAGGAATATTGCCCATAGAATTCAAGTGGGATAGAAGAAGTTGAATTATATAACCGTGTACCACTCAATTTGAAAGGGAGATTTATAAAATTGTTATGAGATCAATTATACGTTACAGGATAATAATACGTTGGGCAGCTAAGGAACAATACATCCATAGGATGAGTGTGGTTGAAATGGATAAATAGAAGTACAAAAAAGATATAATAAAAATTAAATGAATTCAACGTAATATAGGAGCAACACCAACAGATAACAAAATAAAGTAGGCTTAGATGGTTTGGTTATGTGCAAAAGAGACTTAGAATTATATTGATTAGAAGAAGTGGGTTTGTATAAGTCAATGGTTCCTAAAGGGTCAAGAGAATGCCTAAAAAGACACAAGTACAGGTATTAAGTCGAAATTTGATAACCTATGGTTTAACTAGAGTTACGTCCCTGTAGAAAAGAATATTTAGGGTGGAGTAGAAAAAAAATCCATATAGTTATCCAAATTAGTTGAGATAAGGTTTAGAAAGAGAAATCAATCCCAATATGTAAAAAATCCATCCCTTCGTATTCTAGTGTGTATGCAAAAATCTAATTCACCTCTTCTTATTTTCTTTCCCATCTAGTATTTAATTTTAATTTCACATTTTTCCTCTTATAAGGGACCACTAAGAAGGTGGTTCTTGGGTCTACAACCACAAAAAGTAGACTTAAACAAATGACATAGTGGCTGACAAAAATCAAGTACTGTCAACGCATCTTAAAAAAGGCAAACGAGTACATAAATTAGCGTTAGAGCTAACTGCAGTCGCCAAACCTAGAGGGTCCTGCTGCACGTACCAACAATGGCACACGTGTAGAAAATAAGGTCTGTTCACCTGATGTAGCCACATTACTTACGTGTGCTGCCCGAAAAACAGGGCCCGTTTTCTTATCGAATTGCAACATCCGTGTATTGAGTGTCGTCTGGTGCTTATTTTTATACAACCATGTCATTGTAAAGGTGTGATCAGATCTAGCGAGCAGATTGGCTAATTTTTGGGCCAAGGCTTGCAGATCTGATGAACGACCGTGATGTCTCGCACATGTGACGAGTTGGCAGGGGCGTATAGGTTCGGCGTTTGAAGATGCACGTCTGCCACTCTTCCTCACGCAAGAAACACGCAAGAATACGAGATATTTGCTGCGTGGGTACATTCCCACGCTTTGTAATTGGGGGCTGCATCTGTTGAATCTAGATCATGAGGAAATGATCTAAACCGTTACGGCGCATCTCACCTTGGATGGGGATTACCAGGAAAAAAAGTCCTCTCAGATTTGAATATTTCAACCCCTTATCACTTAGTTATTGGACAGTCTTCTCTAACCATTGACAGGTTTTCCAATCTTAAATAAAATTTTGGATATTGTCCCTCTAATGCGAGGCTCACCGTATAAAGGGTTCGGATCATTTTTTTTAATACCTTAAAATGGCATATCAAAATAGATAGAAGGGGTGGATAAAACATACAGATCAAGGTGAGCCGTATAGAGCTCTTAACATGACCGTCCGTCTCTAGCTAAGTCCAGTACCGTTGTAGTACGCAATCCACGTCCGACGTCGGGATGTATGGTCGGAAAGCTACGGGCGAGAAACACGCGTCGCTAGAATCGAATTTCCAAAGGCAAAAAGGACGTCTGGGAAGGACCACCTCATCCGTACAGAAATACTGCGACTCGCGCATTGATTGGAAACGTGAATCGCGGCGGCTTGCCCACTACGCTCGTCCACTCATCTGTGGCCCTTACTTCAGCATCCCATGTCTCAAAAACTAGCCTGGTCCACGTATCAGGTGGGCCTCACTTCTAATGTTGAATATACACGTTGGAGATTTTCTTTATTAGGGTCCATTTCTCCTAAAACGGGTGTGCTCCATCAGACCGAGTGGATTCAGCTTATTTACAGACCAGTGTATGTTCATGACCTGTCCTACTTAATGAATGGCACCGATCTTACAACACGTGTGCCAGGCTTTCAATTGCACCACTGCTTAACGGTCCAGTCTCTCCACCACGTGAATCGCGGTCCTAGTCCTGACCAATTTGGGTTGACCGGCGTAGGTTTCCTCTTTGAAAAAAACGTAAAGAGAAGTGTGTTCCACGTTACCCGTCTCAGGCCAGTGCATGTTCATGATCCGTCCCACTTAATGAATGGCTCTGATCTTACAACACGTGTGCCAGGTTTTCAATTGCAACACTGCTTAACCCTCCCAGTCTCTCCGCCACGTGAACTGCGGTAGTCTTGACCGTTTTGGCTTGACCAGCTATAAGTGTACGTTCCTTCCGAGGAAAGCGGAAAATGGATTGCGTCCTGCTTTCGCAGGGATGGATTACTGTCCAGCAGATCTGTGTAGGGTCTCAACGTGACGTATCTGTTTATCCACGCCGTCCATCCCCATCCCTTTTCTAAGATAATTTTAAGCTATAATTCCAATAACGAGACAGATACAACATTCAAATCGATCACACAAGAGATGACGTGTGCATTTAATGCAACCCAAGTTCCCAATTTGGTTTAAGCCAGTGAGCATTGTTCTGCCTCATTCTGATAACATACTTAAAATGATCCGAGAAAAGGTATGGACGGCGTGGATAAAAAGATACATCACGGTGGGCCCCTCCACAGATCTGCCTGGACGGTAATCCGTCCAGCGGGGGCAGGACGCAATCCGCGTTCCTAAACGTGACACTAGCAGACCCCGCTCGTGTATTGCGTGCGATCGCCCACAAAAGTAATCTAGTCGATCTCAGTACGCGAGAAACACATGACGCGGGTGGCCAGATCGGGGTCGTTCCTCTGGTTTCTCCCAATGTACGGACGAGTCAAATAATAGGCCGATCCAATCACCGGGTGGCCCACCCATGAATTGAAAAACAGACTTCTAAAGGGTTGCACAATAGTCGATATTTGCTGCACACGAGCGGCCCACCGAATGATACGACAGCTACTCACAAATTTACCGAGAACTGATCACACGTGGAACCGATCACCTGCACATGGCGTGTGTTTTTTCAGGGATATATACCAAAATGCAGTGTATAGCCGCAATGCAAAGAATAGCCTCCTAATTTCATTTTTCCTTGAGCCCAGTGGCTGTTTTGTTTTTTTTTTTTTAAAAGCTTTTTTATGAGCACAATGTCCTTACTTTTGAGAGCTTCGTCCGTATTTGCTTTTGAGAGCTACGTCCGTATCTGCTTTTGTTTGTCAGACAAGGTTAAAGCTCCGTTACCACGCATAAGTTGGTCATCACGTCGGTGATTGGTCCACATGGAGTCCAATTCAACATGTTTCTCGTTCTATCCGTGATTCAGTATTTCAGTAGGTATATAATGTTATAAAAAAATTTAGAGAATAGATTTTTCTGTAAAATATGAAAATCAAAAATCAAAATGATTTGAAATAAAGGCAAGCTGAAGTAGGTTTAGGGCGTTGTCCTTAAAGCGTTATTTGCCCCTACTTAGATGAGTTAAGTATACTGAAAGGTTATAGGCGGATGTGGTTCTGCATTCAACAAACATGAAAGCCCACTAATGGAACTCTGTTACACATAGTCTAACAGAAATACAGTAAAAGAAAAATCCTAGAAAGAAAAGAGAAGAGAAGTTTTGTGATTTAGACCACTGCACTGGTCTGTTCTTTGGCTACTAGTTTAGTTGAACCGTTCTAGACCCACTGTTGGTCTAATCTTCAAGCAAAATTTAAAACTTGCTATCTTGTTGAAGTAACTGGAGCATATGAGAGAAGTAACTGTCTTAGTTCGTATGAGTCTGTTAGAGTGGGTTGAGAGATGGTTTGGAAACCTATCTAGGCCTTGTTTATATAGGCTGTGGTGGCTTTGGGTAATGGTCCAGGAAAATAAATCCCATATACCGTTTTCTAGCTGTTGGAGAAAACTAGTCGTTTATGGTTTTTTTGACTGTTGTGCATGTCACGCCCCAAAATCGAAAATCGGGCTCACAAAATTTTCGATCGCCGAATTCGGCGCTGACAGCCTCCGTAGAACCCCATTCTCAGCTCCTACCGCCCATTCGCCAGGTTCCGATCCTGAGATGCTACGAGGAGGATTTTCAACGTTAGTTTGATTCATAATAAGCATAACCAAAGGCATAACCCATAAACAATAACCAAGAACTCCATTACATTTCCACTATGACCAAAAACTTTACAAGTACAATGAGCATAAAGGAAAATACAATGGTAAAGAACAAAAACTCCAAAACGATCTGCAACGTGCTCCTGCCTTAGCGCTGCTGCGAGCCAACGTCACCTGCATACAACGGTCGTGCATAAGCTTATAGAAAGCTTAGAGGGTGATGAAAGTGTGTGCGCAAGGCAGTAATATGAACATGCAATGTCAGAGTAATACGGAACATGCAGATGAATCCATAATATCATGAGTCGTACCAAGGCTATGCGATGCAAGACATGAATGGTATCGACCATCCCAAGGCCATGCGATGTGCAATGCAACTCAAGCATACAGATCCTCATCTATGTCCACACATCAATACAACTCAAATATGGGATATCACCGGGGTCTAGTACACTCTAAACCAGATTGCCGCCACATCGCGCGCAATAAGGTAAGTGGAAGAGACCTCACTATCCGTCTGTCAATATCAGGCGCGACTCGTCGATAGCAGACTTATTCCTCGAGCTGGTCAAACTCAGCCTAGCATTGCCCCCTACACTCGGGCGGGTAAGGCCGCACCCCCTTCCAACCGACCACGACACAGTGGAGAGTGCAACCGTCTGGTAATCGGCACTCAACGCTCATCTACCCACTCGGTCTAGACGTTGGAGCAACCTCTTGGTACCATAAGGGTTTAGGGACTTTCACCCAGGGATATCTATAGTACTCCATGTAGAACGAAATTTTTGGTATCCAATCCTGCCAACCACGATATGTCCGTGGAGGCTACGACCCCGATGTTGCTAGGGCGTACAGTAACCATATCACATAATGCGATATGCATGAATCACACTATCCAATCATGCAGCAAATCCTTGCACGTATCGTGCACTCATGTAGGGCAACATCGCCTAATCGGGTCCCATAAACAATCTGCCCGAAGGCATATGTTATGATCAGTCACTTCTCATATCAAGCATACATATGATGCGTATGATCATGAGTTATGGAGCTATACTAAACATGTTATAATGAAATGAGTTATTCTTACAATGCAGATGGACCTGGACGACCTATACACAATAAGTACGGCCTAGCAATGGGCCCTAAGGAGAGTCGTAATGTAGACATCCAACCAACATTACACTCGCAATGTGGACGTCAAACCAACATTGTTCCCAAGGCACGATCTTCTTAAACATCGCTACATAATCTGTGTTGGGATTACACATTGCAATGGACCTTAGGTTCATCCCATTGGGCCTTACATATATATCAAATGGGCCATATCTTATGGGCCTTTTATTCATCAGATGGGCCATATAAATGGGCCACACCAATGGGTCTTATGTGCATTGCAATGGGTCATAACCCGTGGGCCTTAGATTGCATCAAATGGGCCTAATCTCATGAGCCATATACATATCAAATGGGCCTAATTCTGTAGGCCGTATATAAATCAAATGGGCCTAAATTCATAGGCTTTATATAATTCAAGTGGGCCTAGTCTCACAGGCCTTGGGATATATCAAATGGTCCAATCCCATGGGCCTTACATCCAAATCAAAGTGGGCCCCAATAACTGTCACAATTACATTTAAGATGAGCCTCAAATCATACCAAGATGGGGTCCACTTGGACAGTGGCTCTGGCTCATTCTTAGACTCATTCCACAAAATGATCTTTAAAAATGGGTGGACAGATTAGATGCAGCACCTGCATCAATGGTGGGGGCCCACATGAAGGTCCACCATCGTGAACATTATATATTGTATAATATATAAACAACATATATAGTATGTATACAATATTATATATATATACAATATATATATATATATATATATATATATATATATATATATATATATATACACACACACGCTGCATGCACGCACGCACACACACCCACACGCATGCTCAGCCAGCTCCACCGTCCGCTGGACGTTGAGAGAACACGTAATCATGGTGGGCTTCCACCGTCCGCCTGGACGGTGGATATAATATTAAATGCATACATCAATGTGGGTCCCATGTGGGGCCCACCTAAATGTTTAAGTGGCATTCAAGCCAATCATAAGGTCATTCTGACCTGGATGAAGAGAAACCACAAATATCATCTTGATCCAAAACTTCTGTGGACCCCAGAAGGAGTCCCAATGGTAGATGTTCCATCCACTGTTTCCTGTGATGCGGGCCACCTGAGCGTTGGATCAGCCTCATTTTTGGAGGGGGCCCACCTCAGGGGGGCGGGCCACCATATGAACGGCATGGATAAAACATATAAATCATGGTGGGGCCCACGACAGCAGCCGTGGGTGGCTGGCTGACCGCTCGCCCGCCTGCTGCAGCGCCTGCAGCGTCAGAGGCTCTACCTCTTTAATATATAAAAAAATAAAATAGAAAACTCATTTTTCTGGGTTTTTTCACGCCTGGGGACCACGTCTCATAGATCCACTCCGCCCATTGTGTTCAGTGGCTTGAGGCCGTTCCAATGAGTCTAGAGTTTGTGATTTTTGTATGTACAGAAATGTCAGAAAATTCTTCAATGGTAATCACCAATGTTCCCAATGTTATGGCCCACCAGAAGCTCAGATCAGCCCCATTCTTCTACCCAACGGCTAAAATGATATTGGTGAGAAGATGGACGGCTTGGATTGAACACATACGACAAGGTGGGGCCTATGAGAGTGGGTCACCTTTAAACTTTAAAAGAACAAGCTTATATTTATTTTTAACCCATGTCCAGGGAACGTCCAACGTCCCCGGACATAATTCATGCATTTAGGTGGGCCCCAACTAGGGATGTGGGCCACCAGGGTAGGGATTGGAGAGCATGGGAGGCATATATCAAGGTGGGGCCCATCCAAGTGGGGCCACTAGGCTACATCCTCACAAAAGAAAGAAAAAGCAAAGAAGAGAGAGAGAGAGAGAGAGAGAGAGAGAGAGAGAGAGAGAGAGAGAGAGAGAGAGAGAGAGAGTGGGATCCACTTGTGATGGAGGGACCCCTACATTATGGGCCCTCCCTTGAAGAAATCATACAATCGAATAGGTCCTTTAACACATGGGACCACCAAAATTTAAAATCAACGGTGGGGATCCTTTCCCCACCAATATGGACGGTCTAGATGACCTTTTCTAAGAAATAAACATCATGATGGGGTCCATGGAGAATGGCCCCATCATGGAATGCTCATGTGATCCTAGTGGGCCATCGGCCACATCTTAGGGTCCCAAGTGAGATCCAAACCATTGATCGATTGGCCTCACTTGGCCCATCTCAAAAACAGGAAAAACTAATATGATTAAAACACCCACCGTCCGATCTTCTTGCTCCTAGGGGTTCCTTAGCACCTTAGCTTCAACTTTAATGGATGAGATGTGGAATGGAGGGTTGAGATGGGAGATGGTGGGGTAGAAAAGTGGACCACCTTGGAGTTTTGGAAGAGAGGGAGAGACTTGGAGAATGCTCATACGTATGGAGGTGTTGCTTGGATTTTTTTTGCAAATGAGAAAGAGAGAGAGTGTTGTAGAGAGAGATGGAATGATGGGTGATGGAGTGATGGATGTGGTGGTGATGGGTGTAAGAACTTTTGTTGACTTTGGTGGCCTTTTGTGTAAGAAAGGTATGGGCATGAAAGACTTTTATGGCTTGCTTGGGAAAAGGGGTGAAAGTGATGTGTACTTGACATGTGATGGATTAATGGATAATTGATTGATGAGATTGATGTGATTGATGTGACACATCGTAGAGATTCCCTTGGGTTTCGCAACACGCGGCGTTTCCTCGCACCGAACGTCGGCCTACAACTCTCGACCAGGGTATCGCCTCGGCACTCGAGTCACGGCATTGGAACCGCGGTGACGGCGCGGTCGTTAGGTTACAGATCTTGGGTTGAGTCGACTCGGGTTGACGGCGAATGAATCAGGGTCGTGCGTGACTATCGGTTAAGGGTCAAAGGTTATCAGAATTCGACCGGTAAGACCGCGTAAGTCTATGAAATGGTACAGACTAAGATACGGGTCTTACAGTGCATGAGCCATAACCACTGCGAAGTGCAAAGTGTGCTACTAGCATCTCTACAGGTACACTGTCTCACATGCCCACGCCCTTGCACCCAGCCCATGACTGTGATCGTGACCGAAGGTGAGTACCCGCGCTCGTGCGAGTGTTCCAGTGCAAGTCCCATGGTCCATGGACTATGTGGGAAAATAATAAGGTACTCCACCATGTTCATTTAAACCACAAAAAGTTTTCTTTCCTTTCCCTATGGGACTACTCTAGAAAACCCCCACAAAAGCTTTTTTATAAAAACTTTTTAATATATTATATTATAAAATATATTTTATAACAATCCTCCACTGATTTTTTAAAATATATTTCTCAATAAAATATTTCTGTCCGAATAATCAGCTTATATGCATAAAAAAAGATATTTTTCGATTTTAATCTTCCTTTAGTGTAAGTATCTCAAAACTGTATCAAAATTATTGGTCAGTACAGCTTTGAACCAATTATTCTTAGATAACAGAGTGAGAGAAACCACACACATATTCGCTATGTGTTAATTAGAGTTCTTATAATTTTGCTTAGCACAATTAATGGTCATGTGCTTATCCTATTCCATGAACGATTCCGAGAGAAAACTTCTAACTCTCATGAGAGACGGTACCATTTCTATGTTCATATAGGTGAAATCCTTCTGATGTCTTCATTACTATGAGATACTTATCCTTTAGATTGGATTTCATTAAGAGTTCTAAGAATCAACCCTCTTTCGTAATGCTCAACATTTATCGATTATGGATGAAGTTTTATTATTTGTACTGAAAACTTTCCATATATCAGTGACTTGTTCTTGCCCATTAAACTTGAAATTGTAGATTTTCTGACTTTAGGTTGGGTTACTATCACTGATGGAACTTTAGTTGAAGAGTTTCAACTCCATCCCTCTGGATATAGCCTTTACTACCTCTCTTGGTAAAGGTTTAATGAAAGAGTCTACCAGATTATTACTTAATTTCGCATATGAAATAGTAATGATTCTATCTTGAATAAATTGTCCGACATAATCATGTCGAAGACTGATATGTCTAGACTTACTATTATATGTACTGCTATAGGCTCTAACTAATATAGCTTCACTGTCACTACGTAGTGACACAATAGATATAGGCTTTACATAGAAAATGATTTCTAATAGAAGATCCCTTAGCTACTCAGCCTCTTTGCCTATTGTAGTCATGGTTATAAATTCAGACTCTATAGTCGAGTGCATTATGTAAGTCTATTTCTTAGATCTCCAAGATACATCTGCATTTCATAGGGTGAAGACCCACCCTGTAGTAGACTTGTTATCTCTTACACTCAATATCCAGCTCGCATTGGTATATCCTCCCAATACAGCAGGAATCTTGAATAAAATATTCCTAAGTATTTAGTTGCTTTTAAGTAACCAAAGACTCTATTAATAATATTCCAGTATTCAATACTGGGGTTACTAGGTTTACTCCTGCCATATGTGATATCAAGTCTAGTGCATTGCATGACATACATAAGACTTCCTATGACACTTGCATATTCTAATTGTGTAACTGTTCTTCCGTTATTCTCTTTTAGATTGATACTTGGATCAAATGGAGTTTTTACTTCTTTTATATTTAGATGGTTAAATTTGTCTAGTATCTTCTCAATATAATAAGATTGATACAAAGTATAACCTCCCAAAATATTTTTTTAACTTTGATACCTAGGATGGTATCAATTTGTTCAAGATCCTTCATTTTAAATACGGAAGATAAAAACCTTTTCGTTTCAGTCACATCTTCTATTTTATTACTTATTATTAACATATTATTAACATACAGATAAATAATGATCATGCAGGTACCATTTACTTTAGAATATATGCATTTATCAACTACTTTATGCATGAAACCATGAGATAGTATTTTGAAATCAAACTTCTCATGCTATTGTTTTAGTGCTTATTTTTATTCATATAAAGATTTGATTAATGTACATACTTTATTTTCATTTCCTAGTAGAATGAATCCTTAAGGTTGTTTTATGTATACCTCTTTATTGAGGTCACCATTCAGAAATGCGCTCTTTACATCTATTTGATGGATGTGAAGATGATATATGGAAGCTAGTGTAAATAATATCATTATAAAAGTTATCTTAGTTACGGAGAGCATGTGTCAAAATAATCTATTTATTTTTTTCGTATAAAATCCTTAGCTACTAGTCGAGCTTTAAAGGTTTGGATAGTCCCATCAGTGTGATTTTTCTTTATAAATACCCACTTGTAACCTATAGGTCTAGAACCTAGAGGTAAGTTAACTAGTTTTCATGTTTGATTTGATATTATAGATTTTATTTCATCATTTATAGTTTTTTTCCAAAAAGCTGAGTCTTTAAAGTATACAACTTCTTTATATGTTTTAAGATCATTTTCTATAGTCATTATTATAGGTATTTTTCTTATAACATTTTCTCTATCTTCTTTTACAATATAGAAAATGATGCGTTATGAGTCTATATAGCTATCTCTTAGACTCTTTTCTATTCTTGTCCTTTGACTCCTATGAGGTTCAACTGGAGCTTCCACTATCTATGGAGCTATGTTATCTGGTTATCTATCAGGAGTTGGACTTCATTATCATTTGACTCCAAGGATAGTGAGTTCTCAAAAAACTCAATATTTATTAATTTTATTATTGTATTAGACTTTATATCTAGAAGTTTATAAGCTTTACTATTTTGCGCATACCCTACAAAGGTGCACTTAATACCTCTGGGTTCTAACTTAGTTCTTTTTGAATCAGGAGTTCTGTAGTATGCAAGACACCCTCACACTTTAAGATATCATAAGTTATGTTTTCTTCCTTTTCATGTTTCATATGAAGATATTTTATATTTTTTAAATGGAATTCTATTTAGTGTATGACATGTTGCAGCAGTGCCTCGCCCCATAGACTTAGTAACAACTTTGCTCCATTAGCATTGAGTTGACTATCTCTACTAATGTTTTATTATTTCTTTCAGCTATTTTGTTTTGTTGAGGTGTGTATAGCGTTGTATATTGACGTATTAGTCTATATTCTTCATAAAAGTTATCGAATTCATTGGAGAAGTATTCTCCTCCTTCATCGCTACGAAGAATTTTTATTTTTTTTATTTAGTTGATTCTGTACTTCTGCTTTGTATATTTTAAACATATTCAATACTTCGTCTTTGCTCTTTAACAAACAAACATATACATATCTATAGCAATCATCAATAAAGGTTATGAAATACATTTTGCCTCCACGAGTAAGAATGCCGTTTAACTCACAGATATTATTGTGCACAAGATCCAATATTGGAGACAATCTTTCAACACTTGGAAAAGATTTCTTCGTCATTTTGGATCGTATACACACTTCACATTTAACAGTTTCATTATTTATGTATGAGATTAAATCATTCTTAGCCATAAACTTCAAGGTACTATACCCTATGTCGGCTATTCTATCATGCCACAGTCCAACGGATTCAACCATATATATAGAAGTGTTACTTTCATTTAGAGAAAACTTGACCACACCGTTATAAGCATATCGATTTTCAACACAATTCTCATTCTTAGACAGAATTAGTTTTCTTGACTCGTACACCACCCTTATTTCTGGTTTACCCAGAAGATCCCCAGAAACTAAGTTTTGCCTCATGTCTGAGACGTGTAGGACATTTGTTAGAATCACTTTCTTTTTAGAGGTGAATATTAGTTCTACGGTTCCTGTCACGCTCCAAACCCGGAAATCGGATTCATAAGAATCCCGATCGCCGAATCCGGTACTGACAGCCTCCGTAGTACCCCATTCTCGGCTCCTAGCATTTACATGCCAGATTTCGATCCTGGGATCCTACAAGGAGGATTTTTTTTTTGTACGCTTGACTCATAATAAGCATAACCACAAGATTTCCCAATTCACAAAGGCAACATCATCATCACATATCCACTAATATAATCATTTAATTACAACACAAAAAGGAAAATACATAAATAGAAAAAATCAAGCTCCAGAAGACCATTGCACGCAACCTAACATCACCTGCACGCATCTATCGTGTATAAGCTTATAGAAAGCTTAGAGGGTGGTGTAAGTGTGTGCACCAGGTAAGTGTCAAGTATTCAATACAATGCCATAATCATTCAATACCGAAAAACTGGTAATCCATAAACCATACGATGTCTAAATAAGCAGAAACACTAATAAGAGTAGAAATTATCAGAGTAAGTAGAAATATTGACAAGATATAAATCATAGATAACAGAGTAAGCAGAAGTATGGATAAGTCTATAAGTTAATCAATATCAGAATACGCAATATAGAACAACTATGCGATAAGGAGTCATAAAGAGTCAAATATCAGATGCCGAGGATGCAATGCAATATACAATGCGAATGAAATAACCATGCTGAAGTGTGAAGTCGGGATGATAGTACGTAGTATCGCAGGCTATGGGGTCCACCACAAGGGACTTCTATCCAAACCAGTTCCATACATAAATTTGGATAGTCAGACTCAACGTGGTAAACTCCTAATCTCAGGTTGGTCACGTGCCCAACCAAAATCCTTGCTGTAACGAAGGTACACAACAATTAGTTCCGCACCACCAGCCCGAGTGGATGGTGAATGAATGAATGAATAAGCATGCAACTCCTACTTGATAAGTCCACATATCAGTACGGTTCCTCTCTAGAAAATCACCGGGGTCTATTACACTCCAAACCAGATTGCCTCCCCATCGCGCGTAACAAGGTGAGTGGAAGAGACCTCACTATCCACCTACCAATATCGGGCTCGGCTCGTCGATAGCGGACCCATTCCTCGAGCTGGTTAGACTCATCCTAGCATTGCCCCCTCCTCTCGGGCAGGTAAGGCCACACCTCCTTCCAACCGACCACGACATAGTAGAGAGCGCAACCATCTGAAAATCGGCACTCGGTGCTCATCTACCCACTCGGTCTAGACGTTGGAGCAACCTCTGGAACCAAGAGGGTTTAGGGACTTTCACCCAGGGATATCTATAGCACCCTATGTAGAATATATTTTCGGTGTCCCATCTGGCCATCCATGATATCCCTGTGAAGGCTACAGCCCTAATGTCGCTAGGGCATATAGTAATCACAACACACAATGCAAGATGCGTGAGTCATATAATCCAGTCATGCATCAATCCTACGTATACCGTGCGCTCATGTGAGACAATCTCCGCCTATCAGGGAGTCTCATAACAACCGGCATTATGACATCTGCAATGGTCAATCATATCTCATAACAAACATGCAGATGATGTGTATGGACATGTATCATGATGGTATGCAGTTACATACTCATAATCGGTATCAATAACCACCATCAACAATCGGCCTTGACAATGTGGACATCTAACCAACATTGCCCCAAGGAATGACCCTTACAAGGTCAAACACATAATGGGCTGACAGCCTCACACAAAGGCCTAATATACAACACAGTAGTCCTTGTACAAGGATCACAGATACATCACAAAGGGCCTCAACTACGGGTCGTATATACATCATATAGGTCTCCGCAATCGGCCTTAGCAATCGAAATCTGAATCGAAGTAGGCCTCAGTAATCGGAATCGATAATCGATCACGATAATCAAAAATCAGCAATCGGTCACGTCAATCGAAATCGATTGATAATTAGAGTTGACAAATCGGTCACGTCGATTAAAATCGGCAATCGATCACGACAATTGGAATCGATCGATAATCATAATCGGCAAATCAGTTACGTCGATCAAAATCGGTAATCGGCAGTCAGAATCGACCTCGACACAAGGTGGGGTCCATAGATGGACGGTCAATGATGGATCAAGCAATGTCAATGAAGCCCAAGCATTTGGGTTAATCCACTAGAGAACGATGAGAATGGGCCTATCCAAGCCTAAGGGAAGGTCACAATGTGGACATCCAACCATCATTGCCCAACAATGTGGCCATTTAACCAACACTGCTCTCAAGGAGTGGCCTATACAAAGGATTCATACATAACTTAATGGGCCATACGTACATTGCACTGGGCCTCAACCATGGGCCTTGAATACATCACAACAGGTCTTGCCCATGGGCCTCAGATTCAAGTCGGTGGGCCCTATCATATGGGCCTCGAATATACATCATAATGAGCCTTATCATATAGGCTTCAAACACAAACAGATGGGCCCCATTACATAGGCTAAAAGTATAAATAAGTGGGCCCCGCACATGGGCCAAAATACATCATGATGGGCCTCACGGATGGGCCACAATTATACCACATTGGGCCCCATCATATGGACCGCAAATACATCACTGCGGGCTACACACATGGACGACATGGATGTACAATACATACAACACGGCGGACCGCATGAATGGACGTTATAGATATACAATACACACATCACGGCGGACCGCATACACGGGCCCAATACACATTACCAAGGACCACGACCCATGAGCCTCAAATGCATCAAAAAGGCTACGACAAATAGAATCGATAATCGGCCACGATCGGTAATCGGTCAATCGGCCACGACAAACAGAATCGGTAATCAGCCATGTCAATTATAATCGGTAATGATCGGTAATCGGTCACGATAATCAACCTCGATTGGTAATCGTTCAATCGGCCATGTCAATTATAATCGGTAATTGGTCTATGACAATTGGGATTGACAATCGGCCTAAGAAAAGGTCACAATGTGAACATCTAACCATTATTGTCCATTAATGTGGACATTCAACCAACACTACTCCCAAGCAGTGGTCCACATAGAGTCAAACATAAAGTGGGCCCAAATATCCAACAGGTGGGCCTCAAGTAGTCGTTACAAGTGGGCCTTACAAATGCAGCATGTGGGCCTACACATCACGATGGGTGGATACATTGGGCCGGACCAATAGGCCTCATATCCAATAAGTGGGCCGCATCAATGGGCCGCACTAATGGGCCTTATTAACATCAAGTCGGGCCTCAATAAATGGGTCGAAAACATATCACAATGGGTCACGACATACGGCCCAGAAATACGTCACAATGGGTCTCGACCCATGAGCTGAAAATACATCCCAGTGGGCCTTACCAAATGGGCCATAAACACAATAGGTGGGCCCCATCACATGGGTTAGAAATACAAACAGGTGGGCCCTCCACATGGGCCAAAAATACATCATGATGGGCTGTATCAATGGGCTGCACCATGGGCCTCATACATCACGTGGGCTGCATCATTGGACGACATAGATATACAGTACATTCATCATGGCGGGCCGCACAAATAGACGGTGTAGATATGCAATACATGCATCAATGGTGGGCCCTTGGACGGTGCGAATATAGAATACATACACCCAGGTGGGACCCGTATACGCAGCAGATGTCCCCCACCAGACAGGCAACGTGGAACACAACACATACATCATACTAGGGCCCACGCTGGGGGTAGCGCTGGACCAGGTGGGTACCACAGCAGCACCGTCCAAATGACGGTGTGGATATCAAATAAATACATCAAGGTGGGTCCCATCCCACACGTGCAGCTCGTGTGGGGTGGACCCCACACAATCTTGAAAATATGGCTAGACGGTGTGTATAAACACATACATTAAGGTGGGTCTGCACCAAAGGACAGGTGGACGGCAGTGGATATACAATACATTCACCAAGGTGGGTTTCCACCGTCCAGACAGTGGACGGTGGAGATATTTACATTACTTGGGGTCCACGTGCACAACCGATATACCAAGGTGGGACCCACACAGATGGACGGTGTGAATGCAATAAATACCTCAGGGGCCCCACAGTCCAAACGGGCGGTGCGAATACAGCACATATAACATGGTGGATCCCACTTGCTGACGCTGTTACAACAACTGTATGGGTGGGTTCCACCGTCCACAGATGGACGATGGATAAAACACATATCAAGGTGGGTCCCGCGGTACGGTGTTGCTGAAGGGTGCGAGTACAACACCTATTTCAAGGTGGCGTCTACAGAATCACTGGATGGTTTAAGATACACATGTCCTAATAGAGCCCATGATATGGACGATCCATCAAGGCAGGCCCCACATGGACGGTTGGATGAAACACATTCTTCGTGGGTGGGGTCCCACCCGTCCAGATCTGCTGGATGGTGCAAATACAGCACGTACATCGAGGTGTGGCCCACCAGAACTTGTTGACATCAATCACATGACCGTGGGGCCCACCAGAACTTGTTGACGTCAATCACATGACCGTGGGGCCCACCAGATATGCCCACTAGAACTTGTTGATGCCAATCCCACTTGCCTGCTGGTGTGAGGTACGTCAGCCAATCTGCTTCCAGTCAACAGGTGGGTCCCACGTGGGGCCCACCAGATATGCATCTAGTATATATTATATATATAGAATATAATAATATCATGATATATTTATGTATTTTTATATTTTATATTTTTATTCTTTTGTGGTGTTGCAACGTTTGCAATGTCCAGGGACTGGATGTCCGTTGATGGACGGATAGATGCACATGAATACCATGTGGGACCCAATGTCTTGCTGCTGGATGGTGGAGTCACACATGGTAAAAATCAAGGTGGGTCCACACGTCCCATGTACGTACGACGTGGATCAAAACATGTATCAAGGTGGTCCCACCGTCCAGACCTGCTGGACGGTGCAGATGAACGCATACTCCATGGTGATCAGGCCCACAAAGCTGCTGACGTAAATACAGCAGTGGGTCCCACACATGTGGACAGAATATATATATCAGGTAGGTCTCACACGTGTGGCCCTGACATTTATCAAGGTGATATTTGTATTTCCACTCCATCCAGACGTCTTGGATGTCCAGAGGACGGACAGTCTGGATGGAAGGCATCATCAAGGTGGGCCCACGTCTGGCCAGAGACGGATGGCATGGATACAACGCACACGTCAAGTGAGTCCCGTGCAATGGTCCACCGTGGGTTGGATCAGATTGATATTTGTATATTATTTTATTTTTATTTATTTCCTTCATCAGATCTGTCCCAAAATGGGCAGCAACATGGTGGGCCTCACGATCTGACGGTGAGGATAATATATTAAGATGAGTCTCACATATGTGGGCCCTCTAATCAACAAATGCAAACAACAAAAAAATAAAATAAAATCACCCACCTTTTTCGCTTCTTCTTGGATCAATGGCAAGCTAAACTCCTCGACTTCGACTTTGATGGATAATGATGGAGATTGGACGGTTGGATTGGGTGGTAGGAGGTGGGCCACACATGACTTTTTCCTCACCTTAGAAAACTATGGACGGTTGCTCTTGGGAGCTTGCTTGAAAATGGAGAAATGAAAGAGAGAGAGAGAGAGAGAGAGAGAGAGAGAGAGAGAGAGAGAGAGAGAGAGAGAGAGAGAATGGGATGTGAGTGATGGGTGAGGTGTACTTGACATTTAAGGGATGGGTTGCTTTTGACTTTGGGGTTACTTTGGTAAGGGAGTGATGGGATATGTACTTGACATATGAAGTGATTGATGTATACTTGATTGATGGGACATGTTGTGAAGATTCTCTTGGAATTGCAGATGCGCGACATTTTCTCGAACTGAACGCGGGCCCATATCTCTTGGCCCGGGCATCGCCTCGGCGCGAGAAACGCGGCATCAGAACCGCGGCGATGGCGCGGTCGCTAAGATACAAGTCTCAGGTTTAACCGACTCTCGAAAATAGGATACGACTCATGATTGCATGCAAACATCGGATACAGATCGCGAGTCGCCAGAATTCGACTGGGGGGACCGCGGAAGCCAACGGAATAGTACGGGTTAGGATACGGGTATTACAGTTCCTTTGCCAACAACCTTCGATCAGACTTCATTACCTACTTGAATTTCTTGACCATCGGTCAATTCTTTATAGCTTTGAAGGTTGATCTGTCGTAGTATACATGTACGGTAGCGGCAGTATCATACCACAAACTGAAAACATTTCCTTGGATGATATTCACCTCGATCATGGCCATAATATCGTCTTCTTCTACTGCACTTGTCTCCTTTTTAAGATTAGCGATATCGGTATACTCGAGCATAATGCTCAGTTTTTCTACAGATATGGCATGGGTCTTTGAACTTTCCGTTCTTCGTCTGGGCGTTTTTCTTAAATTCTCCTTTATTGGGTTTTAGGGAATCGTCTTTCTCAGGATTTTTGTTATTGGTCTTCTCTACTACGTGTACCTTAGACGAGGCATTTCCGTTGTTATTTTTTTGTCATAATTACGGGATTCTTTCTCAATTCGAAGATATTTTTGGATTTGTTTCAGTGCATAGTCCTCAGTCTTATGCGACAACTTTTTTCTATAGTCTTTCTACATCGGTGACAATTTAGCGATTATAGCTCAAACTCGGAATGATTCAGGAAGATCAATTTTGATAGCTTTGATTTTGTTTACTATTAGCTGCATTTATTGGATTTAAGATAACAACGGTTTGTTATATACCATGTTGAAGTCAAAATACGTGACAATAAGAAATTTATTGGTACCTTCTTCTTTAGCCTTGTATTTGAACTCGAAAGCGGTTTAAATTTCCTTAACTGATGACGTCTGTGTGTAGAAATCTTACAGGCGGTCGGAAAGTGCGTTCAGAATGTGTTCTCAACACAAGACTTCATCTTTAGCTCGTTTGGTGCGGGCAACTATCTGTTCTAGTGTGTCCTTATTAGTTGCTTTAGGCAACATTTGAATATTATGATCTAAGATGTAGTAAATCTTTAGCACCGTCAGAAGAAATTTCAGCTTGTCATGTCATCTCATGAAATTGGTTCTATTGAACCGGTTAAGACGAATCAAGTCTTAATTTATCAACTTGATGGATGATACACTATCGACTTCTAGTAAACAAATAACGCTTTAAGATTGTTACAAAAAAATTAAAGAATAATTTTTTCTGTAAAATATGAAAATCGAAAATCCAAATGATCTGAAATAAGGACAGGCTGAAGCACTTTTGGGATGTTGTCTTTAAAGCGTTATTTGGCCCTACTCAAATGAATTGAGTATGCTGAAAGGTTACAGGCAAACCGCTTCTAGGATACGACGAGCGTGATGTGGGTCTGCGTTCAACAAACACGAAAGTCCACTACTGGAACTCTGTTACACAGTCTGACAGAAATACGGTAAAAGAAAAATCCCATAAAGAAAAGAGAAGAGAAGTTTTGTGATTTAGACCACTGTACTGGTTTGTTCTTCAGCCACTAGTTCAGTTGAACCGTTCTAGACCACACTGCTGGTCTAATCTTCAAGCAAATTTTAAAACCTGATGTCTTGTTGGAGTAACTGGAATATAGGAGAGGAGTGGTTGTCTTAGTTCGTATGAGTCTGCAGGAGTGGGTTGAGAGATGGTTTGAAAATTTATCCAGGCCCTGTTTATATAGGTTGTGGTGGCTGGGGGTTATGGTCCAGGGAAATAAATCACATAAACCGTTTTCTAGCCGTTGGAGAAAACTAGCCGTTTATGGCTGTTTTCTGACTGTTGTGCATGACCCATAACCATTGCTACATGCTGACTGTTGTGAGACAGTGGCTAGCCATTTTCTAGATGTTGGGCTAGCCATGCAGCAATTACAACATGATTTCTGCACTAATGGCATAATAGTTACACTTCTGTTGCAACAACCATATTCAGCCTCTCTATATATACTGGAGGATCTCTCTCTCAGTCCTCTAGTATTCCTTCCAACCAGCCACTCACCTTAGCCACCTAGTCGCACCGCGACTTGCACATGTCTCACTTCGGTTTGCGAAGGAGCGACCCTCTACAACATAATGCGGACATGCGAAGTGCACCACTAGCGCCTCTACAATCACACTACTTCACATGCCCATGCCCTTGCACCGAGCCTGTGACCGATACTGAGCCCGAGCCTGAGCACGCACGGGTGTTCTAATGCTATACATTGGAACACACAAGTCCCATGGTCCCATGGTCCATGGACTATGTGGGCAAATAATAAGGTACTTTATTATATTCATTTAAACCACAAAAAGTTTTCTTCCCTTTCCCATGTGAGACTATTCTAAAAAACCTCACATAAAAGTTTTTTTACACAAACTTTTTAAAATATCATATTATATTTTATTATAAAATATATTTTATAATATATAACAACTTCAACTTGACGAGAACTATGTGGCCTAAACAATCGATAATGGTGGTTGTTCACTCTAAATTATTTTTTTATGGTGTGGTCCACTTAATCTTTGAACGTGGCTCATTCTTTAGCCTATTGCCCTTACGAAGTGCCGACTCCAATGAATGAAGTGGATTTGACACATATCCAACAGTGGGCCCCGCACACGGTGTCCGAAAACCCTTAAGGTAAGACTCAAGACTATTTGAGGATTCATTCGAGTTGTTTCTTTTATGGAGCTCATTCTTTCTTAACCTTGATCCATGGGACCCATTACCCTTCTGCAGTTGCACCATGTTCTCTTACATAAAACATTTTTATTCGCTTCGAACTTAAAAAAATGACCATTTCGTGTATGACAACTACAATCTGTGGGATCCACTACCATGCTCATATGCTCTATTCTTCGACAGATAATTCACTTATGTTCCATTCTCTGGTATAGGATTTGATTCTTCCCCATCGACAGAAAATCGAGTCAGATGCACATTCCTCCCCTTTAATACATGGCAATCAAGACTCTTAACACATGACAAGCAAGATCCATACTACATAAGGGTTAAGGTTATCACGTAGCATAACCACGACCCTCAACATGTGGCCACCATTAAATGTCCATAATAAAAAGAAAATTTTTAATGACTCATTTAACTCTAAAAATCAATTAAGAAAGTAACATACTTAGTCCTTCAAGCGGATTGCATCTTGCCCCTCCTCGAGGATAATTAATCTAAAATGGGCTTGTGAGGCCCATCGTGATGTATAAGTTTTATCCATGACATCCTTTCATTTTTTTCAAATCATTTTTGGGTATTAACTCCCAAATGAGGCAGATCTAGGGTTCAAGTGGACCACACAGTGGAAATTGGGTGGCCATCATTAAAAACTTATTGGAATAACAAAAGTTTTGGATCAAGCTAGTATATTTGTGTTTTCCCTTCATCCAAGTCTATATAACCTTATGAAGAAGTTGGATGGAAAATAAACACCACCATGACCCCTAAAAAGGTTTCAACATGTATCATTGATGCTATCTTTGGTGTGGTCCACTTGAGCTTTGGATCTACTTTATTTTTGGGTTAACACTTTAAAATGATATGCAAAAATAGATGGACAACATGGATAAAACCCATACATCATGGTAAACCCATAGAGCCCTTGCCTAAATGGATGAATGGGGCAGGATGCAATCCACTTCCTAAGGGCTCGTTGCGCATGACATTAGATGGGATTAGGTGGGATAAAATTGCATTTGGTCCCGTGCAAATTCTATCCAGCATTTGGGAAGGATGGGAAATGGTGGGATTAGGTGTGATGGAATTGCATTTGGTCCCATGCAGGGTTTTCATGAATTTTGAAATCTAATACACGTATGGGTCCCACATTGATGCATGTGTTTATCCATGTCGTCCATCCATATATACCATTTACACGTGACATTCTGGTTATATATGTGTACAAGTGACTGACATTGGTTCTGAATTTGGTTCGTTGATTACAATTCCATGGCCACCAAACAAGATTTTGCTTAATCCAACATTTTCCTTGTAGTAAGAATTTTATCCCAAACATGCGATTGGATGGTCATAATACCATGGCATTTCCAGATATGCAATCATTGTACAATGATGGTGTTAATCCCACCTAATACAATTCAATACTATTTAATTCAATGGGCCAAACACACCCTAAGTCTGTAAGCTCAACTCTAAAAATCAAGTAAGAGAGAAAGAAAGAGTGACCTGGTTCTCCAGCTCTAATACTGTATTGAGTTGAAAAAAAAATTTACCTACCTCTCATCCAATCATCTTTATTTTTATAGCAACAACAACATGTTAGTATGAAAGACTAGGATAGAAGATACTCATTGAGCTTTTAGTTGCCTACCGGCACGCTGTGGGGAGTAGAACATGACATGCATGCAATTGAAGACGTTTCTCATACTTATTGTTGATTTAGAAATTTGGATAGCCTTCCCCAAACCTTTGAGTACCTGCACAAAGAATGGACAAAGGAGACTTGGCTTCGGTAGGGGACCCTCCGATGCCTAAGTCAGGTAGAGAATTTAAGTCTGGTCGTAAACAAGATTTTAGGCTTAAGATTGTGCGTACCTTTCACCATCAGAAATGCTCCTATTTATAGGTGAGGAGAGGCGGTGACGTAGATGGATATTCCCTGTTTAGTAAGAGCATATTTTAGTGGGATTCAAATCCCGATAGGGATTTGTTTCCAAGGATACTGCGGAGATCCGTGTTGTAGTCGACTTTAGAAATCCTCTGTTGCAATCTATGATAGAGTCAGTCGGAGTTAGGTCAAAACTAATGGAGACGTGCAGTAGGAAGCTAAGGTGGCCAATATGGCTGTTTTGGAGATTGGTTCTCCAACTTGGATGATTTGGCATTAAGTGGATGGCCGATTTGCCGACTTGACCTAAGCCATTGAAATCGAGTTGCTTCCCTGCTCAGGTCGGGGATGGGGCCGAGATCTTTACCATAGCCGAGCTCAAACTTCTTTCTTGCTTGGGCTGAGGTCTTCATCATAACAGTTGTTGAGTGATTTTACGGTACACACAAATGTCCGGCCTAACCTTATTTAATTGGGTAGTCCATTTTTACCCACAACACTTATTTTGCATATGCTAGAGCCATTGTGCGTGAATGCCTCAATTAGCGGTTGGACTCAACATACGGATCGTATGAATTTCTAAAACATGGCTCACACCTAGAGCTGTACACGAGTCGAGTCGAGTCGAGTATCGCCCTACTCGTACTCGACTCTTAATGACCGAGCACTGCTCGTACTCGGGCTCTACTCGGCCAACGAGCATGACCCCCTGCTCGAACTCTACTCGCCCGAGTACGAGTCGAGTACGAGTAGTAAACGAGTCGAGTCGAGTTCGAGTTTTCGAGGCGAGTTCGAGTACGAGCAGAAATCGAGTCAAGTCGAGTGCGAGTTTTCAAGGCGAGTTCGAGTATGAGTTTGGATTTGAGCCCAATTCGAGTAGGGTTTTTGAGTAACGAGTTCGAGCTTTAAACGAAATAATAAAATATATAAAATGCACATAATTTATGATTAAAAAACTTTGATAATTACATTAACATATTTACATAATTACATTTCATTGTTCAAAATGACAATATATAACTAATAACCTCCATAAGATGAGTGTCTTCCTGTTCCTGTATTGTCATCTGATTCATCGGAACTGCTATCTATTTTTTCATATACAAATTGGTTCATTTCCTCTGAGTCAGAAGGCGAAGAGATTTTTCCTTCATGCTCTTCAATACTTTGAACTAGATTTTTCAAACTTTTTTTATGTGAAGAATTGTATGTAATACCCAATGGCCTATAAAATTCACCGAGACGAGTCAGGAATTTGAATTTGTTACTCTTTTTCTTCTTCTTGTTTGTCGTACTCGACGAGTAACTCGACCCTGCTTCAACATCGTGTTGTCTTTGACTCGAATATCGCAGAAGTTTAGAAACATCTTCCATACTGTGTTTTAAGGCGAGTTGAAATTGTTCTTCCTCCAAAGCTTTTAATCTGGCTTCCTCCTCTGCATCTTTTGTGGATGTCATTTGTGTACTAGATCCAAAAACAGAAGGTTTGGATGGAGTGAAAGGCTTTCTATTCGAATCTAACAAGGCTTGAAAAAGAATTTGGACATCTTTAGGGGCATTGGGGCATGATTTTGCATCACCACCTCGACATGGCAAGTGTAAGCGAAAGCGATTAGTCTTGTGTACAAACTTTGCGTCACACAAACCACACTTAATCTTTATTTTTCCAGACCGTGGTGGTGATTCAACTAGGGAAGCATAGTTCTAAATGTTTGTCGATGGCTCAGATGACGACATATCTACATTAAATTTTTAATAAAAAAGTTTAGAATATTGATAAATAAATTGAACTTGATAGAGGAACAAAAGAAAGCAATATAAATGTATCAAAATTCAAAAATAAAAGTAAATGAAGAGGCATATGTAAATAAATATAAAAGATTCAAAGTCTTCCAAACTATATTCCAAAAGGACCAATACTTTCGTGTTTGCAGTTGCAGTGAAATAATATTACAGATCATTCAACATTCAGCCAAAAAAATTGAAAAACTGAAAATAATTACTGATCTATAGGTAGAGACTCGTCACAAATCTCAATCTCCTCTTCTACATCATCATCATTCATATCTCCTCCTCATATCGGGCGCAACCAATCTTGCGTACAAATCAACGCTTCAACTGTGTTTGGTGAAAGTGAGCTTCGATACTTGCTCGCAACCCTGCTCCCTGTGTTGAATGCGAATTCTGATGCCACTGTTGAAATTGGTATTGATAATATGTCCCGTGCCATCACAGATAATGTAGGGTATTTTGATTCACTAACCCTCATCTTCCACCATTCCAACACATCAAATTCAGCTCGCACTACGATTGGCTCCTTGAGGTACATTTCTAACTCTGATTCCTTAGTATCAACTCTCATTCGTGCTTGTGTCAAATATGATATGTATTCATTTAGTACATCCGGATTACCAGGTATATAAATATTCGCATCTCTACTTTATTCAACACCTGCTGCAGGTAAAATATTAACATACGATTTGTACAGATCTTCAAGGGCTTGACAAACCTTAGATGCCTCTGCTGCCGCTCTTTCAGTAGGAAAAAGCTTCATGAAAATAAAGCTAACCAATCCCATATTACAACGGGGATCAAGAACAACTGCCAAGAACATCAACAAATGACATTCGTCCTAGTATTTATTGAACTTCATCTTCATACCAACTGTCATCCGGCGTATGAAATCTGGACTCGCACTAGCATTTTTCTGCAAAGCATCCTTAATCTTTCAAAGAGACGGAAGAAACAGATTCGCGGTTGGATACTGATTTCCAGAAAAAATCTTCGTGTAATCGTAGAAAACTTGGAGAAATGTATGAACTTATTGTGCTTTGGCCCAATCATTTATGCTCGGCAACCAAGAATACGTTCTGTCACGCACCGTGTATTCAGGGAATGCAAGCTGTAATTCCATTGCCGCATCTAACATTTCATAGGTCGAGTTCCAACGTGTACAGACATCCAACTTCAATGTTTTTTTAAATGACACATTTAAACATTGGATGATGTCATTCCATACACTCAGTCTCGATGGCGACCTCTTAATATATTTCACACTTTTTCTTATGTTCTCTATAGTATCGTCGATTGCTTTCAACCCTTCTTGTACAATCAAATTTACGCTATGGGCACAACATCTGACCTGAAATATTTTTCCTTCAAAAAATAAATTTCCTGTAGCCTTGAACTGGTTACGTAAGCATGAAATGACATTGTCATTTGCTAAAGCATTGTCTAAAGTTATTGCTGAAATTTTCTTCTCAATGCCCCAGCTTTCTAGATAACTGTAAATTCAATCTGAAATAAGTAAACCAGTATATAGAGGAGGAAGGTGTTTGAAGTTCAAAATTCTCTTGCATAGTTTCCAATCCTTATCGACATAGTGAGCGGTTAATGAAATGTATCCTTTTCTTTGATTGGACACCATCCATGAATCAGAAGTCAAAGCTATTCTGGTCACTGAAGCCAAAACTTCTTTCAGTTTTATCTTCTCCTTTGCGTACATCTTCATGCTTTCTCTCTGCACTGTGACGCGGGAGACATTCTCGGCCCGAGGGTTAAGGAATTGACAGAAAGCCCTAAACCCTTTACTTTCAATCATTCTGAAAGGTTTTTCTTCCAAAATCACTAATCTAGCAAACCACTCATTCAACTTCTCCTTGTCAAACTTATGAGTGGACACTACGCCTTAGGAGTCGTCCCCTTCTGACTTCGTAAATGACAGCGTCTGTTGGCCGGGAGGAGGGAGTCTTGCTTTCTTAGGACACGTCTTCAAATGTCTAATTAGATGTGTTGTAGATCCTCCTAGAATCTTGTTGAATAACCCTTTGCAGTTAATACGCTTTATCTTCTGTACACCGTTAACTATCACATCTTCGAAATTATCCCACACTGGTGATCTCTTCTTCTTCCCTTTGCATGCGGTTGACGTGTATGTGTCTCCCTCTACTATTAGAGGAGATGTGGCCGATACACCCATTCCAGGGGTATTTAGGCTTTCGTCTTGATTAGCTATCTATAAAATAAAGTTCTCGATATGTTATACGGCTATACCTAGGGTCCTAGATGGCTAGAGCGCTAGACAGACATAATTACTTAACCGTCTAAATCAGTCACCCATTCAAAGTTAGAAGGATTGTAATGCTTCATTTTTCAATTTAAATGCTACGCCAAAATTTCGACAGCATCTCCCCTCATCTCTCCAGAATATATTAATTTTGTATTTGATTCACATGTCAATTATCAACATAAAGTGTGGACATTTGACGACGGAAATAAATACATGAAATATATCTAGAGAGAAAAAGGAGAGACGAAACCAGAACAGACATATGCATTTAAATTGGAATAAATGAAGACATTACAATCTATCTAACCCTTAACTGTCCAAAAAGGGACAATTTGAACAATTTCTATGCATCCAAGAACACATTAAATTTATGTCTGGCAACATAGAAATCCTCAAATGAGCAACTGATTATCTTATACTACAACTAGAATAATAAAAATAATAATAAAATTTAACAATCAAACAATAAATGAATTGAAAGTGCAATATGAATGATGAATGCTAAGTGTAATAACTATTTCTAAGATGGGTAGGTCCACATCAATTGTCCACATAATAATAAAACCTAACAATCAAACAATAAATGAAAGAATGCTAAGAATTTTTAATAATACACTCGATCTGGACCATCAATTGTCCTAGCTATTTCTAAGATGGGTAGGTCCACATCACACGAAACAACGGTGGTGATTGAATGCCCAACATTAAAAATTTCTTGGGGGGCAGAAAAGTTCTGGACCAAGCTGATATTTGTATTTTCCCTTCATGCAGGTCTTTGTGACTTGATGAACATGTTATATACAAAATTACAAATAACATTACAGTGGGCCTAGGATGTTTTTAATGGTGGTCATTCAATCACCGCTATTTTCATGTTACGCGGTCCATCTGAGATATGTATCTGCGTCATTTTTGTAGCTCATTATCTGAAATAATGATGTAAAATGAATGGATGGCCTGGATAAAAACATATTACATACATCAATGTGGGGCCATAGAGCACCGTCCAGTAGCAACTCAATACATGAATGCAATCCTTGTATGTGACATTCAATATATGACACGACTTTCCTACCAATGTGCCAGCTGTGTGTAAAATCCTAGCCATGCAAAATGTAGGCTACCCCACAGAGATTAGCTAGAGGCAAAAAAAGGGCCATCCATTCATCAGGTGAGCAACACCATTAATATCAATGGACAGCCGATGGACTGATTGAATGTACATGTTTGGTACACCTAATTTGTAAATTAATCAGATTTTCTCTCTAATTCATCATTTTTGTTGGGGTCTATCATTTACATGGATCAGATGTTCTACGCAAGCAATAAAATGGCCGAAAAAAGATATTGTATGTTAAAGTTCAAATACATTGTTCAGAATCATCCGTCGTCCGGCTTGGACAGCATACACACAAACTGGTGGGCCCACCACAAGAAAATCTACGGACGGACAAGGGCACCGAACACAAAATGGTGGGCCCCAACACATACATTCTGTAATCCAGCAAAATCAACATCGGAAAGCAACAGATTCAAAACAAAATTCTTACCTGATGGACGGACAGGGGCACCGGGCAGGGGTGGGACGAGCTGCGGACAGGGCAGGGCAGGGACGAGCTGCGGACAGGGGCGTCGAGAAGGCCAGAGATAGGGGTACCGGGCAGGGTAGGGACGAGCTGCACCGGACAGGCCGTAGGGACGAGCCGCGATCGGCAGGGAGAGAGAGAGAGAGAGAGAGAGAGAGAGAGAGAGAGAGAGAGAGAGAGGAATGGCCGAATGGGTAGTAGGCTAGTAGCCTAGTAGGGAGTAGGGACGAGCGCTGGACGATGGGAGGGAGGGAAGGAAAGGGTAGGGTTTGGTTTTTCGATTTGGGCAGGACGGGCGAAAGCTGAAAGCGACCGAGAATAGGGCTGAGTTGTATATTATATATGGCCCTGGTCGAGTATCGAGTTCGAGCACCGAGTCGAATATCGAGTCGAGTACTACCTTGCTCGTACTCTACTTGAACTCAAAACGAGTAGGAAAAAACTACTCGTACTCGGCTCTAACACCTGACGAGTTGAGTACGAGTCAAGTAATCCAAGTCGAGTCGAGTACGAGTCGAGTAATCCGAGTCGAGTCGAGTCGAGCGAGTACTCGAGCCTTAGTCTGCTCATGTACAGCTCTACTCACACCACTGAGAACTGAAAACCTACTATACTGTGCAAAGATGCTCGCTACTCTTTAAGGAAAGGGATAGGTGGCACTTGGGAGTGGGACAACGGCGAATGTGGCGGGATTCTCGTATTCTTATTTGTCTCTACACGCATGAGATAAAGACACATAATGGCCATGTAATATCACAACTCATACCACTCATTTGTGGGTCCTAGCATCCATGGGACAACTCCCCCAGAGGGGCTCATTGTTTAGGCTTTATATTACTATAAGCTCGGCATATGAAGCCAGGGATTAACTCGTGTTCCCGTTTAACATGCATGGTTGGTTTTTTTTTTTTAACCCAGCCTTTTAGTCATCCACACATCTTTTCAGGCATATTAACATGGCACGTGACAGCAAGTGCAATCTCCAAATTTCTCATCGTGTGGGCCCCAACCTGTAGACGGCAGGGCCTATAGATGGTCCACTTATCGGGTAGGCGCGTGTACAAAAGTAGTTAACGTGAGAGAAAAAGCAGTCGCCACGGATCTATGTTCTACGTGGACAATAGACCGTTGGCTCTAATTAGTCTTCCCACATATCTGTATCCTTGGTATCTCTTACAAAGTATGGCCTGATGTATGTGTTTTTTCTATACTGTACATCCATTGTATAAGCTTATTTTAGGGCATGAGTAAGGTAAAAAATTAGGTATCCCAAGCTTAGGTAAACTACACTACAAGAAACGGTGAGATTAAATGCATACCGTACAGAGCTTATTTAGGAACACAGAAGTTTCAGATAAGTGAATGTTGGATGATAAGTATCGGTCTCAACGGTGGACATCACTCTCCTTGCCGTTTCCTGTAGTGTGGTCCACTTGAACTTTGGGCCTACCTCATTGTTGTGCTCATGCCCTAAAATGGATGGACGGTTTGGATGAAACTTATACATCATGGTGGGGCCACAGATCTTTGACACAAGCTAGCTGGATAATGGTGGGGTCACCAGCCAAACCGAGTCATCCGCGTAGGTCTCATCAGCTTTTACAAACCAACACGCGTCATCTTGCCACGTGTTTTGAGGTGGGAATGCGTGTGGTATTATCCCAACAGGTAATTTGTATTTTTCGAAGTGTACCATCAAGGTCTGAAACTGATTACTGGACGCTTGCATTGAAAAAAAAAAAGTTCATGCCATTCTGTAGGGGAGCGGATTAGGTGTTACCCGGGTAACACTTGAGGGAATGTTACTCTTACCGTGTGGGGTCCACCTTGATAAATTTCCTGTATATCTATACTATCCATCTGTTTTTTAAGCTCATTTTATTATGTTATCCACAAAATTAAATATATCAGAATATAGGGTTGACCACACCATTAGAAAAAAGCAGTGAATGACCATTTAAAACCATTTTGTAGACTATAAAAATTTTGGATCAAGGTGATCTTAGTATTTTCCCTTCACAAGGTCTGTTTGACCTTATCAAAGGGTAGGATGGTAAATAAACATTACGAATATAGTTAAGGTGAGCCCTTGGAAATTTTTAACGGCGGGCATTAATCACCACCGTTTCCAATGGTGTGGTCCACCTGAAACTTGAATCTTCTTAATTTTTGGGACCACATTCTAAAATGGACTGAAATAACGGATGGAGAGCGTGGATATACGACAGATCATCAACCTGGGCCCCACGGTAAGTGTAACACCTAATCCACTCCCATTTTAAAATGGTAACACCTAATCCACTCCCATTTTCAAATGGTGGCGGTTGGTCAACAGTACGCATGGTATCCAGACTGTCCAAGTCGATGCGGCGTCACACAATAGGAAAATAATAAAAATAAAAACGAAAAAGGTGATAGCAGCCATGTAATTTCGATCTTGTAATTTGGGCCACTCTCTGTTGAAATTTGAACCATACATTTGATATTGGATGGTAAGGATTTTTATCACCGAGTCATGAGTAATTATCAGTACTGGTTCATAGATATGCTCCATCCACAATTGTCCCACAATTCGGATGGTTTGGATAACGGGATATGAATGGCCCTTGTAGGGATGATGAGTACGTCCAGGAGTTTCTTTTGGCGGACGTGTATAAGGTACTACTTCCCATTAGGATCCAGCTGGAGACGGACGGTCCATGCAGGTTTACGAGGGACCACCGCGATGTATGTATAATATTAATCCATTTTGGCAAATCATTTTAAGGCAAAAACCTGTAAGAGGAAAAAATGAGGCTGCCCTAACTCAGGAGGAGAATAAGAAGCACAAGCGGACCAAACCACGAGAAGCAGGTGGTAACAATGATACCTGCTGATGTTGAAACGTTCTCGGGATAAATAGTGATGCTTAGTTGCCATGGAACTTGTTATTTGCCCTTGTTAATTTAATAAGGCTTTTTTTTTTTTTTTTTTTTGAATACGCACACAAATCCCCACACACTCACGCTAGTGGAATTTCACTACCTATGGGTACTTGGACCCTTGACTGGGTGTCGAAACTCTTGAGAGTTTAGCACCCGAGCAAGAGTAAGGACCCAATTTTATAAGGTTAGATGGACAGTAAAATATAGAAAAACAAAAATATATTTTAAATTTCTTTAACTCCAAAAGATTTTCTCTAATAGCTGTTTAATTTGCTGTTTCTTTTACCGTTGTATGGACTACTTAATATTTAGATTTTTCTTCTTTTTTCTAGTTCATGCCCCTTTAATAATAGGTTGAAATGTACAAAATAAGTATATAAAACATGTATATTAAGGTGGGCGACAGATCCCCTGATGGGATTGTCCATCCCTAGCTAGGTCCTTCCGCCTGGAGTACCCTAGCTTGTGGCAAGGCTTGAACAGGGAATAAATACAGATCCAAAGATTAAGTGGACCACACTAAAAAAAGAAATAGAGATAATATGTTTGTCATTAAAACCCTTTCAGGGTCACTGTAGTTTTGGATCAATATGATATTTGTTTTTTCTTTGTCTGGGTCCTTGCGTGCCCTTATGAGCAGATTGGATGAAAATCATTATTTTAGTACTATTTGTAATGTGGTTTAATAGAGGTTTAAATATGATTAGTTTTGCATTCGGTGTTCGAAAATGATCTAGAAAACGGATGAACCGTATGAATATAATAAATACATTGTTGTGGCCCACGTAACTTTGGTATCCCTCTGGACCGTTCAGCTTGAGGAGCGTCATTGCTCGTATTCATACGACATGTACCACGCCAGTTAGGTCGGTGGTTTGGTGTACGCCAGCAATCCGCTTCCTCCCTTCGGGGCCCCTAGCAACAGCGAACCTGGGTGCCGAGCTGGGTGGGGCCTAGTGCCATGTTTGTGGGAAATTTACTTTGTTTATCCATTTTGAGAGACCAGTTTAAGGCATGTGATCAAAAATTAGGTGGATCAAAAATTTAAGTGTGCCACGAAAGAAGAAAAATTGAGAAAAGAAATACCTACATTGAAAGCTTTTTTGCCTCCATCTTAATGTTTTTATGCCATCCAAACCGTTTATAAATTGATTACCACCGGGGTAAAGTGAAAATATAAAAAATTAGCCTTAAAAAAAGCATTTGTGGTCACCAGAATGTTTCAACGGTTCTCACTGAATCCCCACTGTTTCCTTTTGTGTGGCCCACTTTAGTTTTGGATCCATGTCAATTTTGATCAAATGCCTAAAAATCAGTTCTCAAAAAGTATGAATGGCGTAGATTTTCAATAAACATGGCGGTGGGCCCCACCCAGTGTCTTTACGCAGGAACTTACTGCCAGGGGCTTTATCAGGAAATCCGCGTCCCAATGAACCTTTTTCCAAGGTTTGCGAGTCTCACTCGTTCCCTCCATATGCGTGCATCAGATGAGGCGGCCCATTTAGATGATCTGACCAAAAGATCAGGCCAATCGAACCGTCAGGATTCACGTTGGCCGGTAAAATAACTGACGATAAAAAAATTCTTGTAATCCGGCCTACATGATAACGAAACTAGTTTATTTTTCTGTCAGGTAATCTCCACTGTGGGTCCCACCTCATCACAGTTTGGATTTTCAGCACACGTATGAGGCTGTCCCGTGTGTGATTGTGTAGAGGTGCGTGTAGAAGTTTGCGCGTGGGGCTAGTAAACTTCTCATTTTAAGAGAAACTTTATAGACTCGAACCCCGCTTACTTGATTATCTGGATATCAGATTAGTGAACATGTATCGGACGGTTAAAAATAAAACAATCCAATAGTCCTGTTTCAAGAAACAAGTGTCCATGAATCAAAGGTTAAAATGTTTAAAACAATCTAATTTTTAGACTTTGACTTAGGGACAGTATTTTACACAATTTAATCCGTTTAATTTGAAATAATCGTATGCGATGTGTACAATTTATAAGTGCCTGTGTATGAAGATTCATACGCTGCAAGAGTATCATATAACTCTCTTCCATTCGGCTAGAAATGCTCCCATCCAACCGGTTGGACAAGAACTTACTGTCCAACCAGTCTATAACTTCAAAATTTTCATCTTTCCAATAAAATCCAACACATCCAATGTTTTTTTTTATCATCATAAATGTCTCCTAATGAAAAAATCAGTCCATTCTAATAATGAAAGGGAATATAAAACAAAAAATTCACAACCATTGGTATAGTAAGGGAGTATTTTAATGGCCCATATAATGGTTAAAGGAGGCTAATTCCTTAATGGATAATATTAGTGGTAGATAGAACCTTTTTGACGGTTTGGATGTGGCATAAACATCTGGAAAATATTCGTTGATTGAACAGAAAAATTAAAAGTCCAACCGGTTGGATGTGCTTCCTTTTTAATAAAATCTCAGTCGGCCTCAGGGGCTCCGCTCTCGTGCTCCATTTTCTGGTATAAATCTAGAAGCCAATCTCATCAAGAGTAGAAATCTCTCTCTCTCTCTCTCTCTCTCTCTCTCTGTAGAATTCCATTACAGAAACGCTATCTCCACGGCTTGGGCTTTGAACGTGCTCCGATGTCAGGCATGCGAGTCACGATCGATGTGGGAACCGACGGAGTTGCAGTCATCACGATCTGCAATCCTCCCGTCAACGCGTTAGCTCCTCAGAGTAATATCAACCGTCCCCTTCGTTTTACCCCCTTGAATTTTCTTTGATTCTATGGATTTTGATGAAATAGCCGTAGATTTTCATGTCTAGAGTCGGGATTTATGATCGTGGTGTTTCAGGTTGTGTTTGGTTCTGTTTGTTTTAGGATTTCGTTGCTTGATTGGTCTTTACTCGCTGCAGCGAATTCATCAATTTCCTTTTGGAATTTGATTTGCTCTGGAACTGAGATTTGATTGCTGTGAGTGTAGTTATTGCGGGATTGAAGGAGAAATACACTGAAGCATTGCGAAGAGATGACGTTAAAGCGATCGTTTTAACTGGTAAGATTTACTAACCGAGCTTTCGGATTTTGTGTGCCTATGTTGTTTGATGCCTTTGGTGCTTTGGAAATGATGCTGGTTTTTTTTTTTTTTTTTTTTCCTTCAATATTTTACTTCTGTAGTGATTTGGTAGATTTATATTAGCTTAGAGTGGTATTTGAAATTAGAAAAATATAATGGATTTAGGCAGAAGAGAAATTTCACACTGGATGAATGAAAAGAAAAACACGAGAAAGAGAGGATACTGGTGTGACTTCAAAGTTTCAGTGATTTGCATTATATTGTTATGAGGAAACTAGAATTGGATTATGTCTTTGGCCGCGGATGTTTCGAACTTTTTTGTTTGTTTTTGTTTTATCCATTCCATGGAGTGCTTATCACGTAGAGTAGCCAAAAGTTATGAAACCATATACAGCAAGGATGCTACTTAGATATGGTTATGGTTTGAATATGACTACAACACTTAAAATTTGGAAGTATATGACACGGACATGTTAACTGTTCTCAACGATCCACATATCAAAGGCAAATAGACGTGCAGTACTCCCAGTTTTGTCTATTATGGATGTTCTTACTCCCATATATTTCAGTGAAGGATTCAACCATAAAAAGATAACTCAATTACTCAATTCTGAAATAACGATTTGTTTTTTTTTTTTTTTTCTGAGTTCTCAACTTTTGCCAGTTGTTCTTTTCTCTAATAATAATTTTGGCTCTTTCTTTCTTAAAAGGTGAGGGTGGGAAATTTTCTGGTGGCTTCGATATCAACGTTTTCCAGATCATCCACAAGACTGGTATGGCCTCGTACATTTTAGTGCGCATACACGAACTAAGCCAACTTAACATTTTCTTCTATTTCTTACAATCAGTGCCTTATCAGTTTTTTCTTTTGCCTTCGCAGGAGATATTTCAATTTTACCAGATGTATCTGTTGAACTTCTTATCGACATAGTTGAAGGTCTTTACCTGAATGATTATCTGGGTCTTTTGCAGCTTCATATTATCATAAATATGGAATGTTTGCTTGGCAGAAGATTTCTTTTGTTGCTTTCCAACCTAGTAACTATCATAGTCAAAATGATTCTGTTATTATCTATATGCTTGTGTTCTCAATATGGATTTGATATCTTCAGATGCCAAAAAGCCTTCTGTTGCTGCTGTTCAAGGACTCGCACTTGGTGGTGGCTTAGAAATGACAATGGTTTGTGGTTACTGCTACGTCGTAGGTTATATTCTCACATCGATTGATTCTCATCGTGTTTAACTTCGTACAGGGATGTCATGCGCGAATTGCTACTCTAGAAACTCAACTTGGCTTGCCAGAACTGTCACTGGGAGTTATTCCTGGATTTGGAGGTATTGCTGCTTTCTTTTACATTCGATGAGGTCTCTTGAGTTTACATTATTCTAGGTGTGTCACATGCTACATAAATCTTAACGATATATTCATTTTTTCTTCAAAGGTACCCAACGCCTCCCAAGACTGGTAGGGGTGTCAAAGGCTGTCCAGATGATGCTGGTAAGTCTTGTCTTCATTATTCCACTGGTAACCACAAACATTAGAGACTAATTTTTGGTGTCGAGAAACACAGCTGATTGGGCAGATAAATACAGAGTGAACCTTGAATCTAGGTTCGAAACAGATGTCATTTTCTTATTAAGAAGTGTTTAACTCATTTTGCTGATAAAAAAAATAAAAAATAAAAAATCCTATTTCCTGCAAAAGAAGTGTTTAACTTATTTGTTTATTTATAATGTTCTTGGTCATCTGGCCTCTAGATATGATCCAGTGTTCAGAATACGTTTTTGGTTGGGCCTCATTTGCATTCTTGAAAGTCGTAAGCTGTTTTGCTATTGGAAATGAGCTGGCACTACGTTACTGTGTTCATACTTATACATTGGTTTCATTTATTAAATTAGCTTTGAATGTGATATTTTGATGCGATAAGAGTCTAAATAAACTAATTGCACTTCGGAAGAGTCATGTACCAGATTTGATGCTTGAACTCACCCAACAATCCAAGAAAAACTGGACACGGGAAGATTCAAATAAATATAGAGACATCGAGGGCTGATCCACGCAATACTCATCTAGCATTGAGCTAGAGATTACAGTAACTCTTGCCAATATCTCTACCATATAGAGAAACTTTCAATTTTTTGGAAAGCATTCAAAATTTTCATATTTGTTGCATTGTGTATGGCTGATTGCCATATTCATAAGCTCTTGTATGTGGTTTTTATCTTGAGTTCTGCTACTATTACCTGTTTGCATACAATGTGGGCTTAAGGGAATTTAAAGGAAAGACTCAATACCAATGTCTAAAATCCCAGACTGGAGGTGGACCCCCTTTTTGTGGGTGTTGCAGTCCAAACAGGTCTGACTGCCAGTCCAATCGGGTCATCCCATGGCAATACCATGATGTTATGGTTAAATTAGTTAAAGTTACTTACAAGTAAAAAACTAAAGGATGATGGTTCCAGTCCAAACTGCCCAAGTCGAACGGTTCTAAGGTTGAACTGGAAGCCTGCATGAACATCCCAAGACTGGAGGCAAACCCTTTTTTATGGGTGTTGCAGTCCAAACTGGTCTGACCTCCAGTCCAACCGGGTCATCCGACGGCATTACCATGATGTTATGATTAAATTAGTTAAAGTTACTTTTAAAGTAAAAAAAAAAAAAAAACTAAATGATGATGGTTCTAGTCCAAATCGCCCAGGTTGAACGGTTCTAAGTTTGAACTGGAAAACCTGTATGAACAGGGTGGTCCAAATCCAAAACTGTTCCTATTGCTACCTGGCCTGAAAAGGACACTGGTCTACGTCCAAACTGGTCCAAGTCCAACCATTAAGTCCACTATGGGTTTTAAAACAAACTGTTCAATCTTCAATGCCTCTAAAACTACTAAACTAAGCACGTGCCTGGTTTGTAGGGCTATATGAACAGGCGCATGCTCGTGTATGCACTTACATTTTGTGTATAGAGGTTGCCTTATAACATATGCATGTATAAACTAATCAGAAAGATGGATCCTTGCGATTGTGATCAAGTGGGAATCCAATCTGGTCTTATTCTTGTACACACGTGGTATGGGCGCATTGGGATTCTGTGTGATTTCATGATAAATGATAGCATACTTTCTGTTGCTTTGCTTATACCTGCATAGACAGTCAATTGCGGATTTGATCCTTCAAATACTGCATCATGAGGTTACTGCTTCAAAGCACTTTCACTGAACATGTATATAGTTCATGTCTTTGGCTCTTTATAAATTATAGTTTTCATGTTGCCTTTCAAAGTCTAAACACATTTGATTGTGTAATGCTTATACTGTCCCTATTAATTGTTCCACGCAGTCATCCAAGCCAATAAAGGCCAAGGAAGGAAAGGAGCTAGGTCTTATTGATGCTATTGTATCTTCTGAAGAGTTGCTGAGAGTATCGCGACTTTGGGCCTTAGACATTGCTGAGAGGCGTAAGCCTTGGATATCTTCTCTTCGTAGAACTGATAAACTTGGTTCCTTTTCGGAAGCACGTGAGGTATTGAAAGCTGCAAGGCAACGAGCAAGACAAACTGCTCCAAACATGCCTCAGCATCAGGTGTGCCTTGATGTGATTGAGGAGGGCATTGTTAAGGGAGGATATGCTGGTGTTTTGAAAGTATGTTTGCTTCTCTTCTGTACAACTCTTATCATATGAGCAATTTATCAGAATGTAAAGAGAAAAGATGATCTTGTTCCAATCTCTAACTCCACTATGACTAAAGGAAAGATTCTTTCACGCCAGGAAGCAGAAGCATTCAAAGAATTGGTTCTAGCAAGCACTTCGAAAGGTCTTGTTCATGTCTTCTTTGCTCAACGTGCAACATCAAAGGTATTTCTCATGATTGAATGGTCTCATGCAACTAGCTTTCAACAACTTATCGTTTAGGCACGCGTTTTGTTTTCTTCTTGAGCAGCTTCTCTTTTGGAACTCCTATGCATTTGGCCACATTTTGGTGGAAGATTTTTCTGATTATTTGTTAGAGGAAGCTGTTCTCCTATACATTTGTCAACATTTGGGGTGGAGGAATTCTATGCTTGGAATGCATTTTGTTAGCGGAAGCTGTTCCTTTTATTTCATGTTTGATTTTTAGGTGAATTGCATTGGTATTGCCAAGTATTTGCTCATTGTGATTTGCTTTGTAGCTCTGTTGTAATGAGTTGTGACAGTTGATTTTTTTTTTTGTTGAGAGTGTTTTATTATTAGCATGATTCACTTATATCATGTCTTGGCTGAAAAGGTAGTGGATCTGTTCTCTATGGCATTTTGCTTGGTCAGGAAAGAAGAATTGTGATTCTCTTTGTAACTCTGTTGTAAGGAGTTGGGATGGTTTGCCTTATTTATTTATTTATATTGAAAAGTTACTATTTTTATTATTAGTATGATTCACTTATATCATCATTGGCTGAAAAGATAGGGGATCTTTTTTTTTTTTTTGCTCCGTTGGGAAGGAAGAAAAAAGCTGATTTGGCACCTTTTCCTTACAGCCATTGTATGGGAGTGGTTTGAACACAACAATAGGTTGTTTAAAAACAAATCGATGAATCCAGAGCAAGTGTTCTTTAAGGCTAGGTGGTCAGTTTTGGAATTGGCTAGAGCTTCCAATGTATTTATGGGAAGCCTGTTGGAGCTTCTTCTTCTCTTTTTTTTTTATTTTTTTTTTATTTTTTTCGCCCTTTCAAGAAAAAAAAGTGTCTTGGACGAAGCACAAGGGTTATAACATTACTATATGCAATGCTGAAAGATAGTCAGGGAGGACAAAGGAAGCATACTATCATGGAAATAAAAACATGTATTTTCCATGCAACTCAAAAAAATCATAGAAGTGATACAACAGTCCCACTCCATCTTATGAATGAAGAACCCTTTTCTTTATTTTTGGGAGAATGAGGAAACCATATTTTCTAATAGAATCCAAGAATATATGCCATTTCTTGCTATCATTACCTGTTACATCTATTTCGATGCATGTACATATCTTGAAGTATTCTCTCTCTCTCTCTCTCTCTCTCTCTCTCTCTCTCTCTCTTTGTGAGATGTGCTAACCTCATGCAGACCCCTACATGCAGGCACACGTTCAACCTGGCACATGTCTCATTTGAGCCATATGTCAGGTGGGAGTGGGATCCACCATGCAGATCATCTGGACAGAAACCTGGTCCAGGAAACTATCAAATAGGCTAAACATAAATGAAAAAAATATATGGTTCAAAAAAAAAAAAAAACCTTAATTGTTTTCTTTCATATTACCTGTATCTGGTAGTTTCCCAGCCTGAAATTTTCGTCCAATTTACTGCATGGTGGGTCGTGTGTGTGTGCCAGCTTGGTAAATGTATCCACGTGTAGAGGGGTGTGTGGGCCAGCTTGGTATGTGTATCCATGTGTAGGGGTGCATGTGGGTCAGCAAAATTCTTTTTACTAGTTTGTTCTGTGTTGTTTAACCTGATAAAAAATGATTCTATTAAAGAGAGAGGTTACAACTTACAAGAAATAAAAGCCTCAATGGTGAATGAAATTGGTCCATGTCATAAGTCGTTATTTGTGCGGAATCTTTACTATTTTCTTTACTGTAGGCTTATATATCTGCATCCACATTAATCCTGTCAGCTCTTGAAGTGTGGCACTTATATTGAGATCATGTACTACAGTTGTAAGCCTTGAAACTTCGATTGATTTGTGTCATTTGTATTGTTAGGGATTTCAAAAAATTGTTATCTGGTCTTCTTCTTGTATATGTAATTGATTCAGCAACTGTCTTCTTCATCCATGAAATTTCTCCATTTATGTTTTGTGCAGGTACCGAATGTAACTGATATTGGACTCAAACCACGGCGCATACGGAAAGTTGCTGTAATTGGCGGGGGTCTGATGGGTTCTGGCATAGCTACAGCTCTTATCCTAAGCAATATACATGTCGTTCTCAAGGAAGTAAATCCGGATTACCTGCAGAAGGGAGTGAAAATGATTGCAGGTTTGTATTTGAAACGGTAAAGCTCCTTATCAACAATGGATTTCCATTAGTAACATCCATCCAGTTATTATGCTAATGACAACCATACTCACATAAGTGGTTGCGTACTTTGGGACCTGTTTGAATACATATATGACTGGTTAAAATTTTAACCAGTTACCAAAAAATTAACTGTGTTTGTTGAATGTAAAGGAGGTGGAAAAAGTTTTTAACCAGGTCAAAACCCAAAAGGATCTGCCGGGGGGGGGGAGTGTGGTGATTCACCCTTCTGTTGACCCTAACAGCATAGTCATTGTTTCAAGAGGGATGGGCAATCAAACATGGGCCTCACATGCTGGGTAATCCACATCAATGACTAGAGCTTCTATGTTATAATCAATGTGGATCATCTAGTTTACTAGCCAATGATCAGATGACTAGGATCATCCTATCAAAATGATTTTCTAAGAGATCGGTGATTAAAGGGGAGCCCCACATGTTCCTGATAAATAATTAGAGCTTCTCTCTATATTCAATATGGACCGTCCAGGTTTCTAGCCACCAATCGGATGGTTAAGATCATTATACCAAAGAGTCTTTTGAGAGGGATGCACAATCAAAGGTCGGTTGCATATGATAGAAAATCCAGATCATTGATAGAACATTCTTTATTTTGATAAATATGACCCATCCAGTTTTTTTAGCCACTGGTTAGATGGTTAGGATCATCAGATCAAGTGTCTTTTAGGAGAGGTGGACCATCATAGATGGGCGTCACATGATGGATAGTCTTGATCAGTGGTTGGACCTCTAGTTTAATATGGATTTCCCAATTCCATAGCCACTAATTGGATGCTTGGGACTATCATATGAAATGTGCGTGTGTGTGTTTTTTTTTTTTTTTTTTAAATTTTTTATTTTATAATCAGCCATCGTAGTTTCTTTTTTTTTTCAACCATGTGTATCGGGTAAAGCCAAGCAGGGGAATCAAACCCTCACCTATAGGGAGCAAGCCTATGGTGAAGACCATTCGCCCAAACCTCGTTGGGGGATGGACAAATATAAAGGTGGGCCTCACAATGATGGACCGTCCAGACCACTTATTAAACCTTCTTTATTGTAATCAATGTGAGTTGCCTATTTGGCTATTTCATGGCCCTAGAGATGTGGTTAGGATCATCTGATCAAAGTGATTTTTTTAAAGGAAGTGGCAATCAAAGTTGGGTCCTAAATGATGGATGGTTCGCATCATTGATCTAACCTTTCTATATTATAATCACGACCATCAATTTTCCCAACATTTATAAAATGGTTAGGACCATCACATCAAAGTAATATTTATGAGGTATGGGCAACCAAAGGTGGGTCCCACTTAGATGGATCATAAATGAACAAATAAAGTGAAAATATATCTCACATGAGAGGTCTATGAACATCTGATGGATGGTGCACCTGCTACAACCCACACAGAAAAACTACTAAGCAATTCTTTGCCTTTCTAACCCCTATTAGGATTTGCAATAAGATAACGATTTTGACAACATTGCTCACGGGTTACCAAAAACTTTTGAGGAAGCTAGCCCAAACCTCACGAGCAAACAGGTAGTGGAGATAGCCTAGGCAGCTAGGCAAAAATGCTTTGACCATATTGTATGAGAAAAACATTTTTGTACAAAGAGGAGATACAGAAACTTCTCTAGGATTCCCTAGAAACAACTGCAACTTCATATAAAATAGTTGACAGTTCAATTGTTGAGATTCTGGTCTCTTACCAACTGGTTCTTTTTTCTTTTTTTTTTAATAATAATAATATTATTTAATATTACTGTTAATTATATCGTTTTTGAGAGACTCCTGGGCTATTTTTACCAGCAAACCTGCGAGGCCAAGTTACCAAAGGAGTGATGACACAGGACAAGGCAGACAAGGCCATGTCACTTCTTAAAGGTGTATTGGACTACTCCGAGTTTAAACATGTGGATATGGTCATAGAGGTTAGCCCCTCTGCTTGTTTTCTATATTCCTTTTTTTTTTTTTCTTGTGTGGTTAAAAACTTACGATCCGCTATACTAATGTTACATTCTATACCAATGACTCTTGATTGTTCTCTTTTCTGGAAAGTTAACAATCCTTTCTGATGAAGCTTTGCTCTCTCTTTCTGTAGGCTGTTATTGAAAATGTTCCTCTTAAACAATCAATATTTAGCGACCTCGAAAAGGTCTGCTCTCCTCACTGCATTTTGGCGACAAACACGTCCACTATTGATCTCAATTTAGTTGGAGAAAAGACCTCTTCTCAAGATCGTATCTTGGGAGCACACTTTTTCAGGTATATGTGTGTTGTACATGTTGATTTATAGAGAAGCATGATTCATGGTAGGAATGCACACAGTTTATACTAGAAAACCATGAAGCTACCGGTATTTCCGTGTAAATAGTTGCTAAGAAATGACAAAAATTTAGAAGCAGAAGTATCCCTGAGCTTTGTAATTGGAAAAATTGGTTTGACCTTATTTTATTTTATTTTATTATGACATAAAACCAGCTGCTAGGAGACCTCTATGGATAATAGTTGGTCTACTCCGGGACGTCCCTGGATGGTAGGTCTACTCCTGGACCTCCAGGTGTTATGCAGTTTTGATTGTTGATAATCTCTGCAGTAGACAGAATCATCACAAACTGCTGCATCATGTTTCTGAGAGACATGATGACTGTTGACCATCTGTTTCTGTACTTTGTATTGTCTTTTGTGGCATGATTGTGGACAGGCTTCCTCAACTTGTTCGAGGTTGCATGGTTGATACCGAAGTGGATTGTGACTCATACAAGTTGGATTTAGATATCGTAGATGCTGAATTCTCCAGAAGATCTCTCCAGATGACAATCCTCGTGGTCTATTTGAAAGAAGTGGCAGATTTTTCCAAAATAAAGTGGCGTCTACAGGAGGAATTTTGGAAGGGTGGAGAATGATATTGTAATTCATGGCCTTGATTCTCAAGGAATTCACAGGGCATCAGAAGTGATGACCTTGAAAGCAGGTGGTTGGAAGGTGTGAAACACTTTGGTACGACAGAGGAGGAACATGTTGTAGAAGTCACCTCTAATGGGAATGATGAAATTTAACTTTGATGGTGACATGTGGAGAAACGTCTGCTCAACTGGGATGAGGAGTATCATATGGGATGAAATGGGAGGTGTTCGCAACTTGTGCTGATCACTGACTGTGACGTGAATGAAACGGAAATTAGAGGGCTGTCTGGACTGTGACGTGAATGAAACGGAAATTAGAGGGCTGTCTGGACTGTGACGTGAATGAAACGGAAATTAGAGGGCTGTCTGGACTGGTTTTAAAGAGCTTAACAAGACTCTTATTGCTTTATTTCTGTAGCCTGGAACTCAGTGTATACAGTTCGCCGGTGATACCTGATAGATAGCGAATCAGATTGCTACAATTAAATGCTTTCAAGTTGACATCCCATATTAAACATTATAAGAGAACAAGCATCAGAAATTGTAAGCACATACCTGACATTGCGGTTGAGAATAGGCAGATGCTCGTGTGATGTAATGAAACAACTAGCACGGAGACTTTAGATTCACAATAGAAAACTGGAATGGTATCACTCTCAATGAATTAGGGAGCAGTGGGATCTCTCAATCTCTCTACTGATAGGTAAACTCTAACAATTCAGGGTTTTTGTGGTGCATCCCATATGAATGCATTTTGGCATATATAGAAGGGGAACCCCAAGAGACCAACTCGGTTTGGAATCCCAACTCCCTACATCCTTATTGGATTTGAATTTTGAGAGACCAAAAACATGTAATTGATAGCCTTACTAGACCAACGGTTCCTTCTTTAGATAAGAGAGTCCCACTGAGCATGTGTTGAGTGTAACCAATAAGTGCTAGCAAAGTGGCCAGGTTCCTAATATTCCCATTTTTATTAGGTCATCCTGCCCCCATTGTTAGTGCACTTGAAACAGAATCAACACCATCCACCATATATCTGACCATCCCACTAAATTATGCATTTTTGAGAGACCAAAAATGTGTAATTAATAGCCCTTGCCAGAACCACGTTTCCGTCTTTAGATGAAGAGTCCCACTGGGCATCTGTTGAGAGTGTAACCAACAAGTGCTAGCAAAGCGGCCAGGTTCCTAATATTCCCATTATTATTAAGGTCATCATTCCCCCTTTGTTAGTGCACTTGAAACAAAATCAACACCATCCACCATTTATCACACATACAATGATCCAATAGTAGGTCATCATGGCCACTCACACAAATCTAAACTGTCAATCAAATGGACCATGCAATGCTTAGAATTAAACTAATTTAAAGTAACAATCCATATGATGGGCCACTTCTTACTATAATCATCAGGGCCTTATCCCTATAAGTTGGCAGTTTGCATTCGAAATGATATAATCAACACCATCCACCATCCATCACACATCCAACAATCCAATAGTAGGTTATCACAGCCACTGTCACTAGTCTAAACCGTTAATCAAATGGACCACACAATGCTAACAATTAAACTAATTTAAAGTAACAATCCATCCGATGGGCTACTTCATACTATAATCATCAGGGCCTTATACCTATAAATTGGCAGATTACATTTAAAAAAAACCAAGAAAATGGTATTTTCATAGGTGTGTTCCTTATTTGATTTTAGTAAATTAGCTTTTGCTATCATCAGATTGTTTGATCATTATATGTAACAGGACCTTGAATTACGTATTTCTGTAGAGCAATATTATTTTGGTGACTTATATAGATTTGGAGAATTCATTAATTATGGCCTATACAGATATCTCAGCATTTTACATCTCTTTAGACATTATATATGCCTATTCAACAGGCGTTAATCTTAGGATATACTTCAGTGCTGATATGCTCTTTAATGAACAGCCCTGCTCATGTGATGCCTCTCCTGGAAATCGTGCGAACAGCGAATACCGCGCCACAAGTGATTCTTGATCTCATGACTGTTGGGAAGACCATAAGGAAAGTTCCTGTTGTAGTCGGAAACTGCACCGGCTTTGCTGTTAACCGCACCTTCTTCCCATACACTCAAGGAGCACATATATTGGCAAATCTAGGAGTGGACGTATTCAGAATTGACAGAGCAATCAGCAGTTTTGGCATGCCGATGGGCCCTTTCCAGTAATCTTTCTTGCTCTCAGTATTGCATGAGTTGATGAATGTATGCATATGCTTACATGTGAATCTATTTGGATCATTACTTGGCAAATAAATATGCGGTAACATTGTCTAGTGGCATGAGGTCCAGGGTTCCTGCTGGCAGTAGGCTGCTGATAACACTTCCATTCGGCGTGTCCATCCCCACTTGCCCTTGGTATATCATGATCATCTTAAACACCGTGTCTGTGTAGAAGATAAATCTTCCAAAAATTGGATCTGGCCTTCAAAGCACCCTTGCCTCGTTGGACCTTAAGCCAAAAGAGATGCTGACCAGAGAACATCATAGGACAGGGTCTCAACTCCTCCACCTTGGTCCTCTCCTAAGGGGCCCACATACTGCACTATTGCCCTTGTCCCAGATCGTTTAACACTTCTCCGGGCCCAACTTGTAATGGACTGTCTTGGTTAGTCATGAGTTTTGTTCATTTGTATGTTTTGTATGGATCTCCTTCCTTTTCCTATCATATCTCTTTCTAGAATTCCCCTGGTTCTGTTGGAATCACCGTTAATTGTTCTTCATCCGTTCTTTCCCTTCTCCCAATATTTTTGAGTTTTCTGTTTTTTCGAAAGATAACATTTTTGAGTCTTTCAAAAAAAAAAAAAAACATTTTTTAGTCTTTAAGTGATTTCTATGTTGAATCACTTCTGTATTGGTGATGGTAGCACTAGATGCAATGACATTGTGCCACATCCTAGAGGGGTACCTTCAAGATTTCCTTTTGGGTTATTTATGTACTTAATTTATTTTTTCCAGCTTTGGAAGGAAACAAAAAAAGTGTATGGCTGGAAACCTGACACTTCATCCCTTATCTGAACCCACCAGCCTTCCTATGCATCGATGCTATGCAGATGGGATGCAATGGGGATTTGGTTGTCTGCACTCCTTGCATGCCGTTTATGTATAGTTGCGTGTGCACACGTTTGGGTGGTTTCTGGCTAAGCTGAAGTGTTGCACTTTTACACTTGACAGGCTTCAGGACTTGGCTGGATATGGAGTAGCATTGGCGGTGGGGAAAGAGTTCGCTTCTGCCTTCCCAGATCGTACTTTCCCGACTACGCTTGTTGATCTACTGGTGAAAAGTGGAAGAAACGGTACTAAATGGAATTTTAATTTACACACATCAGTGATCTTAATGCCTATCACTGCTGGTAACACTGTTGTTGTGCCATTTGGGTTTTTCATGAAATGCTCGCTGTTGCAGGGAAAAACAATGGAAAGGGATACTATATATATGAAAAGGGAAGCAAGCCAAAACCTGATCCTAGTGTTCAAGCAATTATTGAGGAGTCTATTCGGATTTGTAACATCATGCCTGGTGGAAAGGTTCATCCATTTCTCTTTATGCTGTTATTAATGTTTTTAGCAAGTTCAAATTCGGGATTAATTCAGCAAAGAAATAATTCACTGTTCAGGCTCACCTGTCTATGTTTGTTTTGTGTAAACAAGCCTAACATTTTTTGGTGATATGCAATTGATAGCCTATATCTGTGAGTGACCAAGAAATTGTGGAAATGGTTCTCTTTCCTGTCGTGAATGAGGCGTGCCGAGTACTGGATGAAGGAGTTGTTGTTCGAGCATCAGACCTTGACATTGCATCTGTTCTTGGAATGAGTTTTCCCACTTATCGGTGAGCAACTATTTTCCAGTTTAGCTGGATTTAGAATGTGGATCTCTCTCTTTCTATTATGGTTGTGGTTCTTAATATCAATTAATGAGTCAACACAGTTCTATATTCTCTCTTTATGTTGGGGTTGCCATTCTATTTTGCATGTTATAGCCATCTTCATTTTGGGACATGTGACTCACTTAGTATTTCTTTTTTCTAGGGGCGGTATTGTATTCTGGGGAGACTCAGTTGGATCTGGGTATATATATGAAAAACTCAAGAAGTGGGAACAAGCATACGGTGGATTTTTTAAACCATCCCAATTTTTGGAGGAAAGAGCAAAGAAAGGCATGACTTTGGTATGAACTCTCTCTCTCTCTCTATATGTTGGGGTTGCCATTCTATTTTGCCTGGTGAATTTCCTTGTTGGCTAGGTTGCTGGCAATGTTTTTGAGAGTCCAGCGATGATAAAATTTCCTAACTAAAGAGAGACTCCAATCATGCCCCATTAAACCACATTTTGAGAGTTGCCTTAAAAAATTAAATGCCTAGATAGAGAATATCTGCAGACTCCCAAGGCTTCTGTCGCCAATTCGTTTTAACCCATTATGCTGATAGGTCTACAGAATGCCGCACCATATAACCTTTGGCATCTCTCAGCACCCTCATAATTGGGCTTCCACTGGAGGATGGATTATCTGTTTACATCTACCTTTGCTCTCCTACTAACATTCTCAATCACCACATGCCAATCTCTTGTCAAATCAGAAAGGCAAACATCTTGAAATTCTTTCTATGGGCTCTTGGGTGTTGCAAATCAGCCACTCCAACCTCACGGTGTCTATGGATCAGTTGCTTATGGTGTGGTTTAACTCTTTTTGCTAATAAATTCTTTCTATAGGGTAGCTTAAAACTTTCTTACTAGTAAATACAGAATGCTGATGGCTGCAGCTTTTATTATTTATTTATTTATTTATAAATATTTATATATATTGTGCTAAAATGTTCACCTTTCTACAGAGCGCACCTTCTCCATCTTCTCAAGGATCAAGGGCACGCCTGTAATGAAAGCTTCCATCATAGGTATGCCGGAGTACCCTCAACACACCAGATGTGGGAAAATAAGGTGTTTTATTTTTTTTTTCCCTTTTTTCTGACAGAGGCTTTGAGAAATCCCGCAAGGAATAAAGATGCACTTAAAATGTTCTGTACATCAATGTCCACTTCCTCTTTCTTTCTTTCATTTGTGTATGTCCAGTCACTGCTATGAAAAAAAGAATCCCCTGATCGCATTCGCATGATCATCAGCATCTAATAATTTGGTCTTCCATCAGTGGAATATGGAAGATTGATGTATTTGTTTTCGTAACCATTTAATTGCAGGTCACCCAATGAAGATTGCTCCATCATGAGGAGATGCTGGGGCATGGCCTATAGGATTAATAATCTGGATAACTGAATGAAAAACCACCCTACACACACACACACACACACACACACACACACACACACACACAACCCTGGAGAATTCGAGATTCCATGCAGAATGTTGTACATTTCCGGGCTTTCAGTTAGCACAAGTGGGGCCCTATGGTTCAGTTATCTGAATCATTGATACGATGGGCCCACTCTGGATAACCAATGCAAATATCCCCTAGAGGGAAAAAATAAATAAATCTCAACACTGCTAGTGGCCTTAGTAAATGATTAGGAAAGAAAATACAACATCAGTTCACATTGAACTTCAAAAGGCCAAATAAAAGTGTCTTCCGATATTGGGGACTTCTTGTGCAGGCTCCATCAGAGTGAGGCCCATCAACATCAGCAGCTTGGATTACTGAATCATGGGGCCCACTTGTACAAGCTAAAAGCTTGACCAACTGTATTGTATGATTCCTCATAGATTGCATGTATATCCTTCTAAGGGAATTCAGAGTGGTCAGTTGATGTTTTATTGGGCTCTAGGTATTCACAAGAAGATAACAGAGATGCATATAAACCAATGGTTTTAGTGGTTTTGTGGTTAGAATGGTACAAGAGTATCCAAATTTCCAAATAAATCATCCACGGTGGCCTTCATGGGATGAACAGTCTGGACTGGTTCACCTGTCCATCGCTCAATGTGAAATGGGTTGGGTTGGTCTGCAGCTCAACTGGTCCGGACCTCTGGATGACAGTTAGGGGCTAGTGAGTTGACCAAGTCATTCTAGATGTAACCGATGGCAAAGAGGGAGGATTTCGTGAGTTGGTAAAGCATAGCTTGTTGAAACCAATGCTCTTCATGTGCAGATGGCTCAGGGTCAGGAAGCTAGAAGGGAAGCAAGCTGAGTTGGTAAATCAGTCATGGGTTGTGTTTTTGTTAGAAAACATGGCTTGTTCAAGTGAAAATGGATCAGGCTGAGGTTAAACCCTACCCAACCAGACCCACCCAAATAGCTCATTAATGCTTCTCAGGTTGAACCCTACTCAATCTTACCTGCTCAAATAGCTTATCAATGGTGCTCGTGTCAAATTCTACCTAACCCAGCCCACCCAAATAGCTTACCAATGGCACTGACGCTGGGCATACGACCCAACCTGAGCCGGCCTCACCACAAATGCATTCGTATGATGCATGCATATTTGTATATATTTACCAATTGGCCAGCGCTGGGATTGCCTTTCAACCCCTCATTTGTCAATATTAAACTTGAATCGGGTCTTGCAAGGTATAAGCTTGGTTTGAATTAGTTGATCATGTTGAGCACAAAGGGTAACGAGTCATGGATAGGTTTTGGGTAGGGCTGTACATGAGTCAAGCTAGCTTGAAAAGCTCGCTCGACTTGGCTCGGATTAACTCGGCTTGAAAGGCCTACTCAAGGCGAGTCAAGCTTGTTTACTAAAGCTCGAGTTGAGTTCAAGCCAAGTTCGACCATGGTGTATTTCAACTCGACTTGACTTGAAGCTCGAGCTCGAGCTCGACTCGGCTCAAGTAAATATAATATATATATGTTTTTTTTATAAAAAACCCTACCCGACCTTACTCGCCCTCCCATTTCCTCTTTTTCTTTCCCTTACCCTACCGAGCTAAACTTGACTCGACTCGACTTGACTCAACTTGAACCACTAGCTCGACTCGAAAGCTTTAGTAAACAAGCTAAGCTTTAATGTTGAGCTCGAGGGTGAGCTTGAACTCGAGTATAGCATGGACAAGTCAAGCTGAGCTTGGCCCACCTCAACTCAACTCGGCTCAATGTACAGCCCTAGTTTTGGGTCAGAATTCTTGGCTTGTTTAGCAGATGGGTTGGGCTTGGGGTTCGATCAACCAAATCTGCACATTGCCAACTGATATGGCAGTGTATCACCTGTCCGCACGGTATATCACCTGACATCTCGATTTGCTTCTGCTTTCTTGATTTAGTTGATAAGTGGCCATAGGGTTGGCTGATGTGGTAGTGTATCATTAGCCCTTGATTTAGTTGAAAGTGGCCATAGAGAACTCAGCAGTAGACGACAGCAGGTCTTCTCACATGCAGTGTTTGAAGTATTGGTACCACTACAAGTTTCACTGACCAGGGTATATGGAAACAATATTGATATTGCCAACAATATCACAGGTATCGGAAAGGGAAAACATTGGAGAAATATGGTGAAAATGGAGGAATTTTTCAATGAAACTTCAAGAGATGCGACAATACACATTTACATATTCAAGAAGAATGCTCACCTGCGCACCTTTTGTACATGGGTCATGGGCACATAATCTAAATGGTCCACGTGATGCGGCACCCCTTGAAACCGTATGGCCCAACTTTCAGCCTGATATGTTCACATTATGTGCCCATGACATGTGTGCAAAGGTGTGCAGGTGAGCATTCCTCTGTTTAAGAATACAAAAATTGCAAAAAGAATGATTACACATGATAAGTTTCCATTTAACAGGGGGCTTAAAAGCATGTGCTTTTGTAAAAAAAAAACTAGCCCAACTATCCCATCCATCCAACCTTCCATCCAAACATGCATCGATATTTCATAATATCGACAACACAATATTTTACAAAGAAATGGCTAAAACAAAACTATAATCTTGATATCGCCCATATTGTAATAACGATAATATCGCGATATGATTGATATTATTGTTGACAATTTGAACACTGCATACAACCATTGGCCTGTTAAAAAATAAAAATAAATTTGAAATGAAAATTTTTTAACAAACAGATGTTTGGCGATATCGATACATAGGCAATATTATCGAAATACTATGGATACACTAGTGCTACAGGTGACACCTAGAATTTACATAGTTGGTAATATTAACAATATCAATACATTGGCGATACTTGGCAATACATCGCCGATACTTGGAATTTCTAAGACTACCAGTGTTATCGGCATCGTCGACCTGGAGATACAGATGATATCAAGGATACTCCAAACAATGCTCACATGAAGAGGATATATTACAAGCTCTCTCGCCTCTTTAAATAAGTAGGAGTAGAGATGCATCCTGTAGGTCTTTATTAATACAAACTGATAGCTTACAGAGGGAAAGGATCCAAATGCTAAACACTACTATATTAGCTAATTATCGACCACTCAAATTTCTGTTTTCTGTCCGCACAGGCAAGATCAAGACAGTTCGGCTGTTGGTACCTACCTTGGATGGGCCATTACCATAAATTACACCAGTCAGATGACCATGGAGTATTTCTGCTCATTGAATGCGTTGGCTGGACTTTTCTTTAAATGGCATCCAGTCAGTGGGAATGATCACCTGGCTAATTGAGGGCTCAAGAAATGAAAGTCTGGATCTTGTACATGCTTGACATACATACAGAGATTGAGTGCTTCTTAACTTCGGCGGTAGTGCTCACCACCAGATAATTTCTCTTTAAAACATCACAATAGATTATTAGGTACACGAGATAATAAATCTCAGAGAGAGGCTGTGTAGCAAGGCTAGGAGCAGCACCGGAGAAGAATACCATGATGAGGTTTATTCCCTCTTAAGGAACTTGTCAAACCAGTCACTTGCTTCTTTCACCATCAACGCTGTCATTTGATGCCCAATACCAGGTTCCGCTATCAACTGGGAGAAAGGTAAGGCAAATCAACATTTTAATAAACTGAGTGACAGGAATCCAAGAAAAAGGACTTCAGCAATTGATCATTCCTAATAAAGCTTGACAGGCAAAACAGTCCAGCCTTAGTGGTATGGACCGTATGGTCTGATTAACAGCAATGCACAGTAACTTGGCCTGATCTTATTCAAGTGAAGTTGACTAGGGTAAGTTCAGCTTCTTGATGTTGAGTGCAGTTAGGTGTGTTTGGTTGGGTATTCTATAGTGGCAATAACCTTCCCCAGCTAAGGTTGGTGTGTTCTAGTTCTTCTAGAATCCAGGCCAGCCACTTTGTAAAACAAAGATGTTTGTATATGAGAAGTCTTTGCAACTTTGTGCATTAGATACCGGCAGTAATAAATAGTCCATACCTTGAAATTTTCAGGACAGTTGGCCTCTTTATAAGCCTCCATTGCTCTCGATACTGGCAGTTTTAAACCAGCTTGAGGGCAACGAGGATCTTCAGCTCCTGCATGTTTGAAGGCAATGCATGACAGTGAAAGAGAGAAGAAAAGAAAAAAAATCCAGATTTAGAAAACCTATGGAAAATTATCCACCCATGAAAGAAAGATGTTGAATTCGGGAGCCTGCTTGTTTTGGTCGAAAATACTTTCCAAGAAAACAACATTTTCTACTGATTGGAGTTCACATTTTTTTTTTTTTTTTTGGTCGAAAAACAATTTCTGTGAATGTGTTTACATAGAAAAAAAAATCCTCAAAAACTTTCTCAGCCTCCTGTTCTTTTGTTTTCTACACAAATGCTTTCTTGGAAAATAACTTTGAAAGAAAATGTCACTTCTCTACTTTTATTTTCCAAGCTCTCAAACAGGCACAAAAGAGACATGGTCGAAAGGAAAAAAAAAAAAGGAAGCCAAAAACGAGAAAAAAAAAGAAGACAACATGGAAAATTTTGATAATTAGGTGTTTTTACTTAATTTTATGATTAAAAAAAAACTAATTCCCAAAATATAGCTTTTAGTGACTGAAGTATTGGAACAATGATGTTGAATTGCATGTGCGATCACACACACACATATAAAGAAATTAAGGGAAACTTTCTTTAGTTAATAGATAACTAATATATTAGAGAGAGAGGGAGGGAGGGAGGGAGAGAGGGAGGGAGGGAGGGAGCACTTGGAATTAAGAAATGTAACAGAAGAAAAGAGTTTTGGAGTGACAATATTACAAATGGGGGAGGTTTGGAAGCCAGAGAGAGAGAGCACTTGGAATTAAGAAATGTAACAGAAGAAAAGAGTTTTGGAGTGACAATATTGCAAATGGGGGAGGTTTGGAAGCCTTTTTTAAGACAAAAAGTTGTTTTCTTTTTTAATATATACAAAAAATACAATAATGTGCCACTTGTTGGACAATATGCGATTGCATATGCTGTATGCGATCACATACATCGTATATGCGCATATGCGATTGCACATGATGACAATGTACTGGAAGCAAACATACCATTTACAATGAGCAGAGGCCGTGGGGCAATGATGGGAATGGAGTAAGGTGAATCGAACTGGGAGGCTAGCCCAGGAGCAATCCTATCCCAGACCTGTTTGGACAAGAAATGGCATAAGATGGTAAGCCAGCTCATTAGATTTTCTGTGGAAATACGCAATAGGCAGAAGAGGTTAGTGGCATAGAGATTAGTAGAATGCCAGTTAGCAGTGAATCCAGAATATCTGTAGAATAAAATAAAACAGAACTGATGTGTTTGGATCCACTATCAGATTGGGCTGCAGCAACTAGTCTAATAATGGGGATAACCAGATTGTTATGTCCTCATTTAGACTCCATATCGTGGGCCTGCATTACTTACAAGTTGGACCTGAACACATGGTTTGCAAATTGGTTTTACGTATAGAACCTTTCGCAACCAATACGGGGTTTTATTGCCTTGTACTGGGAGTTATCGGGCTGATACAGGCTGATACAGCTGTATCATTCATGGACGATACCTATACGCATCAGGCAATACATACTGGTATCAGATGATGTGTCAAATATTGCTTGACCATAATCTAAATGCCACATTCACTTGTGCATCCAAACATGGCCTCATGAAACTACTTAGGACTTCCCTTGCAAGATATAAGTTCATCTAATAACAGACACTAAAGCAATGGTACTGACCTTTTCCACTACTTCTCTATCAATTGTGCTCTTGCCCAAGTCAATCCGTGCTTCTGCAACCAAAAGAAATACCTATTTATATTTAAAATGAAGCAGGTGAGTCCATATGTATTTATTAATTAATGTACATAGACGCATCAGCATGCTAGGTTTGTTGGCGTCATCAGGACACCAAGTGCACATCCTGAATTCCTGACAATGGCATGGCCAAGTCAGGTTACTTGCTACAAATGCAGCATATCAAATAGGAAGCCTTTTTAAGAGCATGAGAGAGTTTGGTGCAGCCATACACAAGGTTGTGCCAGATAGTTGTGCAAGTAGGATTAGTAAAAAGGACTGACATATGTAATCTCACCTTCAAACACAGGTTTTATACTGTTAACCCTAGCTTGCCATTTATCATTATCTAAGGCCCATCTAAATCCCTGCAAACAATATAGATGCAACTTTTCCAATTCATGTGTTCGGTACATCACGAGAAATCACAAGAAATCATTTATCTTGCCCACCTGAATGCCGATTATGGGGACAACCACCGCATAACGGGTATCGATAGCAGCAGCAAACCATGCATGCATGCCTGCGTGAAGGAAATTGTAAATGAGATCCATATCTTTCAAGTTTCAATTGTAATTTGTAAGTGTTACAAATTCAAGTTGCCCTCAATAAAACTTAAATGAATATTTATCTAACCTCCAAGAGATTCACCAGTAATCCCTATTCTAGAAGAATCAATGTCCTCCCTCTGTGTAAGATAGTCTGCCAATTTTATCAGGTCCCATACCTATCACAGTGATTTTATAATCCTACTCATTTAAAATCCCGTGGAAGAATTGTTCATGGCTAAAACTGAATGTAACTTGATTAAAAAAAAAAAAAGAAAAAAGAAAAAAAGGAAAAAAAGAAGAAGAAGCACATATGATCTGCTAGGAAACAAAAGGTCATTGTATTACTGTATCAAATATGAAAGGCATTGTATCGCCATTCTTCCAAGAAGATACTAGAGCCTGCATTAAAATTCCAGAAACCAATCAGCAACTGAAACTGACTATTTTATTAAGACATAATACTCACTAAATAACTGTTTATTCAAATTTCCAACTGCCTTGAATGGAAGCACGAAAGGAAGTAACACCACAGTACTGATTATTCATTTATTTTATCAGATTGTGACTGCATGAAAAAAATCTCCTTGTTCAACTAACACATAATAGCTGCAGATGATTACACACATCTCTGTATGTGGTTGTATTTCTGGCCCGTTCACCATGGTAGCGGGAATCAATGGCAACAGCTATATATCCTCGTGAAGCATACGCCTGAGGAAATGAAATTAGGCAGTTGAGAGGCCAAGCTGTTGTGAATTCTGTATAATGACAAAGGGATGAGAAAGCTACTTGTACCTCGAGTAATGGCCGCAACCATTCCTTGGTTTTGTAAGAGCAATGGAGAAATACAATAGCCGGCCTGTTTTTCTGTTTGCTTTCCTTCATGCTCAAGATTAGCACAGGCAGGCGTCCTTGCTCAGTGGCCTACAAATGGCAATAAACAAACAAATAGCTTATGAAAGGGGAAAAAAGGATATGGGTGTGACAGAATTCAGGAAAAAAAATCCAGTTAAATGATACTGAAAGCTGCTATAATGACTAGAAAATCACTATGTTGGACAAATTATGTGAATATAAGATATTTGATCAAATCCAGGGATTCACTTCTTGTCGTCTACCACACTAATGGAAGTAAAACCATTAGTTTTATAAACCCCTCAGGAAGTATCCAAATTTCAATTCTCATGAGCAGAAAAAATTAGGTCTAGCCATTCAAAAAATAGATAAGTAAATTAAGTCTAATTTCCATTCCATGATAAAGAGCTGACCTAAAGTTTCATCATTTGCTCATACCTCCATTTGAGTGCAAGCTGTTGCTCATTTTTTCAGAGTCCTTTTTAACCATCTATTTGCAAACTGATGCACGTATGTGACACTTATTTTGATGTATGCGGTATAAGCTAGTTAGACACTATGATAGTCATATTGGTCCATTAACATAATGGTCCACTAAACATTACAATCATGAATCACTGCATACATATGCCACATGTTCAGTGTAGATGTTTTGGGCAGCAAGGCATGGAACTCCCAAAGGAAAAAAATCAATAACAGTATTCAAATATCACTACAGAAAAACCAAATCAGCAACTTACCTCAGTAATCAAGTAAAGGTTTTCTTCTTGCAACACATCCTCAAAATTTGTAACATTCTCCTTAAGGCAAGACTCCATCGCCTGCAAAAAAGAAGAAGAAGAAGAAGAAGAAGAGCACACACACACAAATACACAGGTGTGCATGCGAAAAAAAATCAATGATAAGATGCAGGATGGACAAAAATCTACAAAAGATTTCAAAGGAAATCCTGACCTCACGTGAACGTGGACCTCCCTGATACAAGGGATCTGTAACAGGACTTGCAAGCTCCACAGATAGAGGAACTGTGAAAGAAAAAGTGGATGAATCAAACCTCTAACATAACCAAACACCATTTTCAGATAAGAGTTAGGGAAGAGATGGGGAAATATTCCTAGGCTATTTATCAAACTCAAATAAAAGTATCCTATAGTTTCAGATCCGGCTAGTGTGCGGTGCGTTTGCTACACCATAAGGATGTCCTGGCAATGTATCACTGTATATGCAGCATCATGTATACAATCCAGACAGTAAAAAATTGTGGACCATACAATGCATGTAGGAGGCCCAACATTACGCTAATCAAACAATCCAAACCATCCAATTGTCGGCCATCAAACACATAGTTATGAGGGAAACAGTCAACAGTTGCAAATTCAACACTCGTCCAATCTGTGTAAATTTCAGGTGATGCTCCATCCATGTCAAGGCCCACAAAATGGACGGTCTGTATAGGCGTACGTGTGCGCCCCATTTACTGCTTATACATTACTAATTCTGGGTATGGTGCGGCATACCCACAACATGGTCCAGCCACTCCATTTTAGAATTAGTAAAGGATCTAAAGGTCCTCAGCCCAGCAAATGCATAGATCGCCAAGACATAGCATTCCGCACAAGTGGGGCTGTGGGGCCCATGGTTCGGTGGCCACACCATTGATCTGAGATCTGGATGAGCCCCCGAAAACTCCCTTAGTTGAAGAACGCCTAGATCGTTCGCCTTTTCACGTCGAATGTCGACAGGTGCTGCATCTTTTTTTTTTTTTTGGTCTTAACCGTCTATTTGCAACTCGCTAATCGAAATGTTAGGATCATCGAATCATAATGATTTTTCAGATCTGGTCCATCCACAGCAGAGAGAATCAGATCAACGGTCCGGATCACTGAGCTACGGGCCTCACATGTACACATTCCAGTGTGTAATCAAACCGTGCATTTTCTGAGGTACGCCGTAATTCAACACTAGAAAGGAAGAGAAAGCAGAGATTTCTAGGGTTTTCGGAATCGATCTTTACCTTCTTCCGATCGCCGGCTGCGAAGAACTCGGATGAAATCCGAGCGGAGCTTCGATGCATCGACCGCATCTCCCATTTCAGCTTCCTGCAGATCGCTTCTGCTACTGCTGGTGTGTCGGAAGGGGTATTTATAGGCGGGAATTTTCGGACGTGGCTTTGGCACGTGATAAGCTGGTCGGGCGCACGTGAGCCGGACGAGCGAGAGCGGGACAGGGAGAATCATGGTGATGGCGAGAATCGAGGTTTTAAACATCATCCGTTTGGTAGGACGTCTGGTTCGCGTGGCCGGTAATATGTGATAATCATTGACTGCCGTACACGTGGACGGTAATCTATCAACGTGGACCGTCCATCAAGTGGTAACCATAACAGATTGCCTGAAAGCTGAAACGGATTGGCTACACCCCCCGACATCAGCCCCGTGGCTGGTGGTCGGTACTCTGTGGGCCCCATCATGATGTATGTGTTTCATCCTTTCCGTTCATGCATTTTTACAGATCATTTTATGGCTTTAAGCCAAAAATGAGAGGTATATAAATCTCAGGTGGCCAACACCACATTAAAACAATAGTGAATGGATATCCATCATTAAAATCTTCCTAAGGCCCACTGTACTGTTTATTTGACATCCAATAGGTTGATTAGGTCATACAGGCCTAGATGAAGGGAAAAAACAAAAATCAGCTTGATCCAAAGCTTTTATGGCCCCAAAATGTTTTTTAATGGTCAACGCTCATTGAACACTGTTTCTTATAATGTGGTCCATTTAAGATTGGCATATATCTCATTTTTGGTCTCATGCTGTAAAATGATCTGTTAAAATAGATGGACGGAATGGATGAAACACATACATCATGGTGGGGCCCACGGAGCACCGACCATCAGCCATTGGCTGGTGTTACGGGGAGTAGCCAATCCGTTTCCCCTGAAAGCATACCTGTTGTGAATCCCAGTCATCACTTTTTTTAACTTTACCATCGCTGTTTAAATTTTCTACCGTGGTTTTAAAGTCCACTGAACAGTTGAACCGGATTCTCCAATATCACTGATTAAACCTGAAGTCCAACCGGCTGTAAGCTCAACTAACTTAGAAATTAGGGGTTAATTAATATTAATAAATATAGCCTAATAGTGTCATTCCACCTCACTTTGGAAAAGGATGACAGTTTGGCTGGGCCCACCTTGGTTTGATGTGAAATTCACCCTGACATTAGATAAGTTACCCCATTAAGGCCCAAGCCCAAAAAGGGGCCTCATCAGTGATTCAATTGGACCATATAATTAGAGCATTGTACAATGCAATGCTCACCTTTTAAATTATTTTCTTACTGTGTGGTCCACTTGAATCATTTATTAGACTTGATTTTGGACCTAAGCTGAAGTTTGAGGATAGTTTCTAATGGTGTGAATTCAATATAATCATTATAATGGGCTTTGTAAAAATCAAGGGCTGACATCTAAGTATGCCCTTGTTTCCCACTTCAAACACATCCAAACTTCCCTTAAAATAAATTTTTTTGTTAAAAAAAAATGGTCGAGAGCAAAATGCTACATATTTAATGGCCAGAGTGTATATTACGTACACATCATGGTGGGCTCCCTCAAAAATCAAGGCCTGCGTTGGTTAAATATTTTCTTTCAATCTTGAAATACAACTTATTAAATTATAAGTTAAGGTACAACTAGAGATAACTTCCAACCTTTTATATGTACATGTGACATACAAATTATGGTGTGATCCAATTAATGTTTAGATAGAAATGACCATATATTACACTAGGTGATTCTCATTTTGGGGCCAACATATTGAAAGGGCTGGAGTTCATATGTACTGAAAACTTTTGAATTTATGATATGGGTGGACTATAGCTTATGGTATAACAAGTTTGGACTTAGAACTCTGCTATTTCTTTGTATGAGCACCACATAAGGTCCACTGTGGTGTGTACGTAAAATCCATTTTGAGCATTAGATGCTTAGTCTCATGGTAGGCTTAGATCCAAAAAATTGAGTTGATTTATAATTTAGGTGGGCAAGCCACAACAATGAAAACAGATGAAAGATATATATCCATCATTGGTTTTTATAGGGCCCACCATGATTATTGCATTGAATCCAACCCAATTAAATGCCATGCTAAAACTTAATCTTATGGCCCAAAGATAAGCTCCATTCGGGATTCATATTAGTCACATAAAGTAAATAGTTTGGAGAATAAGCTTTGCCATGTACATTGCTTCTAATCTTGTAAGTCACCTTAATCACAAATGAAGCTGATTTTTTTAATCTTGCGTGTAACATGGGTTGATGCACATATATGCCATGCTATGGTCTACCCGAGCTAGCAATCCATTTTCCTTTCTTCACTCATATTTATTAACATTAATTAACAGGAGTTGCACCTTAGAGTTTTTCTTTAAAAATTTTGACATTCAAGATGGGGTAATCGGATCAGATCAGATGTTACTCGAGTAACATGTTGGCTGGAGTTGCCCTGACTATTGGGCTCACGTTGATGTATTTCTCATATATTTATATTATCGGATTCCAAAAAAATGAATTAGCTCCGAATATCAAGTGGACAACATAGTAGGAATTAAATGCCCACCATTAAAAACTTCCGGGGACCAAAGATGAAGCTAATATTTATATTTTTCCTTCATCTAAGCGTGTGCGCTCATCAACAGTTTCTTTGGCAAATAAACGTTGCGTTTAAATAAGCTACGGTGGACATTAAAAATCAAAATCTTGATGCATGTCTATAACTGTCCACTTATTTGTGGGCCATATGCAAAGTCTCACCAGATGGATGATCCCGATCGATATATTCCCCTGCCACTCGTAGGGTAGAAAGATGGCTGTACTAACTAATTAGCTATGCTTAACATTTTCCTGGTTTATAATCCACCTGTGGGGCCCACTATTTGGACAGACTGGATTTAGGTAATTCTGGCCACGCGATAGCCTGGTGCATGGGCATGGAACCGGCTCGAGTATCTAGTAACTCTTGAAATATTGTACAATGTTCCGGTGAGCGTTTGTGCAGCATCTCCAGTCGGTTTTGCAGAGCTGGGGCCCACAGTCAGTGATCTGAATCATTGACACTACGGGTCCACCATGGATGGCCCCATAAAACAAAAATCTCACCAATGTGAAATCCCAACTCTTCAATTGGTGGCCAAGAGTTATAAAGTCAATAGCGAAAATAGAACAGTCGTCCAACGTTGAATGGAAAGCAAGAGCGAATTTTCAACAGTTAGTATCTTTCAATTTGAGATTTTTTCAATGCTTGGGCCATCTATAACTCAGGTGGGCCCACCAAAGGGCTATAGAAATTCCAGATGGACCGTGTTGTTTAAATTACATCCAGCCAGTCATCTTCCCTGTGGTGTGTTCCGTCTGAGTTTTGGATAGGAACGATGCATGAGATGAACAGTGAAAATAAGGAGCCTGATCAATTTCACGGTTTGGATTCAATATACATTTCATGGATAGGTTCAACATAGCTCGTAACACGGTAATTACCAGAACGCACTGTCTACGTGAGTTTGACTGAGCCCACACGTACCTCTTCATGCACTCGTTACACGCAACCACGAGGACAAGTTAGCACGTTTTATTATTTAAGTGGTTGTTTCATTGACCTTTTTACTCCGTTCCGTTGACCCTAACACCATAATCATTGTTTCAATAGGGATGGGCAATCAAACATGGGCCACAAATGATGGGCAATCCACATCAATGACTAGAGCTACTATGTTATAATCAATGTATATCATCTAGTTTACTAGCCAATGATCAGATGGCTAGGATCATCCTATCAAAGTGATCTTTTTAAAGAGAGAGGTGATAAAAGGGGAGTCCACATGATCCTGATAAATAATTAGAGCTTCTCTCTATACTCAATATGGACCGTCCAGGTTTCTAGCCACCAATCGGATGGTTAAGATCATTATACCAAAGACTCTTCTGAGAGGGATGCGCAATCAAAGGTGGGTCGCATATGATGGACAATCCAGGTCATTGATAGAACATTCTTTATTTTGGTAAATATGGACCATCCAATTTTTTTAGCCACTGGTTAGATGGTTAGGATCATTAGATCAAGTGTCTTTTAGGGGAGGTGGACCATCATAGATGGGCGTCACGTGATCGACAGTCCAGACCACTTATTAAACCTTTTTTTTTTTTTAATTGTAATCAATGTGAGTTGCCTATTTTGCTATTTCATGGCTATAGAGAGATGGTTAGAATCATCCGATAAAAGGGATTTTTTATATATAAAGGAAGTGGCAATCAAAATTGGGTCCTAAATGATGGATGGTTCGCATCATTGATCTAACCTTCCTATATTATAATCACGACCATCAATCTTCCCAACATTAATTTATAAAATGGTTAGGATCATCACATCACATCAAAGTAATATTTATGAGGTATGGGCAACCAAAGGTGAGTCCCACTTAGATGGATTATAAACGAACAAATAAAGTCTATGAACATCTGATGGATGGTGAATCGGTAATTTATACATGTGATGTTAATCCACACCTATTTTTTTTTTCCTAAACAGATTTCAGAACTATTTGAGATTTTTTTATTTTTTATTTTTGAAAAGAACTAAGCTTTATTGAAAAGACTCCTTGAAGGTGCGCCTGCTACAACCCACACAGAGAAAAACTACTAACAAACAACCCAGCTTAAAGGAAAGAAATTAAAAATTGCAATCTTTTAGAGCATTTATACAAGAGATGCATCCTACCAAGTAATTTTTGGCCCTTCTAACCACAAGGGACAAGGAAGAGCTGATATTGTTGAAGCATCTCACACTCCCTTCCCCCCAAATAGACCACAATCCAGTTAGCAAAGATAATCTCCACACTGTTTGCTCGTGCTTCCCATCCTTCATTCCGTGCCGGGAAGGAAGCAACTCCTCCACTAAGCCCGGCATTGCTCGCGAGCAGTGTTGTCAAAATCCTACTATTTACGATTTGTGTTGAATCTTAAGCAAGACGATTTTAATCCCACCTTTGATTCCATTTTTATATGAATACTACATTTTTCTAATTTGAATCCAACAATTTACAATTCAAGTCTTACTTGTTTTCTTCTATTTTAACCTTCACTTGGCTTTTAATTTATGTTTTAAAAGTGTTGGGGGCTTTAAGAATTATTTAGAAAATATTAAATGATATATATTCTCTTCAACATTAAATTATAGAACTTTTTTTTTTTTTTTCCTTTTCTGATGATTCTTTGCTTCTTAAGTGGTAAAAACACCAAATTGATGTGTGACTTATCTTGAATGCTTTTATGGATGGTTACAATCATGTTGACTTACTATATTGTGGAATGATGGTAAGAAATCAAAATATCTTTTTTTTGGTCTACAAAATAAAATGCCACTTTTCTAATGTGATTCTACATTAAAAAAAAAACGTAACAAGAACATATAAATTACTAAAGAATCTTTGTAAGTTTTTAAAGGAAATTTTTTTGAAAGATAAAAAGAAGAAAAGATGAGAATCCTTTAACCCTATCATGACAAGGTATTACTTGGTGCATATTGATGACAAAAATGACAGCTTGTGATTGGACCATCACCAACCAATCGAGGCACTCTCTCATACAAACCAACAACTCAAGTCTTCTCTAATCAACCAGCAAGGTTCAATATAAACCTTAGCCATTAGCCATCAACTTCTCAAGAAATAGACTAGTGTAATGGTATAAGCTAACTATTTCTTTTCTGACTTTCTCTTTGATTTGGATTTTTTCTTTAAGGTTTTATCTACAAGCAAACTGTATACACAGAGTTCCATTAGTTATTTATTTGCGTTTGCTAAACGCAAAACCATATATAAGCTCGTCGTATCCTATAAGCTATTTTCCTTCAACCTGTCAATAGTCCCAATTATTTTGAGAAGGGACAAATAATGCTTTAAGGACATCATGATCACATGTGCTTCAGCCTGTCCTTAATATTTTTTATTTCTTTTATTATTTTACAAAAATTATAAATTTATAATTTAAAAATATTAGGTTTGATAACATGCCTTTCATGTGCAAATGGCTTAGGCTTGGGAAGCTAGAGGAGAAGAAAGCTTTGATTTGGTAAATCCATCATGGGTTATGTTTTTGTTAGAAAATGTGGCTCGTTCAAGTAAATGGATTGTTGCGTAGCACGCTAACAACGCAGTGAATCAAGATCCAATATCCAGTTTCACACATAAACAATAAACAGGAAGAAATATAAACTAAAAACAGATTAAAGTAATTCAAACAAATCACAAGACAAGATATACGTGGAAAAATTCCAAACTAAGGTAAAAAATCACAGATGCAAACTTTCACTTTGAAGAAAAATAAAGATTACAAGGCAAAATACTAACCTCTCTCTTGGAAGTAAAGAGAAAATTCCTTACCCACACCTTAGAAATATTTCATATTGCTTTCTAATCCCCTAAAAAAATCCTAGGAACACCTATATATAGTTTAGACAACTTTCCTTTCACACCCTTGCGAAAGACGACACCAAAATTTGCAGTCCGCATCGGATTCGGAAACGAATCTGCGTAACTACGACTGGTCGAGCACCTCAGAACCCAAAAATAATGCTCGCTGGACTTTGAGTTAAGCCGGTCCACGACCGGTCGAGCGGGCCCCCACGACCGATCGAGGACGACCCCAAATGTGGCTCCATATCTCAACAATCTTCCATTTGTAGACACATTGCTATAAACCTTTGTCTTCTTCATATGGAGTGCACCACCTCCCCATCTTCAAGCCTAAAGACCAATCAAAACTGAACAGAGCTTCAGCTTCTCCCGTGTGACCGCCTTGGTCAGCATATCCGTAGGATCTCACTTGTATGAATCTTCTCCAGAGCAATCGATCCATCTTCCAGTAACGAACATATGAAGTGATATCTGATGGCAATATACTTGGTCCTTGAATGAAAGGATGAATTCTTAGCCAAGTGTATTGACTGTCACTATACAACTTGCAATCTGCTTGCTTCTTACCCAAGTCTTCCATAAAACCTTGCATCCACACCATCTCTTTGCACGCTTCTGTAGCCGCAACATATTTTTCTTCCGTTGTACTGATAAATACTATCTTTTGTAACTGAGAGACCTAACTGACTGCAACACTACCTAGAGTAAACACATAACCTGTAGTGCTCCTTTTACTGTCGATATCTCCTGCCAAATCTGAATCCACGTAGCCTTGTAGCTTGATTTTCGATCCACCATATAGCACAACCCTACATCCTTAGTACCTACCAGGTATCTAAGGATTCACTTCACAGCTTCCCAATGTTCTTTCCTAGGGTTGTTCATGAACTTACTAATAATTCCCATTATTTGAGCAATGTCTAGCCTCGTGCTTACCATAGCATACATGAGACTCCCAATAGCTGATACATATGGGACTTTAGCCATGTAGTTCCATTCCTCTTGCGTCTTTGCACCTTACTCAGATAGCTTGAAGTTGTTGGCTAATGGAGTGCTAACCGGCTTAGCACGTCCCATATTGAATCGATCAAGTACCTTACCTATGTACTCTGCTTGTAACAAAATCAGTTTCTTATTTTTCCTGTCACGCTTTATTCTTATGCCTATGATTTGTTTTGCAGCTCCTAAATCCTTCATGACAAATTCTCTAGATAGTTGTCTTTTGATATCTGAGATGTCCTTCATGCTTAAACTAGACACAAGCATATCATCAACGTACAGAAGAAGGATGATGTACAACATATCAAACTTCTTCAAGTAACAATAGTGGTCTGCATGACATCTCTTAAAATCATTTTCTGACATGAAACTGTCGAACTTTTTGTACCACTGCCTCGGGACCTGCTTCGGGCCATATAAGCTCTTCTTCGGTCTGCACACCTTACTCTCCTTTCCTGATGCCACGTATCTTGTTGTCTAATGCATATATATTTCCTCTTCAAGGTCCCCATGAAGAAAGGTTGTCTTAACATCTAACTGATCTAGATGTAAGTCCTCTGTAACCACTATACTCAAGACCATGCGAATTGTAGACATTTTCACCACAGGTGAAAATATTTCAGCGAAATCGATACCTGCCTTTTGTTAGAATCCTTTCACAACCAATTTAGCCTTGTACCATTTTAAACCATCGTGCTCTTCCTTCAGTCTGTAAACCCACTTGTTATGAAGAGCTTTCTTACCCTTAGGTAGAGTGACTAGCTCTCATGTACGATTAGACTCAAGAGAGTTTATTTTCTCATCCATGGCCTGCTCCCACTTAACCTGTGTATCTGACTATAACGCCTCTTCAAAATACTCTGGCTCACCATTATCTGTCAGCAGTAGAAAATGTGAGGAAGGTGAGTATCGGACCATGAGTCTCCTCTTTTGAGTAGATCTCCTCACAACCGGTGTATGCGGCTCTACTTCATAATGCTCCTGTGTATGAACATCATGAGGCGTTGTAACACCCTTGTCTGGTAACTCTTCTAACTCTACGAATTCATTTTCCTTGACCTTATTTTCCTGCACACTGTTTTTATGCATCACATTTTCATTAAAGATTACGTCTTTGCTTTTGATAATTTTTCTATTTTCTGCATCCTAAAACCTGTAGCCAAAATCATGCTGCCCGTAGCCTATAAACGTGCACCTCCTGGACTTCGCATCCAGTTTGTTTCTGTGCTTTGCATCAATGTGAACATATGAAGTGCAACCGAATACTCTGAGATGTGTAAGGTTCACTTGTTTTCTAGTCCACGTTTCTTCTGGTAGTCCACCATCCAATGATACTGAAGGACTTCTATTGATGAGATATGTGGCAATATTCATAGCATTTTTTCAAAAGGTCTTGGGCAACCCTGCATGTAGCCTTATGTTCCTGGCACGCTCAAGGATGGTACTGTTAATGCGCTCAGCTACACCATTCTGTTGTGGTATCCCTGGAATCGTTTTCTGATGTTTGATTCTATTTGCTGTACAATACTCCTCAAACCTCTTATCACAGTACTCTCCCCCATTATCAAATCTGAGACATTTTATTGTTTTACCTGTTTCATTTTCTACCATAACTTTTCACTACTTAAATATATCAAATACATTAGATTTATATTTTAAGAAATAGACCCACAGTTTTCTACTAGCATCATCAATAAAAGAAACAAAATAACATGAGTCACTAAGAGATAATACCTGTGTCGGTCCCCACATATCAGTGTGTACAAGCTTCAACAGATGCATCTTTGGAACGCGTCCTTTCTTCTGAAAGCTTACCTTCTTCTGCTTGCCATACATGCAATCATCATAAAATTTCAAGTTAATAAACTTCAGCTCTGGTAGTTTTCCCTTTGACAATAACACTCTCATCCATTTCTCACTTGTATGTCCTAACCTCTGATGTCATAACTGCCAATTCACTCCAGTTGATGCGATGCGAGTGACCTATACGATCCTTAAGTCACGTACAAAGTACCTTTTTTTTTTACCTCAAGATATCATCAAGGCACCTTTTGTGATCTTTCAGGAATCACTGGTGAATGTTGTCACATAACTGGTATCGGCCAACTGTCTCACTGAGATAAGATTCCTTCTCAAACTCGGTACATATTTAACATCCTTCAATTTTAAAACCATTCCGTCTTTCTGATTGACCTGAACGTCTCCCTTTCCAACGATGTTGCATGACTCATCATCACCCAGGTAGACTCTTTCAAAGTTACCTGGCACATAATCACGCAAAACTTCCTTATATGAAGTGGTATGAAACGAAACACCCAAGTCTATAACCTAAGACTCATTCCTCGCATCCAGAGACAAGATCAACGCCTCTGTGTCGCTTTCCTCAGACAGATTCACTGAATCCTTCATGCCCTGAGAGATTCCATTTTGTTTCTTGAGTGCTCTGCAATCACGTTTCATGTGCCCCTTCTTGCCGCAATGCCAACAGTAGTCTTTGTCTTTCAGTCCCTTGGATTTCTTCCTCGACTTAGAACACCCGTATTTATTGTTTCTTTTGTTTGGCGATCTTCCTCTTCCTTCAACGTATAGAGCATTCCTTGAATCCTTTGAAACTCCTGATGCCTTTCTTTTAGATTTTTCGCTGAGAATTAGACCGCCCACATCATCAAATTTCAGCTTTGTCGACCCTGAATAATAATTGCTCACAGCAATCACCAAAACATCCCAACTGTCTGGCAAACTGGACAAGATCAATAACGCCTTGACTTCATCCTAAAAAATAATACCAACGGATTCTAACTGGCTCGTGACTGTATTGAACTCATTTAGATGTTCAGCCATGCTCCCACCATCTGACATCTTCATGTTGAATAGCTGTTTCATGAGATGAACCTTGTTGGATGCAGAGAGTTTTTCATACATGATGGCTAGGGCTTCCATTAATTCTTTTGTAGTTTTCATTTTAGATATATTGAAGGCGATGCTCCTAGACAAAGAGAGTCGAATGGTTCTTAAAACCTTTCTATCTAGTAAAAATCATTCATCATCTGTCATCTTTTCTGGTTTCTTCTCTTTTCCTACTAGAGGAATATATAGGTTCTTCTGATATAGATAATCCTCCATTTGCATCTTCCAGAAGGCAAAGTTTGAACCATTAAACTTCTCAATTCTAATTTTCCTTTCTTCCGTCATCGCTCCCAACAGAACTAAACTAACAGCTTTGATATCAAATGTTGCGCAGCACGCCAACAACGTAGTGTACCGAGATCCAACATCCGGTCTCACCCACAAATAATAAACATGAAGAAATATAAACTAGAAACAGATCAAAGTAATCCAAACAAACCACAAGACAAGATATATATGGAAAAACTCCAAACTAGGGTAAAAAACTACGGATGCAAACTTCCGCTATGAAGAAAAATAAAGATTATAAGGCAAAATACTAACCTCTTTCTTAGAAGTACAGAGAAAATTTCATGTCCACACCTTAGAAATATTTCATATTGCTTTCCAATTCCCTAGAAAAATCTTAGGAACACTTATATATAGTCTAGGCAACTTCCCTTTTGCACCCTTGTGAAAGACGATACCAAAATCCGCAGTCCGCATCAGATTAAGAAATAAATCTGCGTAACTACGATCGGTCGAGCAAACTGCATGACCAGTTGAGAGAACTCTACGACCGGTCGAGCATGATCCTCGACTGGTCAAGTACCTCGGAACCCAAAAACGATGCTCGCTAGACTTTAAGTCGAGCGAATCCACGACCAGTCGAGCAGGCCCCTACGACCGATCATGCATAGCCCACGACCGATCGATGACGGCCCCAGATGTGGCTCCATATCTCAGCATGGATGAGACTGAGGTAGAACTCCACTAGACCCAACCACCCAAATAGCTTATTAATGGTGCGTAGGTTAAACCCTCCTCAATGTTACCTGCCCAAATAGCTTATTAACGATGCTTGTGTTGAACTCTTACCTGATCCAACCCACCCAAATATCTTACCAATGGCACTAACGCTGGGCCTATGACATGACCTGATCCAGCCTAAAAGCAGAAATAAATTAATAGATGGACAATAAATGCAAATGGATATGCATCATGCATGTATATTTGTACGTATCTTCCAATTGGCCAGGCGCCAGGGTAATTAGTTGTGGATGGGTTTGGGCCAGAATTCTTGGCTTGTTTAGGAGAAGGGTTGGGGTTGGGGTTGACCAACTAAACCCGTCCATTGCCAACCTGTGGGTAGGCTGGGAAGCATAGTAAACTCCTACAATGCCTCTTCTTTACTAGTAGCTTTCCTTGCAACGTAATACTCCGGCTGTTCTTTTGATGCCAATGTGCACTTGCAAAAAAAATAAAATAATAATAATAATACAAACATAACAAGTTATCATTTAATAGGAGCCTTAAATGCATATGCTGTTATGAGAAATTGATCTAACAACCTTGTCAATCCGATCTATCCATCCAACCTTCCATCTAAATATCCATTAATATTTTAGAATATTAACAACATAAATTTCACCAAGAAATTGTTGATATTTAGAAAGGAAATGAAAAATGCCTATGTTATCATCAACAATTGAACACTTTGTATAAGGCCATGTCTCTATAATAAAATTTGAAATGAATTAAAAAATAAAAAGCCTAAAATTTACAAAGTTGAAAATATTGGCGATACATTGGCAACATTGGTACGTTTACAATACAAGCACCTAAAATATAGGTAGTTGAAAATATTAACAATACATTACTGATATCTGAAATTTATGATACTACTTATGTTATTGGTATAGCCGAGTTAGTATACAGATACTATTGGAGATATTTCGATAACGTTGGGATACTCTTGAACAACGCAGCATTTATCCATGTGCACGATAAATAAGCATCACCTATGCTATTCAATCTCCCCTGGCTCGAATGGATTCTCAGCTCCAATCGCTCCAGAGAAAACCAACAGTCGTGATGATAGGTCCTCATAAGCTAGACAACTGCCTAAGCATATCTTGGATGACAGACACTCAGTTTTCTGAGAATCCTGAAATGCCATGTGCTCAGATCAAGGTCATAAATTTCTGCAGTGAAAACTTTCTAAAGCTACTGTGGACGCTACAATCCCATGATGTCTACATGAAAGCGAGATCTAGTAAATTTGTCTGGTGGGCCACACTATGTATGATAGTGCAAAACCAGATGGTCTTCTCGTGTATAGGAAAATGTGCCAAATGGTCCATGTTGCATGACCTACCTGACAATCAGAGGTCTATTTTCATTGTTGCATGACCTACCTGACAATAGAGGATTTGACACTGCATGCAACTATAGGCCATAAAAATTTGAAATGAAAATTTTTTAATAAACAGATTTTTGGCAATATGGATATATAGGCACTATTATCAAAATATCGCCGATTGGCGATACAAGTGACACATAAAATTTACAGTCAGAAATATTAACTATATCAATTCATTAGTAGTATTTAGCAATACATCGCCGATACTCGAAATTTCTGAGACTCTACCAATGTTATTGGCATCGCTGAGCTGGAAATACAGATACTATCGGGAATACTCCAAACAATACTCACATGAAGAGGAGATATTACAAGCTCTCTCGAGCTCTTTAAACAAATAGGTGTAGAGATACATCCTGATGGTCTTTATTGGTACAAAGTGACAACTTACAGTGAGAAAAGATCCAAATGCTAAACACCACTTAGTTAATTATCAAGCACTCAAATTTCTGTCTGCACATGCAAGATCAAGACAGTTCAGATGTTGCTACCCACCTTGGATGGGCCATTGCCATAGATAAAACCAGTCAGATGACCATAGAGTATTTCTGCTCATTGAATGCGTTGGCTAGGTATCTCTTCAAATGGCATCCAGTCAGTGGGTATGTTCACCTGGCTAATTGAGGGCCCAAGAGATGAAAGTCTGGATCTTGTCTATGCATGACATGCATACAGAGATTGAGTGCTTCTTAACAAAGGCAGTAGTGCTCACCACCAGATAATCTCTCTTTAAAACATCACAAAAGATTATTAGGTACACGAGATAATAAATCTCAGAGAGAGGCTGTGTAGCAAGGCTAGGAGCAGCACCGGAGAAGAATACCATGATGAGGTTTATTCCCTCTTAAGGAACTTGTCAAACCAGTCACTTGCTTCTTTCACCATCAACGCCGTCATTTGATGCCCAATACCAGGTTCCGCTATCAACTGGGAGAAAGGTAAGGCAAATCAACATTTTAACAAACTCAGCAACAAGAATCCAATAAAAAGGACTTTGGCAATTGATCATTCCTAATAAAGCTTGCCAGGCAAAACAGTCCAGCCTTTGAGTGTGGTCTGATTAACTGAGACGTGCAGTAACTCGGCCTGATCTTATTCAAGTGAAGTTGACTACGGGTAAGTTCAGCTTCTTGATGTTGAATGTGGTTAGGTTTGCTTTGTTGGGTATTCTGTAGTGGCAATCACCATCCCTGGCTAAGGTTGGTGTGTTCCAGTTCTTCTGGAATCCGGGCTTTCCTATACTTACTAGTTTGTAAAGCAAAGATGTTTGTATATGAGAAGTATTCACAACTTTGTGCATTGGATAGTGATAAATAGTCTATACCTTGAAATTTTCAGGACAGTCGGCTTCTTTATAAGCCTCCATTGCTCTCGATACGGGCACTTTCAAACCAGCTAGAGGGCAACAAGGATCTTCAGCTCCTACATGTTTGAAGGCAATGCATTGACAGGGAAAGAGAGGGAAAAAAAAATCCAGATTAAGAAAACCTATGGATCGAAGACTATCCACCAATGAAAGAAAGATGTTGAATGTGGGCTTGCTTGTTTTGGTTGAAAATACTTTCCAAGAAAACGACATTTTTGACAGATTGGAGTTCATTTTTTGGTGGAAAAACATTTTCCATGAATGCATTTTCATATGAACAAAAAAAAAAAGTCCTCGAAAACTTTCCCAGCCCTCCTGTTATTTTGTTTTCTCCACAGATGCCTTGTTGGAAAATAACTTTGAAAGAAAATCTCACTTCTCTACTTTTATTTTCCAAGCTCCCAAACAGGCCTTAAAGATACATGGTCGAAAGTGCAAATAGACAACATAGAAAATTTTGATAATTAGGTGTTTTGGTTATTTCATGATAAAACCAATACCAATTCCCAAAATCTAGCTTTTGGTGACTGAAGTACTGGAAGCAAGGTATTCCGTAATGGTAACAGTGGCAGTAATGGCCACCACTGTTACCTTGATGATACGGGCTATAATGGCCCCATAATGGCCTTTATGGTTTCTCTCTCCTTTAAAAAAAACAAAAATTAATTGAGAAAAAAACTGAAAAACCTGTATCGGCACTGTAACGGACTGTTACGGAGATGTTAAGGCCTTTATAGGGATGTAGCGGGCTGTTATGGGGATTGTAATGGCCTTCATGGCTCATTTTTTCCATAATGGCTGTTATAGCTTTTATGACCCCCTAATGTGTAACGGTTGCTGCCGTCACCTTTACGTAACGGCCTTTACGACCCCATAACAGCCGTTACAGCACACCATGACTAGAAGCAAACATACCATTTAAAATGAGCAGAGGGCGTGGGGCAATGACTGGAATGGTGTAAGGAGAATCGAATTGGGAGTCGAGACCAGGCGCGATCCTATCCCAGACCTGTTTGGACAACAAATAACATATATAAGATGGTAAGCCAGCTCATGAGATTTTCTGCGGAAATAAATGATAGGCAGAGAAAAGGTTAGTGGCATGGAGATTAATAGAATGCCAGTTAGCAGGGGATCCAGAATATCTGTAAAATAAAATAAAACAGAACTGATGTGTTTGGATCCACTATCCTATTGGGTTGCAGTAACTAGTCTAATAAAGGGGATAACCAGAGTGTGATCTCCTCCTTTAGACTCCATGTTGTGGGCCTGCATTACTTACCAGTTGGACTTGAACACATGGTTTGCAAATCAGTTTTTGTGTATCAAACCATTCACAACCAATATGGGGTTGTATTGCCCCATATTGCCATGTACTAGGATGTATCAGGCTGATACAGCCGTATCATTCCGATACCTGTATGCATCAGGCAATATGTACTGGTATCGGATGATATGTCAAACATTGCTTGAACATAATCTGAATGCCGCATTCACTTGTGCATCCAAACATGGCCTTATGAAACTACTTAAGACTTTCCTTGCAAGATATAGGTGCATCTAATAACATAAACTAAAACAATGTTATTAGATGATAGGTGGGGCCGCCATCTTTTTTGTTGGGCCCACCCGAATGCCTGTAAATTTGTCTGATCAATGAATCTTCCAAGGTGTAAAAAAAAAAAAAAAAACTAAAACAATGGTACTGACCTTTTCCACTACTTCTCTGTCGATTGCGCTCTTGCCCAAGTCAATCCGTGCTTCTGCAACCAAAAGAAATACCTATTTATATTTAAAATGAAGCATGTGAGTTCATATGTAATATTTGCTAATTAATGCAAACAGACGCATCAACATGCTAGGTTTGTCGGAGTCACCAGGACACCTAGTGCACATCCTGGATTCCTGACAATGGCATGGACAAGCCACGTTACTTGCTACATATGTAGCATGTCAAATAGGAAGCCTTTTTAAGAGCATGAGAGAGTTTGTTGCAGCTATACACAAGGTTGTGCCAGATAGTTGTGCAGGTAGGATTAGTAAAAAGGACCGACATCTGTAATCGCACCTTCGAACATGGGTTTTATACTGTCAACCCTAGCTTGCCATTTATCATTATCTAGGGCCCATCTAAATCCCTGCAAACAATATAGATGCAACTTTTTCAATTCATGTGTTGGCTAAATAACGAGAAATCACAAGAAATCATTTATCTTGCCCACCTGGACGCCGATTATGGGGACAACCACTGCATAACGGGTATCGATAGCACCAGCAAACCATGCATGCATGCCTGCATGAAGGAAATGGTAAATGAGATCCATATCTTTCAAGTTTCAATTGTAATATGTAAGTGTTATAAATTCAAGTCGCCCTCAATATAACTTCAATGAATATTTATCTAACCTCCAAGAGATTCACCAGTAAGCCCTATCCTAGAAGAATCAATGTCCTCCCTTTGTGAGATAGTCTGCCAATTTTATCAGGTCCCATACCTGCCATGGTGATTTTATAATCCTATTCATTGAAAATCCCATGGAAGAATTGTTCATGGCTAAAACTTAATGTGACGTCATTTACTTTAAAAAAGAAGAAAAAGAAAAAGAAAAAAAAAGAAGCACATATGATCCGCTAGAAAACATAAGGTCACTGTATTACTGTATCATATATGAAAGGCATTGTGTCTCCATTCTTCCAAGAAGATACAAGAGCCTGCATTCAAATTCCAGAAACCAATCAGCAATTGAAACTGACTATTTTATCAAGACATGATACTTGCTAAATAACTGTTTATTTAAATTTCCAGCTACTTTAAATGGAAGCATGAAAAGAAGTAACACCATATAGTACTGATTTTTATTTTTTTTTAAGATCGTTACTGCATGAAAAAAAAAAAAAAACTCCTTATTCAACTAACACATGATATCCGCGGATGATTACATACATCTATATATGTGGTTCTATTTCTGGCCCGTTCACCATGGTAGCAAGAATCAATGGCAACAGTTATATATCCTCGTGAAGCATACGCCTGAGGAAATGAAATTGGCAGTTCAGAAGCCATGCTGTTGTGAATTCTGTATAATGACAAAGAGATAAGAAAATTCACAGCAGTGTTTGACTTTTACCTCGAGTAATGGCCGCACCCATTCCTTGGTTTTGTAAGAGCTATGCAGAAATACAATAGCTGGCCTGGTTTTCTGTCTGCTTTCCTTCATGCTCAAGATCAGCACAGGAAGGCATCCTTGCTCATCAGCCTACAAATGGAAATAAAGAAACAAATAGCTGATGAAAGGGGGGGAAGAAAGATGTGGGCCTGACAGAATTCAGAAAATAATAAATCCAGTTAAATGATACTGATAGCTGCTATAATGACAAGAAAATCAGCTGTATCGGACAAATTATGTGAATTTAAGATTATGGGAGTATCCAAATTTCATTTTTCATAAATGGAAAAAATTAGTTCTAGCCATTCAAAAAATGGATAAATAAATTAAGTCTAATTTCCATCCCATGATAAAGCGCTGACCTCAAGTTTCATCATTCACTCGTACCTCCATTGAGTGTGAACTGTTGCTCATTTTTCAACAGTCATCTATTTGCAAACTGATACACATGCAACACTTCCCTTTTTTTTTGGTAAAAGGTGGAAGCTCGCCACCTAATTTTCTTAATTGAAGATAGATACAGGCTGAACACCTCTTCGGATGGGGTCCCACAAAAAGATAAGGAGTCCCGCCTATCATATACGAGCGCACCTACATGACTATAGACAACAAACTAAGGCCAACACATGGAGAGGCAAACAGCAAAAGGAAGAGCGACCCCACAGGCCAATCGGAAAGGAAAAGAGCCAGCACCAAAGTCATGCTCTCAAGTAGCCCAGCCCTGCTCTCAAATACACATGCAACACTTATTTTGATGTATACGGTATAAACTAGATGATCCAATCACCCTCATTTTTTAGCTGTGGTACATTAACATAATGGTCCACTAAACAATACAATCGTGAACCACCACACACATATGCCACATGTTCTGCGTAGACATTTTGGGCAGCACTCCATGGAAATCCCAAATGAATGCCACCATAGTAATATTCCTCCAATTAATAACAGTATTCAAATATCATTACCTAAAAACTAAATCAACAACTTACCTCAGTAATCAAGTAAAGGTTTTCTTCTTGCAACACATCCTCAAAATTTGTAATATTCTCCTTGGGGCAAGACTCCATCGCCTGCCAAAAAAAAGAAGCACACGCGCGTGCGCACGTGAACAAAAATCAATGATAAGATGCAGAATGGACAAAAATCTACAAAAGACTTCAAAGGAAATCCTGACCTCACGGGAAGCTGGACTTCCCTGATCTAAGGGATCTGTAACAGGACTTGCAGGCTCCACAGATAGAGGAACTGCGAAAGAAAAAGTTGATGAATCAAACCTCTGTCATAATAAAACTCCATTTTCAGATAAGAGTTAGGAAAGAGATAGGGAAATATTCCTAAGCTATATATTTATCAAACTCAAATAAAAGTATCCTATAGTTTCAGATGGGCTGGTGCGCAGTGTGTTTGCTACACCATAAGGATGTCTTGGCAATGGGTCAGTGTATTTGTGGCCTCGTGTACACAATCCAGACAGTACAAAATTGTGGACCATACAGTGCGTGTAGGAGGCCCAACATTACACTAATCAAACAATCCTAACCGTCCAATTGTCAGTCATCCAACAGATAGTTATGAAAGAACAAGTCAAGAGTCGGCAAATTCAACACTCATCCAATCTGTATGAATTTCAGGCAATGCTCCATCCATGACAAGGCCCACGACATGGACGGTCTATGAGCATACGTGTGTGCCTCATGTACCGCTTATACATTACTAATACTCAAGCATGGTGTGGCATACCCACAACCAATGTTCGAAGTATCAGTATCGTTACAAGTTTCGCTGGCCAAAGATACAGAAACAATATCGATATCACCGATAATATCGCTGATAATGGAAAATGCGAGGAAACATGAGAAAAATGGTGAAATTTTCAGCAAAACTTCAGGCGATGTTAAAATGTACATATTTGCATATGTAGAAAAAAAAAATTACAAAAAGAATACATACATAGCAAGTTTCCATTTAATGGTGACTTAAAAGCATGTGTTGTTATAAGAAATCAATTCAACTATCCCATCCGGTATACTTAACCATCCAACATTCCATTTAAACATTCATCGATATTGTAAAATATCGACAACGCATGATATTTCACCAAGAAATTATCAACAATTGAAAAGGAAAGAGAAAATTGTGGTCTCAATATCGCGCATGTTATGATATTAATAATTTTGAGATATTATCAATATATATTATCAATGACAAATTGAACACTACATATAACCATGTGTCCTTGAAAAAATTTTGAAATAATTTTTTTCTAATAAACAAAATTTTGATGATATCTATTCATTGCCAATATTATTAAAATATTGTCAATATACTTATGATACAAGCATTACCTAGAATTTATATAATCGAAAATATTAACGATACATAGACGATATTGATGCATTGATAATACAAGCGATACATATAATTTACATAGTTGAAAATATTAATGATTACATTAGTGATATTGATACTTTGGCGATACTTAGCATTACATTGTTAGTACTTGAAATTTTTTATACTACCAATGTTATCGATATTGCTACCAATGTTATTAGTATCGCTCAGCTGGAGATTAATATAATATCAAAGATATTTGGATGATATAGAAGATCATTTGAATATTGCCCAGAACATGATATATCACTTCCATTTTGGAATAAGGTCCTCAGTCCAGCGAATGCATAGATCGACAAGACATAGCATTCAGCTCAAGCGGAGCTATGGGACTCATGGTTCGGTGCCCACACCATTGATCGGAAATTCTAGATGAGCCAAAAAGAACTCCGAAATTTGAAGAACGCTTAGATCGTTCACCTTTTCCCGTCGATCGGTGCTGCATCTTTATTTATTTATTTTCTTAACCGTCTATTTGCAAATCACCGATCAAAAGGTTAGGATCATCGCATCAGGATGATTTTTCGGCCCTGGACCATCCACAGCAGAGAGAATCAAATCGACGGTCCGGATCACGGAACCACGGGCCCAACATGTACGGACTCCAGCGCGTAATCAAACCATGCATTTTCTGAGGTACGCGGTAATTCAACACTAGAAAGGAAGAGAAAGCAGAGATTTCCAGAGTTTTCGGAGTCGATCTTGACCTTCTTCAGATCGCCGGCTGCGAAGAATTTGGATGAAATCCGAGCGGAGCTTGGAGGCATCGACCGCATCACCCATTTCAGCTTCCAGAGGATCGTTTCAGGAACTGCTGCTGTGTAGTAGGGGTACTTACAGGGGGGAATTTTCGGAGGTAGCTTTGGCACGTGATAAGACGGTCGGGCGCACGTGATCCGGACGAGCAAGTGCGGGACAGAGAAAATCATGGTGATGGCGATAAGCGCGATTTTAAACATCATCGGTCTCGTAGGACGTCTGCTTCGCGGGAAATGATATGGTAAATCCACGACAGCCGGAATATGTGATAATAATTCACTGCCGTACACGTGGCCTGGTGATTTATCAACGTGGACCGTCCATCAAGTGGCCACTATAACGGATTGCCTGAAACCGTAGCTGTTAGTGAATCCCTCTCATCACTTCTTTTTTTATACTCTCGGTGGTAAATATCACGCATTTAATGGTCAGAGTTTATCTCACGCAAGTAAGGATCCTCTGTCTGCGTTTTCCGCTTTTATATATCTTGGTTGGTCCATGACAGCCAGCAGTCTATAATTAAACGCCGTGTGTAACAAAACTACGATTTTGCTGCATAGACTCTGCAAGCACATTATTGTGGGGACCTTAAAAATTCGAGGACGGCACTGTAAAACTCTTTTTTTTTTTTTCCCTCCAGTCTAAAGAACAATCTGCTCCCATACAGGTTAAGGTACTACTACAGATTATTTTCAACATTTTATGTGTATATGACATCCAATCCATATAATAGGATGATTCCTTCCTGATTATTATCTTTTGAAAAACTTCTTAACAACCACTCGCTGAAGTGAAAGCTGTCGTAGTTGGCCTTATCATCTATATTTGTAAAGGTTTCATGTCAATTGAGGTGGAAAGTGACTGCCTCCCGGTAGTTCAGTTGCTCTTAAGGCCCACTAATGTTCCCTGGAATGCCTTCTACTGGAGGAAGAAATTTGAAGCCTTGAAGTTCAGTTGCTCTTAAGGCCCACTAATGTTCCCTGGAATGCCTTCTACTGAAGGAAGAAATTTGAAGCCTTGAAGTCCTCCACCTCAATTTCCATCAATCATATCCCAAGAAAGGCTAACAGGGTGGCCGATAGTCTGGCTCGCTGGGGTAGTTCGACCCAGATTTCTACGATTTTTGAAGATCCTCTCTCCCTTCCCTCCTATACCTGTGCGGAGGTGGTCCTGGATAGGACTGGGCTACGTTCAGTGCGCCTTTCCTAGGCATTGTTTTCCCCTTTGTTCTCTTTTCTCTTTATGATAGGTGGGCCCGTTAAAGTGTGGGCTCTCCCGAATGTAAATGCATAGTGCGGTGGAGCTTGGGCAGCTTCTTGAGCTCCCCTCCTTCTTGTAAAGCTTTTCCCTCGGAAATGAATTGCTCTTTTGTAAAAAAAAAAAAAACCACTCGTTGAGTGGACTACACATCTGTTTGGCTTTACAGACATGTCCAAACATTATTTTATGTGGCATGGCCTAATTGATGCATTCGGAGATTCTTGTGATGGGGGCAACCTATTTAAAGGGTTGGATTTCATATGCATTTAATACTTTTGAAGTTATTATTTGTGCAGATTATAGCTTTTGGTACGATAAGTTGGACTTGGGAGCTCTATTAATTAAAATAGGCTCTTCGTGATGTGCAGTGAGATCCATTTAGAGCATTATATGAAATAATTTGATGGTAGGTTCAAATCCAAAAAATTAGGTTGATGCATAAATCAAGTGTGGGAGCCACAACATTGAAAATAGTCAAAAGAGATGTTCATCCTTGATTTTTATAATACTCACATTGATTATTGCATTGAATCTAACCCAACTATTAAAATTCACATTAAAATGTAGTCGAATGGAAAAAAAAAAAAAAAGTCAGCTCATTAGTGATTCATGTAGGCCACACCAAAGAAAAGAGTTTGGAAGGTGAGTTTTGCACACTCTGCTTCTAATTGTGTAACAAACCTTTATCATGGATGGAGGTTGGGATGGTTTTCAAATAAACACCATGGTGCGGTTCACTCGAGATAGCAACTCCTTTTCCTTCCCTTGCTCATATTTATTAATATTAATTAATTACAACTCACATGCTGGTTCGGTGTCTAGTAGGACCTCATATATTCTCTTTATAAAATTTGGCACTAACGATATAAGGAATCGCATTAGGTGTTACCTGGGTAACATGTCAGGGGGCGTTGCCTTGACCATGGGCCCACCTTGATATATATATATAGGAGATAACCTTAATATTTGCTAGGTGAGACAGAGCATCGAGACTTGCTTGTTTTCGCACTGGAACACGCGCTCGGGGGTGGGCATGTGAAACTGTGTGGTTTGTAGAGGTATTAGTGACGCACTTTGCACTTTGCATGTGTGCATCACATTGCAAATAAGTCACTCAAGCACAATGCAGGTGCGAGTCGTAGTGCAACAGTAGCTAAGAGAGATGAGTTAAGTGACTGGATTCATAGTGCTATGGGTAAGAGGTTCAAGAGAGACATCTTTGCCTTATATAGGAGTTGTGGAGTCATTTAAGATGTCCGGTGTAACTAATGCATAATTAACTAGATCATGTAGAAATTGTTGCTTGTGGGTAGCCCAACAATCATAAATGGATAGCCATTATGTCTAAACAGCTAGCATGCAGCTATCATATCACATGCAAAACAATCAAAAACTGTCAAATAACAGCTAATTTCTAACCAATAATAAAAAGTGATTAGCTCCAAGTGTTCTCTGATCAAGCTAGCCTTTTCTATATAAATCGAGCTTGGCTGGTTCATTTCAACATCACAAATAATTTGACTTATTCTCTCATACAAACCGGTAAGCTACAAGTATTCTGTAATCAATCCAATAGGTTCAATACAAACATGAGCTAACAAGTCTATAAAAATTAGACCAGTATAAGGGTCTAATTTAGCGAGTCTACAAGAATTAGACCGGTGTAGTAGTCTAATCCAGTAAATTCAATCCTCTACTTTCTATCTCTATTTACATTTGGAATTTTTATTTTTATTTTCATCTATCGAAAAAATTATATGTACAGAGTTCCATCAATGGTTTCTTCGTGTTTGCTGAACGCAGAACCACACATAGGCCAGTCATATTCTGAAAGCTATTTACTTGTAACTTGTTAGTAGTCTTAATTATTTTGAGAATACGCTAATAGTGCTCTACGAGTAGCAGGATTACATGTGCTTCAGCTTGTCTAGAATATTATATTTTTCTTTTTTCTATTTCATTCTATTTTACAGTAATTATATATCTATAATTTTATATAATTTGAGATTATCAAATCTATCAAATATTCACATTGTCTACAATTTTTCTAGCTCATTTTAGGACAAGGTACCAAAGATTAAGCAGTTCAAAATCTCTAGTGAACCTGATAATAGGGATTGAATGCCCACCATTAAAAACTTCCAAGGGGCCAAAAAGATTTTGGATCAAGTTAATATTTATTATTCCATTCATATAAGGGTGTGTGCCCTTATCAATAGGTTAGATGGCAAATAAACATCACGGTTGAATAAGCTATCCACGTACATTTGAATTCTCGATGTCAATAAATGTCCTATAAATATGGTCCTTTTTCTTTCTGGGCTATACACAATAAAGCTCATTAGATGGACGATCCCAGTCGATATCTTCCCCTTTCAGTAATACTGCCGAAAATGGCTCTACCAACTACTCCGCTATACTTACATTTTCCTGGTTTATAACTCACCTGTGGGGACCACTGTTTGGACAGATTGGATTTAGGTATTTATGGCCACGGGATAGCCTGGTGGATGGGCATGGAGCCTCACAAGTCACAATCGGCTCAAGTATCCAGTAACTCCTCTCCAAGTATTGTACAACGTTCGGGTGAGTGTTTGTGCACAATCTCCAGTCGGTTTTGCACACCTGGGGCCCACGGTCAGTGATCTGAATCATTTATACTACGGGCCCACCATGGATGACTTCGTAAAACAAAAATCTCACAAATAGGAGTTCTCAACGCTTCAATTGGTGGCCAGCAGTTATAAAGTTAATAGCAAAACTAGAACAGTCATCCAACGTCGGATGGAAAGCAAGAGCGAATTTTCAACGGATAGGATCTTCTAATCTGAGTGATTTTTTGGTGCTTGGGCCTTCCACAACTTAAGTGGGCCCCTCTAAAGGGTTATAGAAATTTGAGATGGACCGTGTTGTTTATATTACATCCAGCCAGTCATCAGGTGCAACTTACCAGGATGAAAGGGTACAACAAAGCTCAGGCCATTCCGGAGCTTAAGTGGACCAAAACAGGCGATGCTCCCTGTGGTGTGTTCCACCTGAGTTTTGGATAGGAACGATGCATGAAATGTACGGTGGAAATAAGGATCCCCATCGGTTCAAGGGTTTGGAGTGATACACGGTAATTACCAGAAAGCATTGTGAACGATAGGTCCTTTCTTACGTGAGTTTGGCTGAGCGTGAAGTGACGTCAGGTAGTTCTGTGGGCTCTACCATGATGTATGTGTTGTATCCACACCATCCATCCATTTGGAGAGATCATTTTAGGACATTATCCAAATAATGATGCAGATCTAAACTCAAGTAGACCCCATCATAGAAAAAAGTGAGTAGAGTGATGCCTACCGTTGAAACCTTCTCTGGGCCTACCATGATGTTTATTTGAGATCCAACGTGTTCATAAGCTAAAGCAGACATGGGCAAAGGGAAAAAACAAATATAAGCTTGATTGAAAACTTCCGTGGCGCTTGGAAGTTTTTAATGAGAGACGTTTAATCCTCTCTGTTTTCTCCTGTGGATTTCACTTTGGCTGTGGGTTTGCGTTCTTTTTTTAAAATGATCTCTGCAAATGAATGAACGGTTTGGATACAACAAATATACATGATGCTAAGCGAACTTGGTGACGTCACTTACGTAGCGAATCCCGCTGCTCAGCCTGTCACGCAACCACGGGTACAAGTCAGCACGTTTGTTGGGAATCTCCGTCTTGGATCAGATGCGTGCAGAAAATGCAAATGACATGATCGAATCACCAGGACAAATTTTCAAATGAGATCGCCGACTAATTATAAAATTCAATGAATCAGACCCGATCCTGTTTTGAGTTTTTAATTCACGTATCTAAAATCCTGATGCATTGTACCTACATAATTACTGTGAAATATAAGTGGGTCCCACTGTGACGTATGTGACTTATCCACACTGTCCACTTTTGGATGGACGGCATGGGCATGTCACATGCATCACCGTGGGAGCCAGAAGTTTAAGTTAAACATTTGGACTGCTTTTAAAGGCAAAAACATCACCGTTTTATTGCGTGCTGTGCTGATGTCATCAATTTTAGGTGCCTTACCATGATGTATGTGTTATATCCAAACCATCCGTCCATTCTGCAAAATCATTTCATGGCTTGATATAAAAAATTTGGGACATACAAAGCTCAATTGAACAACACCATAAAAAGAAGTGGGGATTGATGATCTACCATTGAAAACTTATGTAGTCACATAAGTTTTGAAGTTTTAGATCAATCTATATTTGTTTTAGGGCTGAAAGTCGGACGGGTTGGGTTGGGTTGGGTTGGGTTGGTGCTCAACCCTAACCCAACCCAAGGTTCTTATACCTCAACTCTAACCCAACCTAACCCAATCTTGAGTTGGGAATTCTCAACCCAAGCTCAACTCAAGCGGGCTCGGTCAGGTTGATTGAGTTGGTCGGGTATATATGTGTTAATATTTTCGTTATTACATTAGTTTATTATATTTTAATATATGACTTATTTTTTTATCTATGATTTTATTAATCATACATGTGATTATTCATAAAAAAGAGCTTCATTTTTTCTTTAAAAAAACAAGCTAAAATATAAGACAACTACTCCATTAAAAGTCATGTAGCATAGCACACAATCTATTTGGAAGAGAGAAATCCGGCATATCTTGTCAGCTTGAGTCTTTGGAAATGACGTGGATAAATGAGACCCGACATCACTAATGTGCCTTCGACACAAATGATCTACACTCAATTATAATTTATAAGTAACTTATATATTGATTGGATTCGGATTCGGATTCAATCAGGCAACCCGAGACCTCAACCCGAGCCCAACCCAAGTTTTATCGGGTTGGTGTTTGTATAGCCCAAGCTTGAGATCGGACATGATATATCCTGCCCGAGCCCAACTCAATGTCTGGTCGGTCACAGGTCGGTCGGGTTGAACCCGCCCAACTTTCAACCCTAATTTGTTTTCCCTCTTCATCTACACATGTATGACCTTTTGAATAGATTAGATGGTAAATATACGTTGTATTATAAATGTTTCAACAGTAGTAATGAGTGTCTCCATTGTTTTTATAATAGTGTGATTCACTTGAGCTTTGAATCTGGCTTATTTTTGGGTTCATGCCCTATAATCTAGCAGAATGAATGAAAGGTGTGGATAATATATATATATATATATATATATATATATATATATATATATATATATATATATATATATATATATATATATATATATATATTAGTGTGGGCCCACAGAACTTTTAGACGTGAACTGACCATCCAGCTATTTATCACAGACGAAATGTAAAATCAAACAGCCTCTATGTACGATAACAATGGATGGAAAATGATAACCCATGGTCCACAGTGGAAACACGAGCTTGGAGCAAGCAGTAATCTATAGCGTTGATCTTATAGTGTTATGTGGACATGTCTGATTAGCTCAAAAATCTTGGAATATCTATTAGACCACACCTTTGATTTCGCGTGGTCCGGACGAAAGGTAAAATGAACTCTTCGGAAGAAAGAAGCCAACAGATAATTTTCATTCTGTATGGTCTGTCCTTTCTTCGGGTGACGTAAGCATCAAATTCTTCTCAATCTTTTAATATGTCATGGAGGGAGCCGATCTGTCTCACCCAAGACGGTGGGGCCCTTACCATGGGACTCTCCTTGATGTGTGTATTCTGTATCCACCCTGTTCCTCCATTTTTCTGGTTCATTTTAAGGCATGATCCCAAAAAATGAAAAAGATCCAAATCTCTAATGGATCATAATCTAGAAAACAGTGGTGATTAAACACCCTACCATTAAAAGCTAATTAGGATGCACCTTAATGTTTCCATAGTGTTCAATTTCCATCCAATCTATTGATAAGGTCACATAAGCCTTGATGAAAGGAAAAAATTACAAATATCAAATTGATACATACCTTTTGTGGCTCACTAATGGTCAATCACTAATGTTTCCAATGATATTTTACACTTGATGAATGAACTTACTTCTTTTTTTGATAATAACCTAAAATGATTTGAAAATACAAATGGATATAGAAGATAAAAAATAAACACATACAGGTGCACCCCATCGGTCGCACTATCATGGGTGAGACCAGGGTCTTACCTAATCCGCTCCCTTACAATTGTGGTGTTTGGAGGATGATGAGCTTGGAAAAACATAGGAATTCCAATGTTCTTTCCCATGAGCGAAAAATAGGAAAAGTGCTTTTTTTTTTTTTAGTTCCATTCTAATAACTATTAAAGATTCTTTAAATTTCGGATGTGAATAGGCTAAAATTAATTCTGAAGAGGGATGGACAATAAAAAGTGCAAGCCCCACACAATAGAGTATCTAGATTAATGATGGCACCAATTGTATTATGGTCAACATGGACCATCCATCTGACTTATTATCAATTGGAAGACAAAGATCACCTATAAAAGGTGATTTGATATGGTAGAGGACAATCAAAGGTGAACTCACATGAATATTTAAATCAATGATTGGATCATTTTAGTATGATCAAATGGATAATTTATTTTCCTATAAGTTAATTGGATGTTACGAATAATCAACCTGGGTATATTTTTAGGCATGGACAATTAAGGATAAGTATATTTTTAGGCATGGACAATTAAGGATGAGACCCATATAATGAATTTGGTGGATCAATGATTAAAACATTTGTAGCATGATTAATATGAACTTTTAATTTCCTTAAAAATTAATTTGAAGATCAAGATCATCTATTAAATTGATTTTCTAAGAGGGATGGACAGTCAAGGATGGGACTCATATGATGGATAATGTAGATCAATGATTTGACAAATTTTTATATAATCAATATAAACTGTTCATTTTTATAGGCATGGATTCAAGGTTATAATCATCCAACTAAAGTTTGTTTTCAAGAGGCTTGGGCATTATGGGTGGGAACCAAGTGATGAATGGTCCATATCAATGATCAAACCATTTTTTGTATGAAAAATATTGGCCGTTTATTTTCCTAAAAGGATTACCAAAAGTAATTTTCTAAGAGAGATGTGCAATCAAGAGTGGAACTCATATGATGGATGTCCTAATCATTTGTACTGTGATCAATATGGATTGTCAATTTTCTTAGGCATTGCTGGAAGATTAGATCATTAAACTGAAGTGTCTCGAGAGGGGTGTGTAATCAAGGGTGGGACCCACATGATAGATGGTCTAAGATCAATGATCGAATCATTTATAGAATGATCAATACGGCCCATTCATTTTCCTATGCATGGGTTGGAAGTCAGGATTATCCTATCAAAATGATTTTTTGAGTGAGATGCAATCAAGGGTATGGGAGCCACATAATTTATATCCAAGATTAATGATCATTGGAATAATTGTAGCTTCACCAATAGATCTGTCGATTCTGTAGGCATCGATAGAAGATTAGGATCTCAACAAAGTGATTCTCTCAAAGCATTGGGCATCATGGATGGGACTTACATGATAAATGGTCTAGATCAGTGATCAGACTATTTATCTTATGATTAAAATTGACCATCCATTTCCTCAGTCATTGAATGGCGGTCCAGATCACCCATCAGAAGTGATTTTTTAGAGGGGTGGACAATCAAGTGGTGGGGCCCAAATGATGGATAATCTAGGTCAACAAACTGATCATTTACGGTATAATCTACGTGGAAAAGAACGATTAATATCATCTGACAAAAGTGATTCTTTTATATTAATAGGCGATCATGGTTGGGGCAATTTGGATGTCCATTTTGCTAACCATTGGATGGACGGTTAGAAACTTCCAACAAAAGTGATTTTTTTTTTTTTATTTATTTTATTTATTTTTTTATTTTTTTACATTATAAGCGATCAAGGGTGAGAAAAACATGATGGATGGTTTAGATCAACGATCAAACCATTGTATGACCAAAATGGGCCTTTCATATTATTAGACTAGTGCACAGTGCGTTTGCTACACTATAAGGATGTCTTGGCAATGGACAACTGCATACGTGGCATCATGTACATATCAATCCAGACAGTATAAAATTGTGGACCATACGGTGCATGTAGGAGGACCAACATTACATTAATCAAACAATCCTGACCATCAAATTGTCGGCAATCAAACAGATAGTTAAGAGGCAAACAGTCGACAGTGGCAAATTCAACACTCAATCTGTGTAAATTTCCGGCGATGCTCCATCCATCTACTTGCAAATCACCGATTAAAAGGATAAGATCATCGCATGAGGATGATTTTTCGACCATGGCCCATCCACAGCAGAGAGAATCCGATCAACGGTCCGGATAACAGACCAAAGGGCCCCATATGTACGGACTCCCGTGCGTAATCAAACCATGCATTTTCTGATATACGCGGTAATTCAACACTAGAAAGGAAGAGAAAGAAGGAGAATTCTAGGCTTTTCGGAATCGACCTTTACCTTCTTCCGATCGCGGACTGCGAAGAGCTTGGATGAAATCAGAGAGAGCTTCAATGCATCGGCCGCTTTTCCCGTTTCAACTTCCAGAAGACCACTTCTGCTACTGCTGCTGTTATGGTAGGAGTATTAATAGGCAGGAAATTTCGGAGGTGGCTTTGGCACGTGAGCCGGATAAGCGAGGGGGGGACAGAGAGAATCATGGTGATGGCGAGAATCGCGGTTTCAAAGATCATCTGTTTGGTCGCGGAAGTCTGGTTCGCGGGAAATGAAATGGCAAATCCACGAGAACCAGAATATGTGATAATCATTCACTGCCGTACACGTGGTCAGGTTATTTATCAATGTGGACCGTCCATCAAGTGGTAACCATAACGGATTGTCTATGTTTCAGAAACCATACCTGTTGTTATGAATCCCAGTCATCACTTTTCTTCCCTTTACCATGGCTGTTCAAGTTTTCTACCCTCGTTTTGAGGGCCACTGATCAGTTGAATCGGATTATCCAGTATATTTGATAGTTGGAAAAGGGGAAATCTTTGGTCGTTATACATCCAAACAACTTATAAATAAGGGTTAATTAATGTTAATAAATATAGTTATTTTACCTCACTTTGTTAAGGACGGTTTGGTTGAGCCCTCTTTGGGCAATTCAATCAATCATGTTACAAGGGCATATATTTAGTTAAAGCGTGAGATTAAGATAGTGCAGGCGTGCTAGAGTGATACTTGACTTGAGTTTGATTGAACGCTAGTACCTTTGAGATGGACCATTTAAGAGCAAATTTAAGGACTCAGTTGCTCTCTTGACCATCGGTTGTAATAATAATCAGGTAATTTGTAAAAAAGTAGGGGTTAATCCTTATGAATGGGGTTTTTTTCTTCATTATGTCTTAAGTACTCATTCTTTCACTCGTAATTGTAATCTATGTATTTCTCAATAGAATTAAGATGAATAAACTTAAAACTAAAGGCAAAAAACAATGTCAATTTTGTTGATTTATAATTGATGCTTGGTAAAATTTAAGGAGAAACAAATAAACTAGAGAAGGGGGTGGGTGGAGATAAATATCCAAACCACCTCTATGGACATACAATCTAGGCAAAAGGCCAATAGGATGTGACAGGGGATTTGACCTTCCAAGTACTTAATTAATCAGGATACGACAATGGAAGATTATGAATATTTATTCTACTCTCAATCATATTGCAACAATGGCACTAGATAATACTGACCTAAGCTAACTTAAAACTCCAAATGTTCTACATTATGCCTAGATAGAAGCAAGCAGATGGACTACAAATTAATAAGTTAAGATTTTACAATAATAATAATAATAATAATAATGTACCGTGTAGATTAATTGTGTTTGGTGGAGGCTTGGAGCTCTTTGCCGCATTCTCCTTTTATAGTTTTGGGAGGTGGTGAAACCCTAGTCGAGTTTCCATGCTAATCTAGGATTCTTCGCAATCACCATGTTTAGTTGTTCTCTTATCATCCTTACTTGCTTAGAAATCATCAAATATTAAAAACTATTTTAAGATATCTTGCCAACATAGTTGTTGAGATTCATGGATCAGTCTTGTTGGTTTGGGATCATGATTAAGACTCAATCCATTGGTTCTCAAATCTTTGTAATTGTCGTGAGAGCATCGGACATTTATGATCAGAAGATCTTACATTTTAGAATGATTGTGAGAGATGGTGTTGCCAAGCATATCTAGATTTGTGATAAAATCATTGCCTTGGTGGGTCTTTTATAAACTCGTCAATTATGCTGCCTCAATCAAACGTGACACACGAAATGGAATTATGTGTCTTTTGTCACTTCATCTTTCCTGGAAACGTGCATACGGTTCTATGCCTATTTACTTTTGGTAAGTGACATATTGTGAAAAGATAAGAGGTGAAATATATCCTTGAGCACACATAAGATCTTGTCATTATTAGGCATGTACTACTGACATGCTGCCTCAATCACACGTGATACACGAATTAGAATTATGTGTCTTTTGTCACTTCATCTTTCTTGGAAACGTGCATATGGTTCTATGCCTATTTACTTTTGGTAAGTGATATATTATGAAAAGATAAGAGGTGAAAATATCCTTGAGTACGCATAAGATCTTCTCATTATTAGGCATGTACTACTGATATGTGGTGGCTTCCTATTAGATCACGAGGATTTGAAAAATAAAAACAAGTGTAAACAGCCCCACCATAGTGTTGATGTGAAATCTACCTTGGCCATGGGGTGCATCACCTAAATTTTGAATTGCCATAAAAGTCAACTCCATCTAAAAGATTGAAAAAGTGTACAAAGGAAAGCCTACCATCCAAATTGTTTCCCTTGGTGTGTGCCCTACCTGATTCAGGTATATGTCTAATTTTTTGGGTTCCAGGTGTATAGTTTTGTGTGACATCTATTAGTTAGAGTGGATTTAATATAATCATTATGGTGGGCCCTCTAAAATCAATGGAGAACGTCTCTCTTAACCATTTCCCTTGTTGTGGCCCACCTGAATTACATGTTAGCCTTTTTCTTTTTTCTTTTTTCTTACGGTGGGCCTGATAAAAAATAAGGGAGGGTGTCCCTAAAACTCATTTTATTCAGAAGATATCAAGTACAACTGGCATGGCTATAGGTTAAGGTCCAACCAAAGATAACTTCCAACCTTTCATGAGTGTACCACATTCAATCTGTCTAATATAGATTGACCCATCATGATTATTATTATATTTTGAAAAACTTCATAAGAGCTAATCATTGAGTGGTGTATTTTGCTATTTACTGATGTGTAGACATTTTTTTTTACATGGTGTGATCTAATTAATGTGTATATGCTAACGAGGTTTGCACTAGGCGGTCCTTATGTCGAGGCTAACCTAATGAAAGGGTTGGATTTTACATGCACTCACTTCCCAAGTTATCATATGAGCAGACTATAGCTTGTGGTACAACAAATTCACTTAGGAATTCCCTTTTGGAGAAAAAATGTTGTTAGTAACGGATGCCTAGAGAGATGCACACCCTTGTTTTGTGAAGGGCCCACCATAATGTATATGTGAGATTTATTCACATTTAGATGTGTAATTCCAGGGGAGGCAACCCCTTTTATTTATCAACATTAGTTAATCACAATTTCCATAATTGTTTGACATCCAAAAGGGAATGATTAGGTTCTACCCGGGTAACACGTTACTAGGTGTTGCCCTGACCGTAGGGCTAGCTTGATGTATGTTTTGTATGTCCATGCTATCCATCAGTTTTTCCAGTTTATTTTAGAGTAGGGTCCGAAAAGTGAAGCAGATCCAAATATCAAGCGGACCACACCACAGAAAATAATGGTCATTGAACGCCCACCATTAATAACTAAACTTCCAATGGCCCACCATAACCACTTTCAAAGGGAGGAGATTAGGTGTCTGGGTAACAAATTTGTGGGTGTTGCCTTGATCGCAGGGCCCAACTTGATGTGTATTGTATATCTACACTGTCCATCAATTTCTTCATCTCATTTTAGAGCAGGATCTTAAAAAATAAGCAGATCCAAATATCAAGTGGACTACAATTGGAGATTGAATGGCCACCATTAAAAACTTCAAGGGGGCAAAATAAGTTTTTGGATCTAGCTGATATTTGTGTTTTCCCTCCATCTAGTTCCATGTGCCCTTATCAACAGGTTGGATGACAAATAAACATTATGGTTGAATAAGCTAATCACTGGACAATTAAATTCTAGATGTCTATAATTGTTCTATAAATGTAGTCTTTTTTCTTCTTTTTTTGGTGGGTAAGGCTCAGTACTATATGGACGATCGACTTCGATATCTTTCCCTGCCGCTTGCATGGCGGAAAGATGACTCTCCTAACTAATCCCTGGAAAAGAATAGAAAAATCCATGAGTATCTTGTTGCTGGGTTTTTATAGGATGGCTTCCTTAAGGTGGACCCTCCTTTACCTGCACAATCAATAATGTCAAGGGAGCCCTGGCTAGAGCCGGGGAACCTCCGATGCTTAAGTCAGTTATTTGATCAGTAGCAAAGAGCTTATCTCAGTTCAGTACTGCGTACCTTCTTTCGTCCCAAGCTTGGAGATTTATACAGTTTGCTAATCCTCATCCTCAGAGGATTCTTCTCCTGATTATTCGGAAACTTACTCATTTCCACGGATTGCTCTGAATCCCGAGAATCTCGGGATTCGCTACACGTATCCCCGGATTTCCGTAGAGCAGTATCTGTTCCCGTTCCGCCACTTGTTGTCTCGGCCAGGTCGTTACCGACTCTGGGGGAGTCTCGGCCGACGCAGGAGAATAGGTTCTCGGCCTTTTTACGGACGGAATAATCTCGGTGTCTATCCGTCATTCCTTGTTCCGTGACCGACAGAACCAACTCGTTGAGTCGGTCTTGTTCTATCGGCTGAGTGGCTTGAACACGCTTGGCCTTTAGTGGGCTTTTGCAGGCGAGGTCATCACTCTGACAGAGTGACTCTGATCGTTCCTTGCTTATGCCTCCTGGTCTATCCCTCGTTCAGTCGGTGTTGTCTTGGACTCTTCAGGCAGTGTCAGCAGAGCCGACCTACTTTAATCCGAGTCTCCGAACTTAACACATTTTTCCCCAACAGTGAGCCCCCCTTACTCCTTGTGTCGTCAATGACATCAAGGAGTACGATTTTGTCGGTCGGCTCGTATTAGCATCCGAGACAATGATGAGGCATTTAATGCTCTTTGAGTCGTTTCTAGCGTACGACGCTGCGCCTCCCAAGGCCGCACGTGCGACCAGCCGTCGATTCGTTTCGTCCGCGTATGAGAGGCGGACGCGTGGCCATGATGTTACTGCAGTCAACCAGCGGTTGCCACGTGTCGAACGGGAGAGCCGAGGCGAACGACGATTCGCTTTTGCCATCAATGCCCTGCCACGTGGCACGACTATAAAAGGGCCGGGCGGGAGGACTGTTCGAATTTTTCTTTCGCTCTCCTTCCTCCCGCCTATGTCCGATTCCGAGTTCATTTTTTTCTTCTTCTCCTCCTCCTCCTCCGCTGTCACTTCTTTCTCCATCAATCTCCCCTTGCATTCGTCGTTGATTTTTTTGGTGAGTCCTTTTCTCCTTCTTTTATAAGCTTTAATGGCCACACACGGCTCTCAAAGCCCCCGGGAGGAGATGTCTGTAGATGAGGGCGTGTCCCAGCATCTTTGGGACGTTACGGAACCACATTCACTGTTGACGGAGTTTGCCGTCGGTGCTGACTCCGCATTCCGGCTGGTCAGAGAAACCGGCGACTTATCAGCTGAGCGTCCGGCCCAGACCGGTCCATCCAGCGGTGGGACGTCTCTGGTGACTCGTTCAGGGAGACCTAACCCTTGGGTGGATCAGTTGGAGGATGAGGATGGAGAGGACGAATTAGTTACGGGCGAAGGGGCGGCCATTCTAGACCCTGTGAACCAGACTACAGAAGCCTCTAAGTCGTCTTCAAAAGGGGAAGAAGACGAACCTAGCGGTCTCGTCGCCTCCATTCTAACTGAATCCGACCTAAACCGGATCAGGGCTGGATACCATGTCCCTGACTCGGTTGTCCTCCGTCTCCCTCGTCCAGGTGATTTTCCCGACCATCCCCCGCAGGGATGATTGCAATTTTTCAAGTCGCGATGCAGTGTGGCTTACGTTTGCCACTCCAGCCCATCGCTTGTGACTTTCTGTCCCGAGTCAAAATAGCTCCCGGTCAAATTGTTCCGAATGCGTAGAGGAATTTGTTCGGGTGTGCAGTACTCTGGTCCGAGTTAGATCAACCTTCCCTCACGGTCGACGAGTTCCTCTATCTGTATCAAGTTCGACCGAACCCAAACTTCCCTAGCCTCTATTTCCTGAGCGCGTGGAGAGGCAAAGGGGGGTCTTTAATAACCGAACCACCCACTTCGAATAAGTTCTGGAAGGAAAGGTGGTTCTGGGCGTGCGGTCGGTGGGAGTCGGCCGACACGTGGCCGTATGAGCCTCAAGTATCCCGCACGTTCCGTAGAGCAGGTGACTCGGCCCGATGGTCTTTCCTTCTCTTACTATTTATTTTTATACCATCTTCTGCTAATCCTGACTCCACAATGTCTTGCAGATATTTTGAAGAAGAGAGGGAAACTCGAGTCGGGGACTCTAACTCGGATAAGGGAGCTGAGGAAGCTAAGCGCGGGGGAGCGATCTTGGAAGTTGCTACTGCAACCCGAGCGCCTCCATCTTGCTGGTCTAGATTCGTTAGTCTCAGGTAGCACGTCCTCCTTTTCTTTGTTCTTTCAGTTCTCTATTCGCCTCCTTATTCTTTTTTTTATTCATCCTTGCAGACCTTCCCGAGGCTCGCCCTATTCTGAGGCCAGCGCCCGAGAGCATGACCGAATCCCGCCCTGCCTTGAAGCTGATTTCCAAAGTGAAGGCCCCCCCGAGATCGGCTCTGTTGTCCGAGTCTCGGCCCTCGAAGCAGCAGAAGACTGCGGCCAAGGGTAAGGAAATGACCGCTCTATCTGCTCCAGCACCTGCTGCCCCCCAAGTGATCGTCCTGTCTGACCCTGATGAGAGGGCCGAGGAAGCGGAACCAACTCCTCCAATGACTCAGGCGACTCTCGAGTCGGGACCTGTTGCAGAGGAGGTCCCAGGGCCGAGGGAGGCCCCGCGCGAAGAATCCCCGAGAAGGGAGATGACTCAACAGGAGTCCCCATTCACGAAGATCATCGCGGGGATGGTTCCTTGGGTGCTTGCCCACGGGGGCGAAAGAGACTTCGCCAGTTATTACAACGCTCCGACTGCCCAGACCCTCGGACATGCGGCGAGGTTACTTTTTGAGGTAAAACTTTTCTTCAATCCTATGTCTCCCTTAACGAAATTTTACAGCATAACTCACTGTCACTTTATCGCAGCTGGCAACTTGCCTTATCAAAGCTAGCTCGGAGCTGACTGCCGCTCAGAAACTCGCATCCGAGACAGAGACTGTGAGGAGGGTCGCTGCCGAGGCTGAGGGGCGCCGAGAGATCGCTGAAAGCCGGATTGGCATCATGACCGGCGATCTATCGATCGCTCGGAAGCTGGCCGCGGACGCCCATGCAGCTTTTGAAGGAGTTAAGGCCGACAATGCTCGTTTGACTTCGCTCCTTCAGGAGACCGAGGAGAGGGAGCGACACCTTCTTCAAGTTCACGGTGGATGCGAGGGTGCCCTTGCTCGCGCGAAGGCCGAAGCCGCCGGCCTCATTCAGGAGGCTCAAGAAGAAGCGCGCCGAGCTAAAGAGGAACAAGAGCGAGCCGTAGACGCCTTCTTCGAATCTTCTGAGTTTGAAGATGAGAGGGACCTCCTTTATCAAGGTGGTTATAAGGCCTGCGTCTTGGAGATGAGGGCGTCCTTCCCTGATCTCGACCTCTCCGCCTTCGAAGTCGACAGTCCATCCGCCGAGGCTGCTGGGGGCGAAGCCACCGAAGGAAATGCTACTCCTGACGAGGCCGGTCCTTCGGGCACGGCATAGGAGATGAATACCGACTGAATGGGGCAGTCGGATATTGTACTTTCTTTTTATTTTTTTTTATTTTTTGTTGGTGACCCAACATCGGGTACTTGGACGAAATAAAACTTTTCATTGAGTCGACTTTAATTACAGTACTTTCTATTTTATCTTACGGGTAATAAATCTTGAGATACTCGGCGTTCCAAGGATGAGGCAACAGTTGTCCATTTAGGTCTTCCAGCCGATAGGCTCCCAGTCGAATGGTGCCTGAGACGACGTAAGGACCTTTCCAATTGGGCCCTAGTGTACCCGACCCAATTTTTTTAGTGTTTGGGAAGGTCTTTCGGAGGACCATATCCCCGGATCGGAATCGTATGACTTTAACTCGGCGATTGTAAAATCGAAACACCTGTCTTTGTCGGGCCATCATCCTCAATCGAGCCCTTTATCTTTTCTCTTCCAACGAATCGAGCTCGAATGAGAGGAGTTCGCCATTCTCTTGTTCACTGTACAAGTTGACTCGGGCCGAGCCAACGCCGATCTCAACCGGCTCGACTGCTTCCGCACCGTAACATAGGAAAAAGGGGGTTTCTCCCGTGACAGTCCGTGCTGTGGTCCGATAGGCCCACAGTATATTCGGAAGTTCCTCGGCCCATGCTCCCTTTACTTCATCGAGCCTCGTCCGGAGATGCTGCTTTATAATTTTGTTGACCACCTCGACCTGTCCGTTCGTCTGAGGATGATGAGGCGAGGCGTACACGTTTTGAATCCCGAGATTGCTGCACATCTTTCGAAATTGTTTGTTATCGAACTGCCTTCCGTTGTCGGTAACGATAGTCCGAGGTATCCCGAACCGACAGATGATATTCTTCCAAACGAAGCTTGTGATCCTTTGCTCGGTGATTTTCGCCAATGGTTCTGCTTCAGCCCACTTCGTAAAGTAGTCTACCGCAACCACAACGAATTTAGTCTGACCCTTCCCCAATGGAAAGGGCCCGATAATGTCGATCCCCCACTGCGTAAAGGGCCATGATCCCGACATCGGAGTCAGTTCCTCAGGGGGTTGTCTCGGGATTACTGCGAACCGCTGACACTTATCGCATCTTTGGACGAATCGTTTAGAATCGTGCTGTATAGTCGGCCAGTAATACTCCTGCCGCAACACTTTGTTGGTGAGCGAGCGTCCTCCTGAATGGTTTCCACATATCCCTTCGTGTATCTCCCGTAAGATATAGAATCTCATTCAAGATGGTTTAGCGGGAGGCTCAAACTTTTAACTGCCGTGCCTCGGCGCGGTCTTCTGGCAGTTCACCATCGTTGAGGTAGCGGACGAGTGGGTCAAACCAAGCAGTCGCTGTGTTGATGGGAAACAGGGCCGAGACTGTCGGATCATCTATGCTTAGTTTAGGGACGTACTCAATCGGAACCGACTGAGGTATGTCTTCCTAGTCAGCTGAGGCAACCTTTGCTAACAAGTCAGCTTTGGCGTTGTCGGTCCTGGGTATTCGAATTACTTCGCACTTCTGGAATCCACCGATCAATTCTTTAACTTTTTTCATGTACGCCTTCAGTTGTTCTTTCCGAGTTTGATAAACACCGAAAACTTGATTAATGACTAATTGTGAGTCGCTGAAAACGTTCAATTGGGTCACGCCTAGACTCGCGGTGAGTCTAAGGCCTAATAATAAGGCTTCGTACTCTACTGTATTGTTGGACGCTTGAAAGTCGAGTCGCAAGGCATATTGCATATAGGTTTGATCGGGAGTTTCTAATACTATCCCTGCCCCGCTTGCCTTCGAATTGGATGAACCGTCGACAAATAGTTTCCAGGATAAGTCGGTCACAACGACAATGGTGTGGGCCTGAAAGTATGGCCGGAGGCGTCGTGACGATACCACCAGAGTTAAGGCTACTTTCTCGAGCTGAGGATACCTCGTCTCTGCTGGTAGCAAGGCTTTGCTGACGTAGTAGACTGGCAGTTGCTTCCCTTGACTCTCTCGTATTAAAGCCGAGCTTACTGCGGCTTCAGATACGGCCAAATATAATAACAACGCTTCACCAGGCTCGGGCTTAGATAGCAGCGGTGGGGATCCGAGGTAAGCCTTCAGATCTTGAAATGCCTTCTCACATTCGTCCGTCCACTCCATCGTCTGTCGTCCCTTCAATTACTTGAAGAACGGGAGACATTTGTTTGTGGCTCGGGACAGGAAACAATTGAGCGCGACCACTCTTTCTGTTAATCTTTAAATATCTTTGATTGTTTTAAGAGACTCCATTTCGAGTAAGGCTTTGATTTTCTCGGAATTCGCTTCGATTCCTTGCTGACTAACGAGGAAACCGAGAAATTTTTCCGAGCTCACGCCAAACGCGCACTTGCTGGGATTCAACTTCATTTTATATTTACGTAGAGTCAAGAATATTTCTTCCAAGTCCGCCTCATGGTCGACCGCTCGTTTACTTTTGACGAGCATATCGTCAATATAAACTTCCATCGTTCGGCCTATCTGCCGAGTGAACATTTTGTTCATTAACCGCTGATATGTTGCTCCGGCGTTCTTTAATCCAAATGGCATCACTCGGTAACAGTAAAGGCCTTTGTCAGTGACAAAGGCGGTTTTTGATTTATCATTCTCGTGCATTACAATTTGATTATAGCCTGAATAGGCATCCATAAAACTTAGCAGTTCATGACCCGCGGTACTGTCAACCAGCTGATCAATGCGAGGAAGAGGGAAGCTATCCTTGGGACAGGCTTTATTTAGATCTGTATAGTCTATATAGACTCGTCACTTCCCATTGGCTTTCTTAACGAGTACGACATTGACTATTCATTCCGGATAGTATATCTCTTCGATGAATTTGGCTTTAAGGAGCTTGCCGACTTTCTCTTCAATGATAGCGTACCTTTCCGGGCCGAGAGGATGACGCTTCTGTCGGATGGGTTTGTAGGTTGGGTCGATGTTGAGTCGGTGTGTTATAACCGAGGAATCGATCCCAGGCATGTCTTCATGACTCCAAGCGAAGATATCGGTATACCGTCGAAGCAAGGTGATCATTCGTTCCTTAAGAGACGGACTCAGGGACGAGCCGATTCGGACTACTTTCGAGACGTCTGTCTCGGTTAACGGCTCCGAGACGAGTTCTTCCATCGGCTCCCCCCGCTCATGAGATCCGATATGGGGGTCCAGCGATTCAATCGTCGACACTTCAGGCGGGGCCTTGACTGCGGTGGCGTAGCATTTCCAAGAATCTTGTTGATCTCCTTTCACAATCCCTACTCCCGACTAGGTCAAAAATTTCATGGAAAGGTGGTAGGTAGACACCACAGCTTGAAGGAGGCTTAGAGACGGTCGGCCGAGTATGGCGTTATATACTGACGGTTGGTCCACGACCAAGAAGTGGACCATCGCGGTCCTTTGATGGGGCGCGGTTCCAGCGGTAAGTGGCAGTGAGACGATTCCCTCAGGAAGTACCTGTCCACCCGAGAAGCCGATGAGCGGGGTTCGGACAGGTCGTAATACCGATCGACCCACACTCATTTTATCGAATGCTTGGGTGAACAGGACGTCCGCTGATGATCCTGTATCCACTAGTATCCGGAACACTTTTCTATTGGCGATGGTGAGGGTGACCACGAGTGCATCATCATGAGAATGATGAATGCCTCGAGCATCTTCTTTAGTGAACGAGATACAATATTTTTCTCGTTTCTTCTCCTTGGGAGGCCGAGACAGCAGAAGAACCTCGGACTCAGGGCGATTGAGGCTTCTGGCGTGGTTTCTTCGGGCGTTATTCGAGTCCCCACCGCCTCGGTGACCTCCGACAATCGTTCGGATTTCTTCTTGGGGCCGCTCTTCGCTCGGTCCCGCTGAAACGTCGGACCTTTCTGTATGTTCTCTTTGCCGGCCCTCTTTAATCAGCCGCTCAATCTCGTCTTTTAAGTGATAACAATCACTTGTGTTGTGGCCATGGTCACGATGATAGTGACAGTACTTCTTCTTGTTCCGACGATCCGGATTCTCTCGCAGTTTTCGGGGCCAGTTGACGAAGCCTTCACTCTTAATCTCCATTAGTACTTGTTCAGGAGATTTGTTTAGGGGGGTGTACGTGGAGAATCTTGTCTGGTCGTTTTCCTGGCCTACTGTTGTCTCGCTCCCGGTCCTCTTTTCGCTTTTTCCCTTCGGCTGAGTCGGTTTCTTTCTTGGCCGACTCTTTTGCCGATGGTTTTCTGTTCTGAATCTTCTCTTGGAGGAGTCCGGTCTCTTCCGCATCAGCATATTTATCCGATCGAACCATAAACTCGCCCAGAGTATCGGGCGGGTTCTTGTCCAGTGACGCTAAGAAAGGTTTATCTCTTACCCCCTGCATGAGAGCGTTGAGAGCCGTCTCCTCAGAATGCTTTTGAACTTGCAAAGACTCGAAGTTGAAGCGTTTAATGTAGTCTTTCAACAGCTCTCCTTCCCTCTGAACTATGTTGTTCAGATGCGCGGGCGGCTTTAATTTCTTCTTTCCGTCGATAAAATTGCTGAGGAAGGCGTCACTGAGTTCGGCGAACGATTTAATCGACTTGGGTTTCAATTGCTTAAATCATAGTCGGGCTACGTCGGTCAGAGTTAGAGAGAAGGCTCGGCACATAACAGCATCTGAGGCGTCGTGCAACTCCATGTAGGTTCTGAAGCATTCAAGATGCTCTGTCGGGTCAGTCTTTCCGGAGAAAGGAGTTATTTGGGGTAAGCGGAACCTCTCCGGCAACCGAGTGCACATTACCTCGTCCACAAACGGAGAAGCTTTTTCCTCAGATTTGGTCGGATTTGAGTTCCGACCGTACTTTATGTCCGCCATCTCCTTTTTCATCTTCTCTCAGACCTCATTCTTGAAGTCCTGTATATCAGCCTTCCAGGGTTCAGCGCTCTCCGCCGTTTCTTCTGCGTCTGCAGGTAGCCGACTTCGCCTCCTCTGATCTATTCTATGCCTCAGATCAGAGGGAGGCAAAATGGCTGTTGCTGAACGGGTAGGCGCCGGGTGACTCAGTTCTCGAGGCTGACTCGGTCGTCGGGGCGACTATGGCACTGGAGGCTGCGCTACAGACGCTGGTGGGAGAACTTGTGCCGACTCCTGACGCTGCATCTGCTGGTTACACAGTTGTTCCAGCATGTGTTTCATGGCAGCCATTTCGGAACGCATTTCTTGAACCTCGCGATCCAAGTGCGCGTTAGCTTGATTAGGGTGGCTTGTAGTCGCAGGCGGTGCTGTCGGGGGAGCTCCCTGAGCTGTACTGGCAGCGGCCTCCCCCGCTTCATCTGGATCCGTCCTTCTGGTTCTTTCCATTCGAAAAATTGGAGAAAACGGCTTTTTGTCCGTATCCCACAGACGGCGCCAAACTGTTGCTGCGTTTTTATGGGATGGCTTCCTTAAGGCGGACCCTCCTTCACCTGCACAATCAACAATGTCAAGGGAGCCTTGGCTAGAGCCGGGGAACCTCCGATGCTTAAGTCAGTTATCTGATCAGTAACAAAGAGCTTATCTCAGTTCAGTACTGCGTACCTTCTTCCGTCCCAAGCTTGGAGACTTATACAGTTTGCTAATCCTCATCCTCAGAGGATTCTTCTCCTGATTATTCGAAAACTTACTCCTTTCTACGGATTGCTCTCAATCCCGAGAATCTCGGGATTCGCTACCCGTTTCCCTGGATTTTCGTAGAGCAGTATCTGTTCCCATTCCACCACTTGTTATCTCGGCTAGGTCGTTACCGACTTTGGGGGAGTCTCGGCCGACGCAGGAGGATAGGTTCTTAGCCTTTTCACGGACGGAATAATCTCAGTGTCTATCCGTCATTCCTTGTTCCGTGACCGACAGAACCAACTCGTTGAGTTGGTCTTGTTCTATCGGCTAAGTGGCTTGAACACGCTCGGCCTTTAGTGGGCTCATGCAAGCAAGGTCATCACTCTGATAGAGTGACTTTATTCGTCCCTTGCTTATGCCTCCTGGCCTATCCTCTGTTCCGTCGGTGTCGTCTCGGACTCTCCAGACAGTGTCAGCAGAGCCGACCTACTCTTATCCGAGTCTCCGAACTTAACACATTTTTTCCCCAACAATGTTCATGTGGGTCCCAATTTTTATTGCTTTATGCTATTAAAGAAAATCATTTTTTATAAGTGATTCTAGCCTTCTAATCAATAGCTAGGCAAATAGATGGTGAATGTTAACCATAATATGTGTTTTCATTAATCTAGACCCTCCATTATGTGAGCCCCACACATTTCATTGCCATTCCTTGTGAAAATTGAATTTTGGTCCAACGAGCTAAGGAGACGTGCATCCAACAGTCTTCGGAGAAAAGAAAGAAAAAAAGAAGAAGAAGAAAGAAGAAGAGTTTCTGGGCCACCAAAATCAAAGGCGTGGTTTAGAAGATATTCCAAGATTTTCTAGCCAATCAAAGGCCAGGTCTTAGAAGATATTCCAAGATTTTCCAGCCAATCTAAGTCCAGGTCTTAGAAGATATTCCAAGATTTTCCAGCCAATCATACGTCCACATATCACTCCATAACATCAATGGTGTAGATTATCGTTCTCTCCAAGCTTGTGTTTGCAGTGTGGACGATGGGCAACCATTTTCCATCCATTATTGTGATTGTACATCCAGGGTCCCAAGTGATTCATTGAATTTTATAATTAGTGATCAGTCATGTCATTTGAAAATTTGTCCCGATGATTCGCTCATGTCATTTGGATCTTAAGGGCCCACCTGATCAAAGGCTGAGATTCCCAGCAAACGTGCTAACTTGGTGCTCGTGGTTGCGTGCATGAAGAGGTTTGTGGTTGTGAGCTCAGTCAGACTCACGTTAAGAAAAAAAAACCTATTGTTCACTATACTCTGGTAATTACTGTGTCGAGCTCAGTGGAACCTATCCATGATTTATATATTCAATCCAAACCGTGAACCTGATGGGGCTCCTTATTTCCACCGTACATCTCATGCATCATTCCTATCCAAAACTCAGATGGAATACACCACTGGGAGGATCACGTGTTTTGGCCCAATTGTACTCCGGAATGGCCTGAGTTTGGTTTATCCCTTCATCCCGGTAAGGTGCACCTGATAACTGGCCGGATGGAATATAAACAATAGGGTCTATCTGGAATTTCAAATAGCCCATTGGTGGGGTCCACCTGAGTTTTGGATGACCCGAGCATCAAAAAACACTGGGATTGGAAGATACTAGCCGTTGAAAATTCACTCTTGCTTTCGGTTGGACTTTTATGTTTTCATTATTAACTTTATAACTGTTGGCCACCAATTGAAGCGATGGGATTTCTCATTTGTGAGATTTTCGTTTCACGGGGCCATCCATAATGGCCCCCAACTGTGCAAAACCGAGACTGGAGATGATGCATAAACACTCACCGGCACATTATATGATATTTGGAGAGGAGTTACTGGATAATACTCAGAGAAATTGATGACCGTCATCCAACCTTTATCCACCGTCTTTTTTACATGCTCCCTGACTAAACAGTTATGCACGGACATACTATTTGTAGAGGAAAATACCCTTGCGTTTAAGTGGCACAATGGGTCCTTGCTCTTACTATGTTGGTAGACTTTTAGGAGTTTTAACATCGAGGGTTCGAGTACATATAGGTGTAACTACAAGAAGACGGACCTTTACCCGCGGCTAAAACCGCCGGCATAAATTTTTAAGGATATGTCGGTGAAAGTTTTCCGTTGCTAAGATACTTTAACGGCGCTCTCCAAGCGCTGCTAACTCTAGAATCTTTGGCGGCGCTTTTGATGGGCGCTGGTATTTCTTAGCGAAGCGCCACTAAAAGTGGAGAAAGCGCCGCTAATTCTATCGAAGCGCCGCTAAAAGGACTTCTAGACAAAGTTCTATACAAACGCTGCTAAAGATCCTTGTACAAATTTGTGTAGCACCAATGCAGGCTAGTAATTTTTAATTATTATATATAATTTAATTGAAACCTGTATTTCTTTTAATAAAGAAAATCTATATTACTTCACAATAAAAAATATATATAATATTTTTTATAATAAATTGAAAATGGTCTTAAATATTTTTTTAGAAAAATCCTCTATATGGTACTCCCCGAATGAGTAGTGTCAAAAGAATGAAGTGCTAGTTTGTAGGCCTAACTTTAAGCATAATTGATTAAAATCCTGCACACAAGGAAAAACAAAAATCAAAATAGGTAGGTATATTTATGGAAAACATTAGAAAAATGATGCTTTCCTCTTTCAAAATCCTAATAGATGTTTATGACATATGAAAGAAAATGAGAAAGCATGACCAACAATTAATGCAAACCCGTTAATGTGTGTCACTTACTGATTGCACGCCCATGAAGTTTAAGACAGGCTTTGCAACAAAAATGAGGAGAAGAATTTGTAGAACGCCAAGCACTCCATCGATAACTAGTGTTGAAGACACTGGCGATATATACCTTCTCTCATACTTGCTTTCTGTGAGGGTGGCTAACATGGAGTGTGTACTAACAAGCTAACCCAAAAAAAACAAAAACAAAAAAATACCCTCTTTCTGCCATATTTTGATTTTCAAAAGCAATGAATGGGTGGTACTCATCCTTGCCAGAATCTGATAGAGCAATGATGAAAGAAAGCATGTTGATTTTCCAGGTGGTTGAATTAAACTAAGAAACTCCAAATGAATGTAAACATGAAAAAATCAATACGAAAGAGATCAAAAGAAAATTTAGACACTTTCTAATTTCATCACTTTATCTGACCAACCATTTCTTCTTATTAAGAACGAGGCTGTATGGATGTTGACATACCAAGATGTGAAGGCAAGTTTTTCATTTCACTGCTTAAAGGTAAAGCCTCTTCCAGATTTTCATTTCCTCATTCTTCAGTGCTCATCATCTTACACACAGTAAGCTCCACTGGACCTGCAAAACAAAACAAAATGGCAAGGATACATGACTTATTCTTTCAGGAGTGGTGGTACTGGGGGCCCAATTGATGTTTGCATCAAAATACCTTTGTGGTCAGCCACTAAAATGCATTTGCCTCACTGTAACAATGTTTGAAGTTCCAAATGTAAATTGAACAACTAACCACAAGAAACATTTTGAAAACGAGAATAGAAAATCATTGGGGAGGGATTTTTATCCACTAAACGTGTGCAACTGAAATACCTTCCTGTTCCTGTCATCAAGGGGCTGTACTTCAATGGCAAGGTATGAATCAACATCATCAACAGTAACCAGATATTCAGGTTACTTCGCTCCTGTGCCAGAAATATTTTTATAAACTGGATATTCAGGAAAAGTCAAGAATGATAGAAGACTAGAAATAAAATCCATCACCAACTATGTAATTCATAGACCCATCTTCCAAAAAGCGTACCCACTGGCAGTGCAAAAATAAGGAAGAATTGTCAGTTATAATGGAAAGTGAAATAAGGAAAAAGTCAGCAATGATAGAAGACTAGAAATAAGGAAGAACATCCTAGGTGCTTAAATAACTAGACTCACCAGAAGAGATCACCACCAGTAGCAACCCTGGTGAGATTATGACAACAACTACTCCCATGACCAAAATGGCAGCATCAACAGTTCCCTCTGCATATATTGACCGGCCACAAACATTATGCTGAAACTCGAACGAAACTCTGTCAGAAAAAGGAAAAAAAAAACATTAAGCATGATTTGGATGTTCGAGGACATGGATATTTGATAAAGACGCTGAATAAAATTCATGTTGAGGTGGAAGTTTACGTTTGATACATATGAAATGCATGGCCAGACAGATATTCTTCAGGGACACCCACCATCTCGATTTGCTTTTTAGGATCCCTTATCTGTTGTATCTTTTGACAAGAAGGGAAATTGTTAAAGGAATATCAAACTAAGCACTTGGCTATTGCAAGGGAATGGAAACGAACCCGCTGTGGTACAAAACTCCTGTACAACCCAATGAAACCATCACGTGCCACGATACCTGCATTCACATTGGGCAATTAGAAGATTGCTTTCCTTCGCAATGCATTAGGTACAAAACTCAATCATGATACCCAACCATTAGATGGAAGTCAATCTCCAATGCACAAATAATCAAATACCCAACCATTGATTGATTCAATAACAGAATAGCATCAATTCCATGCCTACCACTAATTGGTTCAAAAAAAAAAAGTTAACTGCATCTGGTGCCAATATCTAATATGCTCAAGATCACAAGCCAGGTGACTCTACATCTAAACATTCCAAGACTCCCAATGAAGTCATTGTTTATAAGTCTTTCCAAACCCATAACCCCACAATTAAGGCTGAGATTTTAAAAAAACTATGGCCATCAAAACCCAAACTTGAAATGACTTTGATTATAAAAAAATCAATAATGAATTTAGAACTTTTAATAGGATAGCCATGATTACACCTATAGAATTCCAAACCTGCCATTGACCTTCAAGGAACAGAATGAATTATTGGTAGAAACTTGAAATCCACAACAACAACATCAGATGAAACATTCTCAAGATTATCATAATCAGATCATAAGTTAAGAAAAATCAATTATTTATGGAAGAGATTGATGAATAATACCTAACAATTTTCTTGATTTTCTTAATGGAACAAACTTTGCACCAATCACATGTAGTCATATAGGATATTTGTAGTCTATGTTTCAATCAATTCTTATTGTATCATATTCATCTTTTAATATATTCTAATCACAATATATACATACATACAAAAAAATCCTATAAAAGAACTGTGGAAACATAAAATAATTGCACTATATTTTGCATGCTACAAAAACTGAAAAACAGTACCTTGTTTAATAAAACTAAATTCTAATAGAAGGGTTCAAATGTTTTTAAGTAACAAACACTCAACTATAAAAGGCATCTTGCGAATCAGATACCAATATATGTAACTGTATCCTAAGATTTAGAAATCGAGAGTCGTATCCCTATTCCCATATAAGTGGATTGGCACTACTTATGCAATGGTAATTGCCATCATGAAACCAAAACAGGAAAAAGGAAAAATGTAAATTGTCAAGCCACACGAGAGACTACCATTACCGCTGCCCCAGTTAAACCAAGTTGCTCAGCTGCAAGGATGGAGGCTCTCTCTGGCAGACTTACACAATAATGGAAATAAAATAAAAGGCCACTCCTAGCAGCACACAAGATGATCTAAAAGCGATGGCTGACAAGCTAAAAAGATTAAAAGAGAAGAAGGCCAGACACAGAAGTACCGAATAAAGCTACAACTTTGTCTAGTGGATAGTCCTCTCTCTTCTCTAAGTTGTCTCTAGTAAAGATCGTGCTCAAAATTGGCTAAATGCTCCTCTTTATATAGGTGTTGGGGGAAGAGGTGATCTTAAACCAATCAGGACTGGCTTTCTTAGAATAATTGCACCATGCCAAGTTGGTTGAAGTTTGTTGGCTCGGACAAATTAGAATTCATCACATCAGGATCGAGATATGAGGTTCTTCGAGGAGAGCAATCAGATCAGCTAATGTTGGTATAAATCAGGCTAAGGATGTAAATTGTCGTGTTGTGGAGGGACATTGACTGGATGAGATCTCCAAAAAATCCATTGAAATCCTATCTTTGATTCATTAAATCCTACTCAAATTTTGTGTTTCAATCTAAAAATAGTCCTAAGTGTAGTTTAAAACCTTCTAAGGTTACTTCATGGTTGAAAATGAAGAGCAGAAAATGAGAGAGGAAAAAAACAAAAAAACAAAATCGACCATTTATTACTGTATTGGCCTGTGACAACTGAATCGGCCCCATAACGGTGCCAATACAACCCATTTGTTCATAACAGACTAATTCATGCCTGTATAGCGTAACAGGGATGAGCATCTCCTTAACAAACTGGCCGAATGAAATGCTTGAAATTTAAGCTACCTAGAGATCGCCGTTGTAACAAAACATTAAATTTCAAATATGGAAATTTAAGCGACCTAGATATTGTCATTATGAGATCAGAATTACAGGTCAGGAGATGGAAAGGGCTATAAATAGTGCAAAATAGGTGAAGTTAAAGGCTGTGATGGTTTACTCATCGTAACAGTGCCTAGTGGGAGGATAAACCTAACATTCCAAAGCAGGATCAACAGCACCTAAGAAAACGGAATCAACAATTAACACACAGATGATGAAGTTCCGATCGATGACGGTAAATGATGAAAAGATAGAAGTGGCTCCATACCACCATAGCCATTAACTTCACCTATTTTGCACTATCAGGGAAATTCCATTACATGTACTTTATCCACAACATCCAATCAATTTATTATTATTATTATTATTATTATTATTTTGAAATTGTGAAATATTCTATAAAACACACACACACACACACACACACACACACACACACACACACACACATCGATCCCATTAAGCTTTATACCGAAAGTTTTGTATGTCCTAAGGCTAACTCAAAATAGTGTATTTTCCAAAGATTATCCTCTTGAACTTGATCAGCCTCATAGAAAAAGGATCATGCCATTAGTGAATTGAAGATGAGCAATCTGAACATTAGCATTTTCCACCAAGAAACTATTGACCAACCCTTGCTCTTTCCACAATTCAACTCAAAGCCTCTACCACCAATACAAACAAGAAAGGAGATAAAAGATCTCCACAACACAAGTCTTGTGTCCCCTAAAAAAAATTTGGAGATATGTTTACTAGCACAAAAAGATATGCAGAACATGTACATTCTCCCATCCACTTACTCCATCTTATCCCAACGTCCTCAACATAAAGTTTGCCAGAGTTGATGTAGAATAACAAAGTTAACAATTGGGAAACTAAGAAAAAAGGGGACATGGGAGACATCAAAACCAATGCACACACACAATTACCAAGATACCCTCATCATGGATGATGGAACAACACTTAGACATATATAAGCACATTATGCACAGAATTATATAATAATAAAAAAAGTGATACATGGTTCCATGTTGCGTAAGAAAGCCTTAAGGGGACATGGTTCCATGTTGCATAAAAAAGCCTAAGGGGCAAAAAGGATTGGAGGACTTACCAAAGGATGATAAAGCACCCGAATAAGCTATTGTTCCTTATATTTGTAGAGTTCTTGCCAATGACCAAGGGCTATGAGCAAGATCTAGAAATTTACACCTTGCACTCAGCTGTCGTATGTAGGAGAAATGTGGTGCAATAAAAGTCACTAAGGAAGAGAGGAACAACTCTGATTCCCAACATTACTTGATCCAAATCTACAATTGCATCAAGAAAATATTTCCTTGACAAATTAAAGGTGTGAACAAATTTAAGAAAATATGAGTGGAAGAAAAGTATAATAAACTATGAACAATATATATATATATATATATAAAACCAATGTTATTTGCAATTTTGTAACAATCATAAGCTTACTTGATGAATGGAAGCCAAACAAGATTCAATTATATCAACGTAAGAATGTTACTATCCACCAACTTGCCATACGCATTTAGGTAAGAAAACCTTACAAACCTCTTTAAGAAAGTTGAAATGGGAAGTGGACATTGAGATTTAGCAAACAGATCATTTAACCCCATCTTCAGTGAATGGAACACATAGGAGCGAATTTTACTGCTAAAATATTTTCCTCAGGAAATAAGAAACCCAAATCAATTGCACGAATACAACAGAGTTCTTGACAATAAAGCAAGTTTGGGCCGTTTGGCATTTAATCGAGCATGTAAGGTGCCAAAGCATAACATAACCAAAATTTAAAAAAAGATTGATGAAAACTTGACAGATTCAATCATTTGCACCTTGTTTTATAACCTATAGTCATAGACAAAATTCGAAAAAAAAATTGATTTAATAGATGGATGACAGATATATACAGAGAGACGACCTGTAAATTTCGGGGAGATATTCGTGCTTTATGGAGAGATCCATTAAATGCTTGAGATGCAAGTGGCTATGGCTTCCTTGATGTCCATATCATACATCGGATTGCAAAGATCCTCGTATCTCATCCTTAAATATGTTAAAAGAGAGATAGAGATTAAAAACCCCAGAGAGAGAGAGAGAGAGAGAGAGAGAGAGAGAGAGAGACTCTAGAGGAGTAGAGGTGGATTGAGAAAGGGGAAACAAAGAGAGATGGTCGATTGAGATAGGGAAAAGGGGAAATAGAGAGAGAGGGTCGATTGAGAAATGTATAGTAGAGGTGGAGAAGGTGATGGCTATCACTGCATTTAAAGGGAGAGAGAGAGAGAGAGCATTGGGAGGGGAGAAAAAAGGGTTAGGTTTTTCGTACGTACGATATTTATACCCAACCACTGATCGACGCCTAATTTTAATTAGCGCCGGTAAACCAACCATGCACATTGTTGACTAAGCCGGCTTTTGTTGCAGTAGCGGTGAAATCCCACTACGGCGTGAACGTGTGGTAGTGTGCATGCGTATGTAAAAAAAAAAAGTGGCATAATGAAATACAAAGCTACAGATTATAACCGTAACTTATGAAACACATAAATTAAACGAGGTACGCATGAAATTCAACGAGGCAAACCTATAACTACAAATTATAACTGTTGCTATTTGCAAACAAACATGAATTTTGACTAGGCTTAGGGTTTATTAAATTTCATGTTTGCCTACATAAGCTACGGTTATAATCCGTAGCTATAGGTTGCTAATGGAACACATGATATTAAACGATGCAAACATAACATTCGACGAGACAAACCTATAACTACGAATTATAACCGCAGCCATTTGCAGACAAACATGTATTTCAACTAGGCTTGGGCTCATTTAACTTCATGTTGCCTGCTTAGAGCTACGGTGATAATTCATAGCTATACGTTTACGTTGCTGAATTTCCAACTTGCCTCATTTAATTTCGTGTTGTGTGGACAATCTTGTCATCTAATAGCTACGTTATAATCCTTAGCTAAATATTTTACGGTTCCTCCATACAAGATATTTTCTTATGCATATAGTATGTCCGTAGAGAATGGCTTTGTTTGGGAAAGTAAAGCTCGGGAGCGGTTAATAAAGATGGTGGGTAAAAGGTGGGGTACACAGTCGTCAGGCCGGTGAAATCGGATGGCCTACTTTATTACTCAGTAAGCTTTCAGCGTACTGAGAAAACTCAGTCGCGCCTAACTTGAATGTGTGTGGGTTATCCATGCCGTCCATCCGTTTTTTCAGCTCATTTCAGCGGTTGACTCTAAAATATTCTCAAAGCTCAAGTGGACCACACAGGAAACAGTGGGAATAATGACTTCCACCGTTGAAACCTTGATAGGGCCCACAGTGATGCTTATTTGTTATTAAACCTGTTCATTAGATCACACAGACATGGATGAAGGGAAAAGAAAAATATCAGATTAATTGATCCAAAATTTTGTGGCCCCGAGAAAATTTTGTTCAATAGAATTTCAATTCATACTCTTTATCGTGAGGTCCACTTGAGATTTGGATATACTTTGTTTTTAGGTTAAAACCCTCAAATTATCTATTAAAATGGATGGATGGAGTGGATAAAATATGTAAAATCATCGTGGACCCACAGAGTTTGCTCAGTACGCAATCCGCGTTCCAGGCAGGTTGTGACTTTTGACGCTCCATGCCCATGCACCAGCTTATCACGTGGCTAGAAATATGGATATCCAATCTTTCCAAATAGTAGGCCCCACAGATGAGTTATCAACCAAGAAAATGCTTAGTATGGCAGAATAGGTGAGACCCGGATCTATCACTGACTGTGGGGCTTAGGGTGATGTATAGGCCTTAAATCCACACCGTCCAACCATTCTGAAAGCTCATTCTAGGGTATGATTCTAAAAATGAAGCTGACTCAAATCTTAGGTGGACCACACCGTTGTAAACAGCTGTTATTGAATCCTCACCATTAAAAGTTTCATGGATTCCACCCGAATGTTTATTTTCCATCCATCGAGTTGATAAGGTCACAAACACCTGGATTCAAAGCTTTTGTGGCCCACAAAATGTTTCTAATGGTCAATCACTACTGTTTTCTATACTATGGTCCATCGGGAATTTGGAACTACATTTTTTGGATCATGCCCTAAAATGAGCTTTCAATATGGATGGACGGCGTGGATGTAGTCACCTACATCACAGTGGGTCCCACAGTCAGAGGTGGATCCACTTAGTCCGCTATACTTTGTGCGAACCCCAGATCCAGCCATGTGGGTGTGGGATCCTGACATGTCGCTCAATTTGTCTAGCTAGGCAGGCTCATGTAACAGCTCACACGTGCCAGCACTAGTAGCAAACTGACTTGGGATAATGTTCGAGTCCCAGGGTCCTTGCTCTTACCGGGTGGTAGACTCCCTGGAGTTTCAACACCGGGTTAACGGTTCGAGTACCCATGGTGGTGAAATCCCACGTTGTGTGTGCGTGTGGCGTGAGTGAGTGAGGGTGTCTGTGCGTGTGTAAAAGAAAAAAAAAAAAAAAAAGAGTCCCAGCCTCCAATCCTCCTCTCTCTCTCTCTCTCTCTCTCTCTCTCTCTCTCTCTCTCTCAGCGAGCTCTCACACGAGAGATTCTGTTAAAGAAAATCCAGAAGAAGCTGATCTATATTGCACCAGAAATTTCCATATCAGGCCCCAAAAACTTAAAAATATTATATGGACATTAGATATGTTGGGAAAAAATGTGTTAAGTTCGGAGACTTGGATTAAAGTAGGTCGGCTCTACTGACACTGCCTGAAGAGTCCGAGATAACACCGACTGAACGAGGGATAGACCAGGAGGCATAAACAAGGAACGATTAGAGTCACTCTGTCAGAGTGATGACCTCGCCTGCAAAAGCCCACTAAAGGCCAAGCGTGTTCAAGCCACTCAGCCGATAGAACAAGACTGACTCAACGAGTTGGTTCTATCGGTTACGGAACAAGGAATGACGGATAGACACCGACATTATTCCGTCCGTGAAAAGGCCGAGAACCTATCCTCCTGCGTCGGCCGAGACTCCTCCAGAGTCGGTAACGACCTGGCCGAGACAACAAGTGGCGGAACGGGAACAGATACTGCTCTACGGAAATCCAGGGATACGGGTAGCGAATTCCGAGATTCTCGGGATTCGGAGCAATCCATGGAAAGGAGTAAGTTTCTGAATAATCAGGAGAAGAATCCTCTGAGGATGAGGATTAGCAAACTGTATAAATCTCCAAGCTTGGGACGGAAGAAGGTACGCAGTACTGAACTGAGATAAGATCTTTGCTTTGATCAGATAACTGACTTAAGCATCGGAGGTTCCCCGGCTCTAGCCAGGGCTCCGTTGACATTGTTGATTGTGCAGGTGAAGGAGGGTCCGCCTTAAGGAAGCCATCCCATAAAAACCCAGCAACAGTTTGGCGCCGTCTGTGGGAATTGGACAAAAAGCCGTTTTCTCCAATTTTTCGAATGGCAAGAACCAGAAGGATGGATCCAGATGAAGCGGGGGAGGCCGCTGCCAGTACAGCTCAGGGAGCTCCCCCGACAGCACCGCCTGCGAACGCGCACTTGGATCGTGAGGTTCAAAAAATGCGCTCCGAGATGGCTGCCATGAAACACATGCTGGAACAACTGTATAACCAGCAGATGCAGCGTCAGGAGTCGGCACAAGTTCTCCCACCAGCGTCTGTAGCGCAGCCTCCAGTGTCATAGTCGCCCCGACGACCGAGTCAGCCTCGAGAACTGAGTCACCCGGCGCCTGCCCGTTCAGCAAGAGCCATTTTTCCTCCCTCTGATCTGAGGCATAGAATAGATCAGAGGAGGCGAAGTCGGCTACCTGCAGTCGCAGAAGAAACGGCGGAGAGCGCTGAACCCTGGAAGGCTGATATACAGGACTTCAAGAATGAGGTCCGAGAGAAGATGGAAAAGGAGATGGCGGACATAAAGTACGGTCGGAACTCAAATCCGACCAAATCTGAGGAAAAAGCTTCTCCGTTTGTGGACGAGGTAATGTGCGCTCGGTTGCCGGAGAGGTTCCGCTTACCCCAAATAACTCCTTTCTCCGGAAAGACTGACCCGACAGAGCATCTTGAATGCTTCAGAACCTACATGGAGTTGCACGACGCCTCAGATGCTGTTATGTGCCGAGCCTTCTCTCTAACTCTGACCGACGTAGCCCGACTCTGGTTTAAGCAATTGAAACCCAAATCGATTAAATCGTTCGCCGAACTCAGTGACGCCTTCCTCAGCAATTTTATCGGCGGAAAGAAGAAATTAAAGCCGCCCGCGCATCTGAACAACATAGTTCAAAGGGAAGGAGAGCCGTTGAAAGACTACATTAAATGCTTCAACTTCGAATCTTTGCAAGTTCGAAAGCATTCTGAGGAGATAGCTCTCAACGCTCTCATGCAGGGGGTGAGAAATAAACCTTTTTTGGTGTCACTGGATAAGAATCCGCCCGATACTCTTGGCGAGTTTATAGTTCGGTCGAACAAATACACTGATGCGGAAGAGACGCAACTCCTCCGAAAGAAGATCCAGAACACAAAACCATCGGCTAAAGAGTCGGCCAAGAAAGAAGCCGATTCAACCGGAGGGAAAAAGCGAAAAGAGGACCGGAGACGAGACGACAGCAGGCAAAGAAAGCGACCAGACAGAAGATTCTACATGTACACCCCCCTAAACAAATCTCCTGAACAAGTACTAATGGAGATTAAGAGCGAGGGTTTCGTCAACTGGCCCCGGAAACTGCGAGAGAATCCAGATCGTCGGAACAAGAATAAGTATTGTCATTATCATCGTGACCATGGTCACAACACAAGCGATTGTTATCACTTAAAGGACGAGATTGAGCGGCTGATTAAAGAGGACCGGCTAAGAGAACATACAGAAGGGTCCGGCGTTTCAGCAGGACTGAGCGAAGAGCGGCCCCAAGAAGAAATTCGAACGATTGTCGGAGGTCACCGAGGCGGTGGGGACTCGAATAACATCCGAAGAAACCACGCCAGAAGCCTCGATCGCCTTGAGTCCGAGGTCTTCTACTGTCTCGGCCTCCCAAGGAGAAGAAACGAGAAAAATGTTGTATCTCGTTCACTGAAGAAGATGCTCGAGGCATTCATCATCCTCATGATGATGCACTCGTGGTCACCCTTACCATATCCAACAGAAAAGTATTCCGGATATTGGTGGATACAGGATCATCAGCGGACGTCCTGTTCACCCAAGCATTCGACAAAATGAGCATAGGTCGGTCGGTACTACGACCTGTCCGAACCCCGCTCATCTGGTTCTCGGGTGGACAGGTGCTCCCTGAGGAAATCGTCTCACTGCCACTCACCGCTGGAACCGCTCCCCATCAAAGGACCGCGATGGTCGACATCCTGGTCGTGGACCAACCGTCAGTGTATAACGTCATACTCGGTCGACCGTCTCTAAGCCTCCTTCAAGCTATGGTATCTACCTACCACCTTTCCATGAAATTTTCGACCGAGTCGGGAGTAGGGATTGTGAAAGGAGATTAACAAGATTCTCGAAAATGCTATGCCACCGCAGTCAAGGCTCCGACTGAAGTGTCGACGATTAAATCGTTGGACCCCCGTATCAGATCTCATGAGCGGGGGGAGCCGATGGAAGAACTCATCTCGGAGCCATTAACTGAGACAGACGTCTCGAAAGTAGTCCGAATCGGCTCATCTCTAAGTCCGTCTCTTAAGGAACGAATGATCACCTTGCTCCGACGGTATGCCGATATCTTCGCTTGGAGTCATGAAGACATGCCTGGGATCGATTCCTCGGTTATAACACACCGACTCAACATCGACCCAACCTACAGACCCATCCGACAGAAGTGTCGTCCTCTCGGCACGAAAAGGTACGCTATCATTGAAGAGGAAGTCGGCAAGCTCCCTAAAGCTAAATTCATCGAAGAGATATACTATCCGGAATGGATAGCCAATGTCGTACTCGTTAAGAAAGCCAATGGGAAGTGGCGAGTCTGTATAGACTATACAGATCTAAATAAAGCCTGCCCCAAGGATAGCTTTCCTCTTCCTCGCATTGATCAGCTGGTTGACAATACCGCGGGTCATGAACTGCTAAGTTTTATGGATGCCTATTCAGGCTATAATCAAATTGTAATGCACGAGAATGATAAATCAAAAACCGCCTTTGTCATTGACAAAGGCCTTTACTGTTACCGAGTGATGCCATTTGGATTAAAGAACGTCGGAGCAACGTATCAGCGGTTAATGAACAAAATGTTCGCTCGGCAGATAGGTCGAACGATGGAAGTTTATATTGACGATATGCTCGTCAAAAGTAAACGATCGGCCGACCATGAGGCGGACTTGGAAGAAATGTTCTTAACTCTACCTAAATATAAAATAAAGTTGAATCCCAGCAAGTGCGCGTTTGGCGTGAGCTCGGAAAAATTCTTCAGTTTCCTTGTTAGTCAGCGAGGAATCGAAGCGAATCCCGAGAAAATCAAAGCCTTACTCGAAATGGAGTCTCCTAAAACAATCAAAGACATTCAAAGGTTAACAGGAAGAGTGGCCGCGCTCAATCATTTCCTGTCCTGAGCCACAGACAAATGTCTCCCGTTCTTCAAGTAATTGAAGGGACGATAGACGATGGAGTGGACGGACGAATGTGAGAAGGCATTTCAACATCTGAAGGCTTACCTCGAATCCCCACCGCTGCTATCTAAGCCCGAGCTTGGTGAAGCGTTGTTATTATATTTGGCCGTATCTGAAGCCGCAGTAAGCTCGGCTTTAATACGAGAGAGTCAAGAAAAGCAGCTGCCAGTCTACTACGTCAGCAAAGCCTTGCTACCAGTAGAGACGAGGTATCCTCAGCTCGAGAAAGTAGCCTTAACTCTGGTGGTATCGTCACGACGCCTCCAGCCATACTTTCAGGCCCACACCATTGTCGTTGTGACCGACTTACCACTCCGCCAGATTCTCCAAAAGCTGGAGGCTTCCGACCGACTTATAAAGTGGGCAGTCGAATTAAGCGAATTTGACATACATTACAGGCCCAGGACAGCCTTAAAAGGACAGGTCGTCGCCGATTTCCTTGTCGAAGTGACTCCTAATCGTGACAATATGCCTAAGTCGGAGGTAATTATTATACCTGAGGCTTCTTCCTCTCTCGAGCCAGTACCCTGGAAACTATTTGTCGACGGTTCATCCAATTCGAAGGCAAGCGGGGCAGGGGTAGTATTAGAAACTCCCGATCAAACCTGCATGCAATATGCCTTGCGACTCGGCTTTCAAGCGTCCACCAATACAGTAGAGTACGAAGCCTTATTATTATGCCTTAGACTCACCGCGAGTCTAGGCGTGACCCATTTGAACGTTTTCAGCGACTCACAATTAGTCGTTAATCAAGTTTTCGGTGTTTATCAAACTCGGAAAGAACAACTGAAGGCGTACATGAAAAAAGTTAAAGAATTGATCGGTGGATTCCAGAAGTGCGAAGTAATTCGAATACCCAGGACCGACAACGCCAAAGCTGACTTGTTAGCAAAGCTTGCCTCAGCTGACGAGGAAGACATACCTCGGTCGGTTCCGATTGAGTACGTCCCTAAACTAAGCATAGATGAGCCGACAGTCTCGGCCCTGTTTCCCATCAACACAGCGACTGGTTGGTTTGACCGACTCGTCCGCTACCTCAACGATGGTGAACTGCCAGAAGACTGCGCCGAAGCATGATGGTTAAAAGTTCGAGCCTCGCGCTACACCATCTTGAATGGAATTTTATATAAAAAAGGCTTTCATGCTCCTCTACTAAGGTGCGTCGACTCCCAAGAAGCCGATTATATCTTACGGGAGATACACGAAGGGATATGTGGAAACCATTTAGGAGGACGCTCGCTCGCTAACAAAGCGTTGCGGCAGGGGTATTACTGGCCGACTATACAGCACGATTCTAAATGATTCGTCCAAAGATGCGATAAGTGTCAGCGATTCGCAGTAATTTCGAGACAACCCCTTGAGGAACTGACTCCGATGTCGGGACCATGGCCCTTTGCGCAGAGGGGGATCGACATTATCGGGCCCTTTCCACTGAGGAAGGGTCAGACTAAATTCGCTGTGGTTGTGGTATACTACTTTATAAAGTGGGCTGAACCAGAACCATTGGCAAAATTCACCGAGCAAAGGATCACAAGCTTCGTTTGGAAGAATATTATCTGTCGGTTCGGGATACCTCGGACTATCGTTACCGACAACGGAAGGCAGTTCGATAACAAAAAAATTTCGGGAGATGTGTAGCAATCTCGGGATTCGAAACGTGTACGCCTCGCCTCATCATCCTCAGACGAACGGATAGGTCGAGGCGGTCAACAAAATTATAAAGCAGCATCTCCGGACGAGGCTCGATGAAGCAAAGGGAGCATGGGCCGAGGAACTTCTGAATATACTGTGGGCCTATCGGACCACAGCACGGACTGCCACGGGAGAAACCCCCTTTTCCCTATGTTACGGTGTGGAAGCAGTCGCACCAGTCGAGATGGGCGTTGGCTCGGCCCGAGTCAACTTGTACAGCGGACAAGAGAATGGTGAACTCCTCTCATTCGAGCTTGATTCGTTGGAAGGGAAAAGAGAAAGGGCTCGATTGAGGATGATGGCCCGACAAAGACAGGTGTCTCGATTTTACAATCGCCGAGTTAAAGTCAGACGATTCCGAACCGGGGATATGGTCCTCCGAAAGACCTTCCCAAACACTAAGGAAATTGGGTCGGGTACACTAGAGCCCAATTGAAAAGGTCCCTACGTCGTCTCAGGCACCATCCGACCGGGAACCTATCTGCTGGAAGACCTAAATGGGCAACTGTTGCCTCATCCTTGGAACGCCGAGCATCTCAAGATTTATTATCTGTAAGATAAAATAGAAAGTACTGTAATTGAAGTCAACTCAATAAAAAGTTTTATTTCGTCCAAGTACCCGATGTCGGGTCACCAACAAAAAAAATAATAAAATAAAAAGAAAGTACAATATCCTACTGCCTCATTCAGTCAGCATTTATCTCCTATGCCGCGCCCGAAGGACCGGCCTCGTCAGCAGCAGCATCTCCTTCGGTGGCTTCGCCCCCAGCAGCCTCGGCGGACGGACTGTCAACTTCGAAGGCGGAGAGTTCGAGATCAGGGAAGGCCGCCCTCATCTCCAAGACGCAGGCCTTATAACCACCTTGATAAAGGCGGTCCCTCTCGTCTTCAAACTCGGAAGATTCGAGGAAGGCGTCTACGGCTCGCTCTTGTTCCTCTTTGGCTCGGCGCGCTTCTTCTTGAGCCTCCTGAACGAGGCCGGCGGCCTCGGCATTCGCGCGAGCAAGAGCACCCTCGCATCTGCCGTGAACTTGAAGAAGGTGTCACTCCCTCTCCTCGGCCTCCTGAAGGAGCGAAGTCAGACGAGCATTGTTGGCCTTAACTCCTTCAAGAGCTGCACGGGCGTCCGCGGCCAGCTTCCGAGCGATAGATAGATCGCCGGTCATGATGCCAATCCGGCTCTCAGCGATCTCTCGGTGCCCCTCAGCCTCGGCAGTGACCCTCCTCGCAATCTCTATCTCGGATGTGAGTTTCTAGGTTACAGCCAGCTCCAAGCTAGCTTTGACGAGGCAAGGTGTCAGCTGCGATAAAAAGATAGTGATTTATGCTGTAAAACTTAGTTAAGGGCGACACGGGATTGAAGAAAAATTTTACCTCAAAAAGTAACCTCGCCGCATGTCCGAGGGTCTGGGCAGTCGGAGCGTTGTAATAACTGGCGAAGTCTCTTTCGCCCCCGTGGACAAGCGCCCAAGGAACCATCCCCGCAATAATCTTCGTGAAGGGGGACTCCTGTTGAGTCATCTCCCTTCTCGGGGATTCTTCGCGCGGGGCCTTCCTCGACCCTGGGACCTCCTCTACGACAGGTCCCAACTCGAGAGTCGCCTGAGTCATTGGAGGAGTTGGCTCCGCTTCCTCGGCCCTCTCATCAGGGTCGAACAGGACGACCACTTGGGGGGCAGCAGGTGTTGGAGCAGATGGAGCGGCCGTTTCCTTACCCTTGGCCGCAGTCTTCTGCTGCTTCGAGGGCCGAGACCCGGACAACAGAGCCGATCTCGGGGGGGCCTTCACTTTAAAAATCGGCTTCAAGGCAGGGCGGGATTTGGCCATGCTCTCAGGCACAGGCCTCAGAATAGGGCGAGCCTCGAGAAGGTCTGCAAGGACGAGTAAAAAGAATGAGGAGGCGAATAGTGAACCGAAAGAACAAAGAAAAGGGGACGAGCTACCTGAGATGAACGAATCTAGACCTGCAAGATAGAGGCGCTCAGGTTGCAGTAGTAACTTCCAAGATCGCTCCCCCCGTGCTAAGCTTCCTCAGCTCCCTTATCCGAGTCAGAGCCCCGGACTCGAGTTTCCCTCTCTTCTTCAAAATATCTGCAAGACATTGTGGAGTCAGGATTAGCAGAAGATGGTATAAAAACAAAGAGTAAGAGAAGGAAAGACCATCGGGCCGAGTCACCGAGTCACCTGCTCTACGGAACGTGCGGAATACTTGAGGCTCGTACGGCCACGTGTCGGCCGACTCCCACCTACCGCATGCCCAGAACCACCTTTCCTTCCAGAACTTGTTCGAAGTGGGCGGGTCGGTTATTAAAGACCCCCCTTTGCCTCTCCACGCGCTCAGGAAATAGAGGCCAGAGAAGTTTGGGTTCGGTCGGACTTGATACAGATAGAGGAACTCGTCGACCGTGAGAGAAGGTTGCTCTAACTCGGACTAGAGTACCGCACACCCGAACAAATTCCTCCACGCATTCGGAACAATTTGACCGGAAGCTATTTTGACTCGGGACAGAAAGTCACGAGCGATGGGCTGGAGTGGCAGGCGCAAGCCACACTGCATCGCGACTTGAAAAATTGTGACCATCCCTGCAGGGGGATGGTCGGGCAAATCACCCGGACGAGGGAGACGGAGGACGACCGAGTCAGGAACATAATATCCAGCCCTGATCCGGTTTAGGTCGGATTCAATTAGAATGGAGGCGACGAGACCGCTAGGTTCGTCTTCTTTCCCTTTTGAAGACGACTCAGAGGCTCCCGTAGTTTGGTTCACAGGGCCTAGAATGGCCACCCCTTCGCCCGTAACTAATTCGTTCTCTCCATCCTCATCCTCCAACTGATCCACCCAAGGGTTAGGTCTCCCTGGACGAGTCACCAGAGACGTCCCACCGCTGGATGAACCGGTCTGGGCCGGACGCTCAGCCGATAAGTCGTCGGTTTCTCTGACCAGCCGGAATGCGGCGTCAGCACCGACGGCAAACTCCGTCAACAGTGAAGGTGGTTCCGTAACGTCCCAAAGATGCTGGGACACACCCTCATCTACGGACATCTTCTCCCGGGAGCTTTGAGAGTCGTGTGTGGCCATTAAAGCTTATAAAAGAATGAGGAAAGGACTCACTAAAAAAATCGACGATGAATGCAAGGGGAGATTGAAGGAGAAAGAAGCGACAGCGGAGGAGGAGGAGGAGAAGAAGTAAAAAATGAACTCAGAATTGGACACATGCGGGAGGAAGAAGAGCGAAAGAAAAATTTCCACAGTCCTCCCGCCCGGCCCTTTTATAGCCGTGCCACGTGGCAGGACATTGATGGCAAAAGTGAATCATCGTTCGCCTCGGCTCCCCCGTTCGACGCGTGGCAACCGCTGGTTGACTGCGGTAACATCGTGGCCATGCGTCCGCATTTCATACGCGGACGAAACGAATCGACGGCTTGTCGCACGTGCGGCCTTGGGAGGCGCAACGTCGTACGCTAGAGACGACTCAAAGAGCATTAAATACCTCATCATTGTCTCGGATGCTAATACGAGCCGACCGATAAAATCGTACTCCTTGATGCCGCGGACGACACAAGGAATAAGGGGGACTCATTGTTGGGGAAAAAATGTGTTAAGTTCGGAGACTCGGATAAGAGTAGGTCGGCTCTGCTGACACTGCCTAGAGAGTCCGAGACGACACCGACGGAACAGAGGATAGGCCAGGAGGCATAAGCAAGGGACGAATAAAGTCACTCTGTCAGAGTGATGACCTCGCTTGCATGAGCTCACTAAAGGCCGAGCGTGTTCAAGCCACTTAGCCGATAGAACAAGACCGACTCAACGAGTTGGTTCTGTCGGTCACGGAATAAGGAATGACGGATAGATACCGAGATTATTCCGTCCGTGAAAAGGTTGAGAACCTATCCTCCTGCGTCGGCCGAGACTCCCCCAGAGTCGGTAACGACCTGGCCGAGACAACAAGTGGCGGAACGGGAACAGATACTGCTATACGGAAATTTAGGGATACGGGTAGCGAATCCCGAGATTCTCGGGATTGAGAGCAATCCGTCGAAAGGAGTAAGTTTCTGAATAATCAGGAGAAGAATCCTCTGAAGATGAGGATTAGCAAACTGTATAAATCTCCAAGCTTGGGACGGAAGAAGGTACGTACTACTGAACTGAGATAAGCTCTTTGCTACTGATCAGATAACTGACTTAAGCATCGGAGGTTCCCCGGCTCTAGCCAGGGCTCCCTTGACATTGTTGATTGTGCAGGTGAAGGAGGGTCCGCCTTAAGGAAGCCATCCCATAAAAACGTAGCAACAAACATCTAAATCGATAGTCAGGTCAATTTAATATGACTAAGTGGACCATTTATTTTCCTCAGCATTTTATTGGAAGTTAGGATAATTTAACCTAAGTAGATTTTTTTAAAAAAAATTTAAAGAATGGACAATTATGGATAGAACCCATATGATAAAGCTTGTAAAGCAATGATCAAAACATTTGTAGCATGATTAATATAGAGTTTCAATTTTTTAAAAAAAATTAATTGGAAGATTAAGATCTTTCAACCAAATTGATTTTTCAAGAGAGGTGGACAATCAATGATGGAAACACATGATGGATGATCTAAATCAATGATTAGACAATTTTTAATAAATATAGATTGTTCATTTTCATAGGCATTAATTCAAGGTTATAATCATAGAACTCAAAAGGAATGGTTTAATGGGATATATCAATAATTAGATAATTTTTCTATGACTAATATGGGCCATTCATTTTCCTAGGCATGGGTCATGCGATACAAAGTCGCCGTGTCCAAAATTTATTCATAGTCAAAATATCTAGATTTTGGTACAGTCAGCATGTCACTACTACTCGTATTCTCACCGGATTCTATTGTATTGACCTCTCTTGAAGAATTTTCTATTTTTCTTTTCTAGACTAAGGATTCTGATCATCTTTATTCATATGTCATGTCATGCCACAATTTCAATGCTTCAGTTTGCCTTTACCCTTGCCCTTGCCATTAGATTTGGATCTCGATCGCGAAGATCTTCCATACTGCTTAGAATTTCTCTCCCCCATAACTATCTAGCGCACCTGTAGAAGCACTCACGTCAATAATTTTCTTTTTTATTGCCTTCGATTAAAGAATTGACATAACAGTTTTAACGCTAATGGTCATCTTACCCGTGCACAAAGAGTCTTTGAATGATTCATATTATTCTGAAAGAGAATTCAATATTATGCATGCTTAATATTCATCTTTCATCGCCTCATCCATATCTAATAATTTCCAAACAAGTATATTGAAGTTACTAATGTGAGTATCAATGCCAAGCCCATCCGTTATCTTCAGACTCAACAACTATAACTTTAAATACAAATGATTCTCAAGAGACTTTTTCGAATATATGTTCTCTAATTTAGCCTATGTATCAGTCATTGTCTTCTCTCTCATAACATTGTACAAAACTTTATCCGTTAGACACAACTGGATTGAGATACTGCCATTTTGATCTAACTTGTTCCACTCTTCTTATTTCATAGTTTCTAGTCATTTTCTAAGTGGTGTGTCTTTTAATCCTTGTTGAACTATAAGGACCCTTCATATTCACCTTCCATAATTCGAAGTATTTTTTTTTCCGAAATACTTCTTTACATCGAACTTCATGCTAGATGTTATAGATACATTTTCTTTATATTCGATCTGCTTCCCAACGTTAGATCTGATGCCATTTATTAGGACTCACAGAAGCACACAGAGAGAAATCAAACAAAATAATCACAATCGCAAAAGCAAATCTAATAGAAATTACTCTGAATTTACATAGAAAGACCCTTGCAAGAAAAAACCATGGCACAAAGTGATAATATACTATGAATATATAACAAAGTTACACGAGATAAACTTTACCGAATCAAAGCCCTAAGAGAAAAAAACTACCTTTTTCTCTCTCCAAAAGCCTCTCAAACCCTTCATCATGTGTAGCCCTAACTCTAGTCCCAATTACACTCATATATATAAGTATGATGCAGGGATGAATGTGATGAGGTCGATCACCGTCTTCCTCAAAGATAACTACTCCGAATCCACGGAGCTTCTCTAGACTCCTCAAAGAGACTTCTTGAATCCACGAGGAATGAAAGCAAGAGAATAGAAATATATTCTAATAAAATTCAAAATTAATTGATGAATACATAAAAATGAGTTTGCATCCCTTTAAATAAGGGAACCAAGCAATAGGAAAGAAATTATACTCAAACTACAACTAAAACTCCTAGAATCCATGACTTACTATAAATAGTAAACTTACTATTTATAGACGGTCGTGATGTCTACTAGTGCGCAAGATTTTTGGCCAAAAATAGTAAGTGTCAAACCGTTCTCCTAATTATTCTAAGCACTTTTCATGTTGGACACAACTCCTAAAGCCCAACGGATGAAGAGCTATAAGCAAACTAAAACTTACTATTTATAGTAAAAATGAAATTAAAACGGGGAAACGACCGTCGATCAGGGGGTCTCACAAATCTAGGCTGCGCAACCCGGCATAGCTGAGTTGGTTGGATAAAGTAGCTCGTTCTACCCCAAAATCATATATTTTACATCAGATAACTCATCCCGAATTGCAAGATACGCCCGATCTAAGGTCTGATGGTCCGGATCACTTTTGTCATCGACCGTGCCTTTTCTGATCCATCTTGGCCATGAAATTGTCCGCGACCCGCTCTACATCAGTCCCCTCCACTTGAAAAGAACTCATCCTCGAGTTCTCCTCCTGCACTGGTTCATGATACTTGGTCAGGTCCGCGACGTTGAAAGTCCTTGAGATCGTCATGTTATTTGGAAGATCAACAACATAAGCGTTATCATTAATCTTTCGGATGATCGGTACCGGTCCAATCTTCTTATTTTTCAACTTATTGTACGTCCCGGTCAAAAATCTCTCTTTACGCAGATGGACCATAACGCGGTCGCCCACCTCAATACCTTTTGTCGCCGATGCTTGTCCACTTGTTCCTTATACTTCTCATTCGAGGCATGTAGCTTGGCCTGCACTTCCGCATGGGTGCCCATGATCTTATCTACCATATGTTCTGCTACAATGCTGGTGCCTGGGTGCTTGGGCAGAGGGACCAAGTCAAGTGTGTGGCGAGGCACTCGTCCGTAGATAATTTGGAACGGCGATTTCCTTGTTGAGTGGTTCACCATGTTGTTGAATGCAAACTCTGCTTGAGATAAGGCCAAGTCCCACTGCTTCTGCTTTTCTCCTGCAATACTGCGAAGGAAGTTTCCCAATGTGCAATTCATAACTTCGGTCTGCCCATCAATGTGAGTGGTAAGCACTGCTGAATTGAAGTCATGTATCGAATCGAGTCCATAAATTCTGTCAAAAGTGGCTAATGAATTTCGTGTCACGGTCAGAAGTAATGGTCTTGGGGACCCCGTGTAGCCGTATGACCTCCCTGAAGAATAGATTCACCACATGTGTTGCATCGAGGGTCTTCTTGCATGGGATAAAGTGCGTCATCTTGGAGAAACGATCGACCACCACGAACACCGAATCCATGCCGCATTGTGTTCGTGGGAGACCAAGCACGAAGTCCATTGATAAATCCTTCTAAGAACCGTCAGGCACAGGTAACGGGGTGTAGAGTCCTGTATTCTAAGATTGTGCCTTGGAAGTTTGACAAATATGACAATGTTGTACAGCTCTTCCCACATCAAGTACTAATTGCGGCTAGTAATATCGCTCTTCCATAAGTGCTCGCGTCTTGTTGCGCCCAAGGTGTCCACCGAGGCCACCTCCATGTAGCTCCTAAATAATCTGTTCCCTCAGAGAACTTTGGGGGATGCATAATCAATTCCCTTTGAAGAGAAAATCATCATGTATATGAAGGTCACTGGGGTGACCTTCTTGGCACTTCAACCAAGAATCTTTGAAGTCCTCATCCTCGACATACAACTCCTTGAGACGGTCAAATCCGACCACCTCGTTGCTCATCATAATAAGTAGTGATGCATGACGGATAAATGCATCAGCCACCTTGTTCTGCTATCCTAACTTGTGCTTCAGAACAAATATGAATTTCTGTAAAAACACAACCCATCTAGCATGCACACGATTCACGTTAGTCTGACTATTAATAAACTTTAATGCTTGATGGTCAGTGTACAGAATAAATTTTTTTTGAATCAGATAATGCCGCCAATGTCACAGTACCTGAACAACTGCGTACAACTCAAGCTCATAAGTTGACCACTTCTTTCAGGCTTCACTGAACTTCTCGCTATAGAAGGCTACCAGCCTGCCTTCCTGTGATAATACTCCCCCAATTCCGACGTATGAAGCGTCACACTCAACCTCAAACAATTTGTCAAAATTAAGAAGCACCAAGACTGGTGTTGTAGACAAACGATGCTTAATCTCGTGAAAGCTCTTACCAACTTTATCAGTCCACTGGAACGGCTCCTTTTTCATGCAATCTGTTATAGGCGCGACTATGGTGCTATAATCTCACACAAATCGACGATAGAAAGTCACCAACCCATGAAAACTCCTAACCTCATGAATGTTTGTGGGGATCGACCATTCCTTAATAGCTCGCACCTTTTCATCGTCCACCCGAATGCATGTGGACGTTACAACAAATCCTAGAAACAACAGGTTGTCAATTAAAAAACTACACTTTTTCAAGTTGAGGTACAACTTGTTATCTTGTAGGACCTGCAGCACCTGCCTGAAATGTTTTTTATGCTCCGCCTCATCCTGGCTATATATCAAATGTCATCAAAATATATTACCACAAATCAGCCAGTGAACGGTTTTAGAACTTGATTCATCAAACGCATAAAAGTACTTGGTGCGTTCGATAGACCGACCCTTCCTTTATCTTGAATGTCGTTTTCCACTTGTCACTGGGTCGGATACGAATCTGATGGTACCCGCTCTTTAAATCTAATTTAGAGAACACCTTGGCCCCTCCTAGCATATCGAGCATGTCATCCAACCGTAGTATTGATAACCAATATTTGATGGTAATTTTGTTGATTGCTCGGCTGTCGATACACATGCACCAGCTTCCATCTTTTTTAGTGTTAATAATGCTAGTACAACACATGGGCTCATGCTCTCTCTTAATAAACCCTTATGAATCAATTCCTTCACTTGCCCCTGAAGTATCTCACACTCCTTTGGACTCATCCGATAATGAGGGTGATTGGACAGGCTAGCCCCAGGGATGAGGTTTATGTGATGTTAGAAGTCCCTCATGGGAGGCAATCCATTAGGTAAATCTTCAGGTTAGACTTCTTTGAATTCGTTTAGCAACAGTCTTAAGCTTGGAGGGATGTTTTAGGGTTCCTCTTCCTCGCCCTTCACCACTACGATGTACACCTCGCCAGTTTCCTTGGATTCCTTTATGAAATTTTGAATGGTCAAGAGAGAACTTTCCTCTACTTTAGAGGCTTCAGGGTGGTTCTCTGGTGCCATAGGGGCAAGGATTATTTTTTAACTATCCTTAACGAATATGTAGACATTATCTCGTCCCTAATGGGTCGCATAACGGTCCGACTGCTAGGGTCGACCGAGTAGCATATGGCAGGCTTCCATGTCAACCACATCACAAAGTATCTAATCCTTATAATGTTTACCAATTGAAAACGAGATAGTGCATTGTTCAGTTACCTTGGTCTCATTCATCTTTTTTATCCAGCCAATTGAGTATGGGGAAGGATGTCTCGTCGTTTGTAGCTGCAACTTGTCCACCATCACTCTTGAGACGATGTTCTCATTGCTACCACTGTCTATGATCACATCACAGACCTTTCCGCTGACAGTGCACCGAGTACGAAATATACTGTGCCGCTGTGGATGTAATTCCTTTCGTGGGGTATACAGCAGTCGCCTCTCAACGAGAGATTCACCACGATCCTCGCCTGTCACTTCATCACCACCTGCTATGTCTTCAGTGATTTGTTCATATTCATCAAAGCCATGATCTTCTTCTTCAGCCTCATCTTCAGTGCCCTCTTCGTTTATAGTCAAGTGTGTTGTCGGATGTTGAGGACAAGTGTTTAATAAGTGGCCTGGTTAGCCACAGCGGTAACAATTGTTCGGTCTTGGCCGAGCATAAGGATTCAGAATCCTACTCGGGCCCGCTGTTGTGGGTGCTACCCGTTGAGGTCTGGATGGTCAGCTCCCCGTATCACGGTTTGCGGGTGGAGGAGGTTGAAGACGCTCTCCTATCGGATCTTATCCTCTAGCCAGCACTGGATCCTGTGTGGGACCCGTCATAGGGGGTCGATTTGAAGGATAAGGATGAGCAGGAGCTCTTGCAAGTTGTATTTCTGCCCTTCCTGCCAATTAAACTGCTTCATCTACGGTCCCGACTGGATACATCTGAACTTGGTCCTGAATTGTAGGTCGCAACCCACGTATAAATCGTGTCACCTTCTGTGACTTAGATTCTGATAGATCGTTTCGTGTAGTCAACCGTTTGAATTCTTCAATGTAATCTGTAACAGTTCAATTTTCTTATCGGCAATTCTGGTATTGCTGGAATAAGATCTGCTCATAATCACTGGGGAGAAATCGTGATCGAAGAAGACCTCTCATCCGAGGCCATGATGCGATGGGCGCCTTGTTTTGAAGGGCTCGTAAAATTTGTAATTGTTCCCACCATGCAGAAGCACCAGATTTTAATTTAAACGCTACCAATTTCACCCTTTTATGATCTGGCACATCCATATAATCGAAACATCTCTCTACTTCGGCTAGCCAATCGAGAAAATCTTCGATATATAATAAACCCTTAAAACTAGAAAGTTCAACCTTACTTTGATAGTCTCTTTCAGCACGATCTAGACGATTGCTTCCATGGATTGGTCGTCGATCAAAATCCTTATTAATGTCCTCGTCGCTAGAACTAGAATCATCTGGTGTAACCCTACGGTTTGCCACTGGTAGTGCTCTGCAATAATCGAGGTCACGTCGTACAGCAACCACGGGTGGTGGAGCACCGCCTAGGGCTCGGGGCAGAAGTAGCGCATCCGCAAGACGGTCAAGGGTTGTCTACAGCCCTTACATAGCCAACTGACTCTCCTGATGGAAAGCTTTCATTCTTTTCGAAAGATAACGAATCCATGGATCACCGTCCACAGGATTTTGATTCATACCTTCGTTGTTTGTCATCGATCCGAGGAAAAACCTCCCTCTGATACCAAATTGATGCAGGGATGAACGTGATGAGGTCGATCACCGTCTTCCTTAAAGATAACTACTCTAAATACACAGAGCTTCTCTGGACTCCTCAAAGACTTCTCGAATCCACGAGGAACGAAAGCAAGAGAATAGAAATATATTTTAATAAAATTTAAAATTAATTGATGAATGCATAAAAACGAGTTTACATCCCTTTAAATAAGGGAACCAAGCAATAGGAAATAAATCAGACTCAAACTACAACTAAAACTCTTAGAATTCGCGACTTACTATAAATAGTAAACTTACTATTTATAAACGGTCGTGATGTCTAGTAGTGTGCAAGGTTTTTGGCCAAAAATAGTAAGTGTCCTATTTGGCTTCACCAAACCGTTCTCCTAATTATTCTAAGCACTTTTCATGTTGGACACAACTCTTAAAGCCCAACGGATGAAGAGCTATAAGCAAACTAAAACTTACTATTTATAGTAAAAACGAAATTAAAACGGGGAAACGACCGTCGATCATAGGGTTTCTCACAAATCCGGGCTGCGCAACCTGGCTATGTTGGCTAAAGTAGCTTGTTCTATCCCAAAATCATATATTTTACGTCAGATAACTCATTTCGGTTTGCAAGATACGCCCAATCTAAGGTCTGATGGTCCGGATCACTTCTGTCGTCGACCGTGCCTTTTCTGATCCATCTTGGCCATGAAATTGTCCGCAACCCGCTCTACATCAAAGTAAAATCGATAATAGAAATAAACCATACAAAAATGTGCAAAACTGCATAATCCGTTGACCTATCGAGTCGATCAGTTAAGACACTTCGATTGGTTGGGTCGACTTGTTAACCAGAGTTTTCGACCTATCAAAAACTCCAAAAGTAGTTTAGAAAGTTTTGCAAAAAAGAAAAATTATTTTTTGAATATCTTTCAACTTGTTAACTCATAATGACCTTTGTTTCAGCGTAAATTTAACGCATCCAATTTTCAAAGGGTAACTGTTTGAATAGCCTGTACATGCCATAGAAGCATATGTGCACGGTTAAGGGTCACGGCCGTTTTAAAATAGTGGTGAATTATGACAAGAGTCTGTCCTCCCCCAGAGATTGCCAGGAAAGATGCCAAACCTTTAATGTGGTGGCCTGAAATCCTTCTTTAAGAATAAAGAGTCAAACCTTCGATTGGCCGGAAATATCTTTTAAATATTTTGAATCTCCTGCGTTTGTTGATGAGTGGGACCAGTTGAGAAGTAGTAAGTACACATCTGCGATCGAGGATGAAGCACAATATCCTCCGGTTATCAGCTCGTGCCACCGGGACGCCATCGTTCGATATCCAGACCGTTGATCTGATAAAACCGCTATGGAATGACCATGTGGAAAAAAAAAATCTAAGCTGGAAGATCTTAGCCGTTAAAAATGCATAATTCTAACGCCTGTGTCTCATTTGACCAAACTGATTTTAAAGGATTGGGTGATCAAAGGTGGCCCCACATCAATGATTTGGCCTTTTTTGTATACTCAATATTGGATTCTGCCCCAAATCACTAATCAGATGGTATCATCCAATCAAAGTGGTTCAATACGGATTGACAACCAAAGGTGGGCCCCACATGATGGGCGATCCACGTCAATGGATAGACATTTCTTTCCATTATATATACTCAACATGAACCATCCATTCCCAAACCACCATCCTTGGTTAGGATCATCAAAGTCATTCGAGATAGATGGGCAATCAAAGGTAGACTTTTATGGTATACTTAATATAAACCATCCATTTTTCAAACCACTAATTGGATCGTTAGGATCATTAGATCAAAATTGATTCTAAGAAGGATGGGCAATCACAATTGCGCCACACATCATGGATGGTCCACATTAATGCTTAGATATTTCTAGCATACTTAATTTGGACCGTCATGTCCCAAATTACTAATGGAAGGGTTAGGATCATCTAATCAAAGTAATTTGAGAGGGATGCGCAATTCAAGGTGGCCACACAAGATGCACAATCACATCAATGAGTACACTCAACGTAAATTGAGCATTTCCCAAACAAATAACAGATGGTTAAAATCATCTAATCAAGCTGATTTGTGAGAGATGAGCGACAAGAGGTGTGCCTCACATGATGGATGGTCCACAGTAATGGATAAACCTTTATAGTACATTCAATATCAACCATCCATTTGTCAACTAGTAATCGTATGCTACCAATCATCCTGTCAGAGTGATTTTAGATGGACCATCGAAGTTGGGGCCACACGATTATAGAAGGTCTTACTTATATCAATAGCGAGACCTTTTCTAGCACACTGAACATGGACCTTACATTTTCCCAACCACTAATTATATGGCTAAGATCATTCAACTGAAGTTTAGAAGTGATGTAGAGCGGGTCGCGGACAATTTCATGGCCAAGATGGATCAGAAAAGGCACGGTCGGCGACAGAAGTGATCCGGAACATCGGACCTTAGATCGGGCATATCTCACAATCCGGAATGAGTTATCCGACGTAAAATATATGATTTTGGGGTAGAACGAGCTACTTTAGCCAACCAACCCTGCTATGCCGGGTTGCGCAGCCCGGATTTGCGAGAAACCCCCTGATCGACAGTCATTTCCTCATTTTAATTTTATTTTTACTATAAATAGTAAGTTTTAGTTTGAGTATAACTTTTCATCCGCTGGGCTTTAGGAGTTGTGTCCAACATGAAAAGTGCTTAGGATAATTAGGAGAACGGTTTGGTAAAGCCAAATAGGACACTTACTATTTTTGGCCGAAAACCTTGCGCACTAGTAGACATCATGATCGTCTATAAATAGTAAGTTTACTATTTATAGTAAGTTGCGAATTCTAAGAGTTTTAGTTGTAGTTTGAGTCTGATTTCTTTCTTATTGCTTGGTTCCCTTATTTAAAGGATTGTGAACTCGATTTTAGGATTTCATTAATCAATTTCGAATTTATTAGAAATTATTCTTATTTTCTACTTTCTTTCCTCGTGGATTCGAGAAGTCTCTGTGAGGAGTCTAGAGAAGTTCCGTGGATTCGGAATATTTATCATCTTGAGGAAGATGATACTCGACCTCACGTCCTTCCCTCCGTCAAGAAGGGAAAGATCACATATGGTGATGGGGGAGGAATTCATGTGACTTTCTATCCACATCAATGATTGCTCATTTTTTAATATAATTAATAAGAAATATTTAATTTCATAGCCGCTAATTAGACTTTTAAGTCAATTTTCATAACCTAGAGTGCGTCACATGCACCTCCACGTGCTCTAAATAGTTGCCGGGTCAAAATTTTCATTTAAATAGATTTTTGCACTCCTATATCAAATATGAAAAGGAAATGAGTTTAATAAGAGAATTTTCTACTATATATAATGCAATGGGCCAAGGGTTTAGATATTTTTGGCCATGCAATTAGTATCATGATACTCATCGCCTTCAATATTTCACTGGACATTAAATGAAAATTTTAATCTAGATTAGTAGTATTTTTACAATTTTGAAAATCTGTGAACTTATAAATAAATTATTTGAATTATAGGTATATCAAGAAATGATATTATTTTACTTCCTACTCCTGCCTAAGCAACCCACTCCTAACTTTCTTTGTGTTAGTGTGTAACCCTCACAAGCCTCTCTAATGAAGGCTAATAACAGCATAAAACACTGGGTTGTTTAGGGCGTGGGATTAAATGGCAAGAAATTGTATTAGATGGAATTATCACTATTATTGCACAATGATTATATATCTGAAAATACCATGGTTTCTCACACATTTGGGAGGAAATTCTTCCTAATGAGAAAAGTATATTGGCCTATTTAATATATGGAATTAAATGGTATGGAATTGTATTAGATGAGATTAACACTATTATTGCATAATGATTGCATGTACGAGAATACTATGTTATTTTGATCGTCTCATCTAACATTTGGGATCAAAATTTTCCATTAGAAAAAACATGAAATTAAATAGAACCTACATTTGGAGGACCATGGAATTGCAATCAATGGACCAAGTTTCATGACTGATGTGGGTCACCTGGAAGCATATACAACTCGGATATCACATGTAAAGGGCACATGTGGATAGACAATGTGGATAAAACACATGCATCAATGTGAGGCCAATAATTGATATGGTGGATTTTGAAATCCACATTAAATCCCGCAGCATATCAATATATATAAAGGGATTTTAACAATTCTATCTCACCTAATCTCATGTCCCAAATAGGCTCTAATCCATGCATATGTTGCACAACCTTGCCTTAGTATGTCAGGCCAAATGAGAGGAAGATCTAAATATCTGAGTGGGACAAAAAAGAAAAAACAAGAGCGGATGGATAACTTTGGTCTCTCTTTACTCCCCAGTGCACCAGAAAAACACCTGATGTAGACGGAAGCATGCAAATGAATGCATGTGATGTACTCTACATTTAAAGCATTTGCTATCACATGTACTTTACATTTTAAGCACTAGTGTTAAAAGTGATGTGAAAACAAAATACTTCCGAGGGCAACAGCTACAAGTGTCAATCTTTTCAGAAAAAAAAAAAAAAAAAAAAAAAAAGAAGACATAGTTCTTGTTATGGGAAGATCCGAGCCGACTCAGCGCCATTACATCTGAGGCACGACCCATTCAATCCGGACTCAGCGTCAGCACCACGTGAGTTTTAGGGCAAAGTTTAGTTCGGAGGGAGGTTACATCCGATCGGACCACAACATACCCCCAACCGACCACATGAGCTCGGCCTTGCGGTAGGATCAGATGCCGAGTCTATGGTCGGATTTGCCGAGCCGAGGCAATGATCAGAGGCGCATGTCTCACTCGCTAAACATGGAAACTGCCATAACCAAACGTGGCCGACAACTTCGCTCGCAGATGTACACAATCTGTCAGATACGCTGCGCAATCAATAGATTACAGGCAGTATCTCCATGATCCCAGAATCCCTCTGATCGTGCCGGGATCATCAGATCCGAACCGCCCCACAGGAAAGTATAAATAGCCTGCAGTGCTATGTCTACAGATACGCGAAATTGAGCTCTCCTCTACTCTCTACTTGACCTGGATTTCCTTGTCCTGACTTAGGCATCGGAGGGTCCCCCGGCTTAGCCAGGGTCACCTTTGTCAGTCTTCTTGGCGCAATTTCCAGAAGTAATACGTGACCGACGATGTGGAGGGAGAGCCGACCAGATTTTGGCATCAACATTTTTTGACGCCGTCTGTGGAAACCTAAACTAGAAGTCAGGTTCTCATTTTCCCAAGCAATGGCGAGGAAGAAGAAAGCTGCAGTGGTGCAGCCACAACTTGATGAGCAAACTCGGTCATCGTCACCACTTCATGCCGAGTCCGCACCAGGACCTTCACAGCGTTCGCACAATCGGTCAAGCAAGTATCGCTCCATGCAGAATGAAATCCAGGCATGCGCGATGAGATAAACCGAATGAAACAGCAGAGAGAGCCAGAGCAACGCTCGGCTCAAGAACAGCCCGTTCTCGAGCCGATGGGGTTGTTTGTGAAAACTCGCTCTGTACCGAGGAATATGGGACCCGAAGCCCCCCGACACTCGGGGGTGCAGCGTTCGAGTCAAAATTCTCCTGCCGTACACGCCGAGGCATCCGCTCGGAATGCTGCCACTCGATCCCCGAAAACCGTTCATTCAGCAACTTTCGCTCTGCCACCCACGGACCTCCATCATCAGTTAGAAAGAAGAAAAGAAAGGAGAACACCGGAGGTCGAGGTTGCCCCGGAGATCGTCGCGAAGAATGGGGACCCGTGGGAGGCACGATTTGTGGAACTAAATGACAAGTTCCTGATATTGGAGAAAAAACAGCAACAATCAACGGTTCTAGCCACGATCCAAGCAATGATGGAAGAGACCGAGCCTCCCTTCACCTCGGCTAACATGGCTGAAGTGATATCGCAGAGGTTTCGGATGCCTCCTGTCATCAGTATTCAGGATCCAGGGACCCATCTAAATACCTGGAGTCCTACCGATCGTGGATGCAGATACAAACGGCAACGGACGCAATGATGTGTAAGGGGTTTTCTATCACCCTCACAGGATCTGCTCGGATTTGGTATCGCCAGCTCAAACCCAACTCCATAGGCTCTTTCACGGAGCTGAGTCGACTATTCCTTACGCAGTTCATAAGCGGTAAGAGAAGTCGAAAGCCCAACACCCACCTACTTACCATCAAGCAGGCCTCGAAAGAATCGTTGAAAGATTACATCGCTCGCTTTAACGAAGAAGCGTTGCATGTCGAGGACTACGATGATAAAATGGCCCTCGCCGCCATTCTGAGCGAACTGAAAGAAGGAAAGTTCGCCTTCTCTATTTGAAAAACACCCGCCAAAGATGCTAGCGGACTTCATGACGAAAGCCCAGAAGTACACTAATGCTGAGGAGTTCACTAACGCTCGAAAAGGCGCGCAAGTGTCCAACTCGACGAATAAAGGGAAGAGACCTCGAAACGAAGACTCTCAGCCGACTGGCAAAGGGACGGACGACCGCGCTTCTCGCGATCGTTGACTGAGCCGCAGGCTGGAAGGGAAATTCCGTTCCTATACACCACTCAATACGTCCGCTGAGCAGATCTTGCTAGACATCTGAGGAGACAGACTACTCAATTGGCTGGTTTGTATGAGGGCTGACCCAGAGCACCGGGACAAGCAAAAATTCTGTCGTTTTCACCGGGACCACAGTCACAACACAGACGATTGCGTAGATCTGAAAGACGAGATTAAGTCCCTCATCTGCAAGGGACATCTACGTCATTACACCAAAAAGGAGAAGTCCGCTCGGAGAGAAGAACGGCCGCGGGAGCAGCCGAACAACCCCCTAGAGGAACCCGCCAAAATTCGTACCATCTTCGTGGGATCAGCTGGGGGAGGGGATTCAAACAGGGCTCGAAAAGCCCATTCCCAGAGTCCGAGTCGGAACACCATATTCACCTAGCGGAACGTCCCAGCAAGGAACTCCGGATCGCCCCGTGCAGCCTGACCTTCATGAAAGATGATGCACGCGGAATCCAGCATCCGCACGATGACGCGCTAGTGGTCACCATAACCATAGCCAATCACAAAGTGTATAGCATCTTAGTCGACACCGAGAGTTCGGCTGATGTCATGTATTCTAAAGCTTTCAAAAAAATGAGAATTCCATGGTCCTGGCTCTGACCCATGAAGACTCCATTGCACGGCTTTACCGGGGAGAGTCATCTCCGAAGGAGCCATCTCCCTCCCAGTAACAGCGGGAGAAGGACAACATTAAGTCACGTTTTTGGTAGACTTTTTAGTCGTCAATGTTCCATCAGTCCACAATGTGATCCTGGGCCGACCTTCCCTCAACGCAATGAGAGCGGTTGTCTCAACTTACCATCTGATGATGAAGTTTCCGGCTGAAGGTGGAATTGGTGATCTCCGAGATGATCAACGCGAGGCCCGGAGATGTTATGCGATAACTGTAAGGAAAGGAGCTGCCAAACAAACGCTCGTGGTAGACGCCTTAGATCCTCGAGGACCGGCAGAAAGCTCCTCCGTCGAAGATCTGACGAAAGTACCACTCGATGAATAAGACCCGAGCAAAACTGTTCAGCTCGGATCATCGCTGAATCCCGAGTGGAGGAACAAGTTATTGGCTTTCTTGAAGCAATACCGAAACATCTTCGCGTGGTCACATGCAGATATGCCCGGGATCTCACCCGATGTACTAATCCACAGGCTGAACGTGGACCCAGACCACCGGCCAGTTAAGCAAAAAAGAAAGCCGTTCGATGCTGAACGGTATGAAGCAATTGTCGAGGAGGTCTTGATCCTGCTCGATGCGGGCTTCATAGAAGAAGTGTACTACCCTAACTGGATAGCCAATATGGTGCTCGTCAGGAAGTCCAACGGGAAGTGGCGGGTCTGCGTAGACTATTCCGATCTAAATAAGGCGTGTCCCAAAGACAGCTTCCTGTTACCTCGGATCGATTAACTGGTAGATAGCTGGCCGGACACGAGTTACTCTCGTTTCTGGACGCTTATTCAGGATACAACCAGATCGCTATGCACCCCCCAGACAGGCAGAAGACTATCTTTGTCACGGACAGAGGGCTCTACTATTACCGGGTCATGCCATTTAGCCTGAAAAATGCTGGGACAACATACCAGAGGCTGGTGAATCAGATGTTTGCCAGCCAGATTAGGCGCACCATGAAGGTGTATGTGGATGACATGTCAGTGAAGAGTATCCAAGCCTCCAACCACCTTGCTGACCTCGGAGAGACATTCAGCGTCCTTCGAAAATATCAAATGAAATTAAACCCCGCTAAGTGTGCGTTCGGAGTTGAGTCAGGAAAATTTCTTGGCTTTCAAGTCAGTCAGAGGGGTATTAAGGCCAACCCGGATAAAATCAAGGCTCTCCTCGACATGAACCCGCCTCGGACTCTTAAGGAGATACAGTGCCTCACAGGAAGAGTTGCCGCCCTCGGACGCTTCATATTTAGGGCTACAGATAGATGTTTTCCTTTCTTCCAACAACTGAAGGGCCATAAGAAGGCGGAGTGGACGCCAAAGTGTGAACATGCCTTTCAACAATTAAAGCAGTACTTGGGTGCACCGCCTCTATTGTCCAAGCCTGAAGAAGGGGAACCTTTGTTCCTCTACCTCATAGTCTCGGCCTCAGCTATCAGTTCGGCTCTGATAAGAGAGGTCGGAAGCAAACAGTATCCCATTTACTACATAAGCAAAGTCATGGTGCCAGCTGAAATGAGGTACCAGTCCTTGAAAAAGTTGGCGCTCTACCTCGTCGTATCGGCCAGAAGACTGCGGCCATATTTCCAAGCCCACTCCATAATTGTGCTGACAGACTCTCCTCTAAGGCAGGTCCTCCAGAGACCCGAAGTGTTAGGTCGGATGACCAAATGGGCCGTAGAGCTCGGAGAGTTTGACATTCAATTTCGCCCTAGAATGACACTCAAGGGTCAAGCTGTAGCCGCCTTTATCGCCGAGTTCACAACTCCGGCAAGTCAGGAGGGAAGTCGAGATGACACCGCCCGTCCCGCTGAGCAATCAAGAGGCAGCATCGGATCTGGGGTGGGTCCTTTATGTTGATGGATCTTCCAACATTAAAGGAGCTAGAGCCGGTGTCGTCCTGGTTGCACCTGATTCAACGACGATCCAATACGCCATCAGGCTTGAGTTCAAAACTTCAAATAACGAGGCCGAATACGAAGCGTTGTTAGTTGGGCTCAGGCTGACAGCAAGCCTGGGCGTTCAGACTCTGCAAGTCCGTTGTGACTTGCAGCTGTTGGTGAACCACATTTCTTCAGAATACGAAGCCAAGGAATTAGAATGATCGCCTACCTCGAAGAAGCGAGGAAATTGATCTTAAAATTTTGGAGTTGCACCATCCGACAGATCCCTAGAGCCGAGAATTCGTGGGCTGATGCCCTAGTAAGGCTCGCCTCAACCTCCGAGGGGAAGATCCCACGTTTTGTTCCGGTCGAGTTTATCGAACACCTAAGTATCGGCCAGTCGGAGAAGGTCAATCCTGTCCAGTCCATCCCTAGTTGGATGGACCCGATCTTCAATTATCTGTCAACCGGCGAAACCCCCTCAGATAAGCTAGAGGCGAGGAGACTCAGGGTCAGAGCGGCCCGGTATGCTATACTGGACGGAGTGTTGTACAAGAAGGGGCATTCCCAGCCTTACCTTAGATGCCTCCGACTGGAGGAGGCCGACTACGTGATTCGGGAGATTCACGAAGGAATCTGCGAAAACCATTATGGCAGCCGCGCCTTGGCCATGAAGATACTTCGTCAAGAGTATTTCTGACCGACTCTTAAGCAAAAATCCAAGGATTTTGTTCGGAAGTGTGACAAGTGTCAGCGTTTTGCTGTCATACCAAGGCAACCGGCAGAAGAAATGACCCCCATGAGTGGGCCATGGCCATTCGCTCAATGGAGGATCGATATCATCGGTCCCTTGCCCATTGGGAAGGGACAGGTCAAATTCGCTATAGTCGCGGTCGACTACTTCACCAAGTGGGCCGAGTCCGAGTCAGTTGCAAAGATTACCGAGCAAAAGGTAATCGACTTTATGTGAAAAAATATTATCTGCCGGTTCAGGATTCCGAGAACCATTGTTTCTGATAAAGACCGCCAATTCGATAATGACAAGTTCCGTAGTATATGTTAAGGGCTTGGCATCGTGAACGCTTACTCATCACCTCGGCACCCACAGTCGAACGGACAAGTAGAGGCGGTCAATAAGATCATCAAGCACCATCTCAAGATAAAGTTAGAAAAAGCAAAGGAAAATTGGGCCGAGGAGCTCCCTTTCGTCCTCTGGGCTTGCCGGACCACAGCCCAGACCTTGATAGGTGAAACTCCATTCTTGTTATCCTACGGCTCGGAGGCAATGGTGCCACTAGAAATCGGACTCCCCATGGCGCGAGTTAGGAGCTTCGAAGAAAATCAGAACTCCAAGCATATCGTTGTTAATTTGGATTTGCTCGAAGAACTCAGAGAGATCTCCAAGCTCCGAACAGAGGCTCGGCACCAGCAGGTAGCGCGCTTCTACAATTCAAAGGTTAAATTCAGGCGCTTCCGACCAGGAGACTTAGCCCTCTGACGGGTCTTCCAGAACACGGCCGAGCCAGGGGCTGGAGTGCTCAGACCCAATTGGGAAGGCCCATATTGTGTGGTCAGGTCTGCCAAACCGGGCTCGTATCACCTGGAAGACCTCGAAGGCCCTCATTTCCCTCATCCTTGGAACGCCGAGCACTTGAAGATCTACTACCCATAAGGAGCTAGCCTTTAAGGCTCATAATAAAATGTACGCCTCCAAGCAGATAGTCTTTAAGGCTCTTGCATGCCCGATCATCTTACCAACACGAGCATGAATTGAATAGCCCGATCCTTTAAGGGATCAGAGCCTAATCTGACAGAGAATCGACAAGGCATCCCCCCGAGGAAAAAAGCCTGATAATAGTCTAACCCTTCATTGAAGAGATCGGCTCGACATACGAAGAAACAAAGGGTTCTCGCCGGACAGGCGACGAGCCGAGTGTCCTAAGAGATCAGACCAAGACCTGGGCCAAAGGAGTTCGGAGAGCCGGCCCTAAGGAACCAACTAAACGACAACGAAGGGGCCAGGCCCGTAAAAAAAAATTAGCACGATAACATCTCACAGCAAGTCGACACGATGTAAAAGGAATGTTTTTCATTGAATCCCCTCGGAGGGGCAACAAATACATCGATTAAGATACATTGATGATTTCCAAAAGAAAACACAGCAAAAATGATAAAATGTCTTCAGGCCGGAGGAGGAGCTTGGTCCGAACGGATGACTTCATCCGGGGCATCTTCGGAGTCGTCGGGCAGGAGGGAATCAAGATCGAGGTCTGGGTATAAACCCAAAACTGCCTCAAGATAAGCGTCGAAGCCGCGGTTATAGAACGTTGCGGCTTTAGCGTCCCTCTCTTTGGAGGTCTTGAAACTTTCCACCACGACAACAACCACTGCGGCCAAAGAAGCTTCGTTCTTAGCTCGCTGGGCTTTCACGGCCTGATTCACGGCTCGTATCCGTTCTTCAGTCGCCTCGGCCTTGGAGCGGTTCAGAGCTACACCGAGCCGAGCGGTCTCCATAGCCAAAGAGTCCGCGTGGGCCCTGGCACGGGTCAGCTCAGCGGTCGCTGCATCGCCACTCGTCTTAAAATTATCTGCCTTGTCCTGCAGATGTAGCTCCCTGGCCTCCAAGTCAATGATGACTCCCTAAAGTCACCTGACCGTGGCCCTCTCACCCGTGAGCTGTTGGCGCAGGCTAGTCTGCTCAGCCTTCAAGGCCGCTGCCTCGGCCTGTAGGGCCTCTAACTCTGCCTCCCTCTTCTTGTGCTCCCGCACTCTCTGCCGAATAGAGAGCAGCACCGGGACAGCCTAAACAAGAAACAAAGATTAGAATCTACAGTACAAGTATAACGACATGAAAGAAAGGGAGTCTTCTCGAAGATATACCATGTAGCATACGGAGACGAAGTTGTTTAGGAAGCCACCCTCCGATCGCTCTAAACTCACCGGGTGATTGTCGGAAATCGCCTCCTGTCGGAAACTTCGAATTCAGACGGAATCGCCTCTCGTCCGAAATCGCCTCTCCGGTGTGCTCTTATGAATCAGAACGTAAAATGGTATGCGAAAGTCCAGGGCACCCTTATATAGGCAGTGAAGGATTTTCGCATTGATGGCAAGCTTTAATGGCAGCAGCCAAATCGGCACGAGCCAACCTCCGAGCGCACGTGGTAACACCACATTGGATGTGTACCGAACTGTCGGTACCGCTCTGACATCGGGCAGTGCGCCTCGATACGCGAAAAGACGCACCAGCAGTCGGAGCCATCATAAATACGCCACCTCAAGCCTGCGTGGCAGCTTCTCATAAGTTGGGAGAAGATCCGGGATCGTAACCGTCTCCACGCGTTAATCAAAGTGACCAGCACGTGGGATTCGAAACCCCTCATCATTACGATGAAGGCGGGAGATTTCCTATATAAGTACTCTCCGAGCCCGCAGACAAGCTCGAAGAATAGGGGACTTCTGTTATGGGAAGATCCGAGCTGACTATTCCGAACCGACTCAGCGCCATTACGTCTGAGGCACGACCCATTCAATCTGGACTCAGCGTCAGCACCACGCGAGTTTTAGGGAAAAGTTCAGTTCGGAGGGAGGTTACATCCGATCGGACCACAACATACCCCCAACCGACCACATGAGCTCGGCCTTGTGGTAGGGTCAGATACTGAGTCTATGGTCGGACTGGCAGAGCCGAGGCAATGATCAGAGGCGCATGTCTCACTCGCTAAATATGAAAACTGTCATAACCAAACGTGGCCGACAACTTCGCTCGCAGATGTGCACGATCCGCCAGATACGCTGCGCTATCAATAGATTGCGGGCAGTATCTCCATGATCCAAAAATTCCTCTGATCGTGCCGGGATCATCGGATCCGGACTGCCCCACAGGCAAGTATAAATAGCTCGCAGTGCTATGTCTACAAATACGCGAAATTGAGCTCTCCTATACTCTTTACTTGACCTGGATTTCCTTGTCCTTACTTAGGCATCGGAGGGTCCCCCAGCTTAGCCAGGGTTACCTTTGCCAGTCTTCTTGGTGCAAGTTTCAGAGGTAATACGTGGCCGACGACATGGAGGGAGGGTCGACTAGATTTTGGCATCAACAGTTCCCTCTACTGAACATAAACGGAAGAATACAAATGAATGCATGTGATGTACTTTACATTTAAAGCATTTGATATCAGAGCCATGTGAAAATAAAATGCATCTAAGGGCAACAGCAACAAATGTCCATCTTACCAGAAAAAAGGGCACACTTCTGTCTACCAGACGGGCAACGGCAACAAATGTCCATCTTTCCATTAAAAAAAAAGGCATACTTCCTTCTACCAGATACATACGGAAGTATGCAAATGAATGCATGTAATGTACTTTACATATAAAGCATTTGCTATCCAAGTGATGTGAAAACAAAATGCTTACTAGGGGCTATTTGAATTCGCGTATAGTATTGTATTGTATTGTATTGTATTGTATTTGGGCACTGTTCATGTATACATTGGACAGTTTTTAGAATACATCCAAATCAATCAGATACTAATCAATATTTGGATAGGAGGTATTGTTTGGCATAGTATATAATATGTTATACAGATCGATGTTTGGATAGGACACATTATGTCTGCGTATTGTACAATCTTAATTGGGTCGGGTGGCTTGTTTGATGTATGAAACTTTCTGATTTCTAGCTCAAATGATTTTCATGTTGAAATGTACCAAATGAACAGTGTCGATCTTACACTGCATAGATACTAGATATCTTGTAATCGTACAAATTTCAAACTTTCATCCGCTACCGAATACAGCGCAATGAATACGAAGTATTGATAGCAACAGAATCCACTGACAATACTCTACCGTCAGTTTAAAATTTTGGCTGGAGTTTGTATTCTCACGTATGAGATTCAACTCCTATTCACTCCAATCCAAACACAGTAAACATCAAATCATAACTTCTAATACAATACAATACATCCCAAAACGCGTATCCAAACAGGCCCTGGGGCAACAGCAACAGCGAGTTTCCATCTTTTCAGAGAAAAGGCATACTTTCGTCTAGTGGATGTAGATGGAAGTATGGAAGTATGCAAATGAATGCATGTGATGTACTTTACAATTTTAAAGCATTTACTATTCGAGTGAATTGAAAACAAAAAACTTCCAATGGCAACAGCGACCAGTGTCCGTCTTTTCGGAAAAAAGGCATCTGCCCCAAATTGTGCTTCAACTGTAGAATAGATTGACCTAAATGCCCGGATTCTTTTTCCAATCCCATCGAATATAGCTGCCGTTTGTATGAATCTCGATCCTCCGCATGCCACAGGCAATGAAATCTTGATTTCATTGATGTAATTGGTCCACGTTATTAATGATATTATCAACACTGCTGCATTAAATATAGTGTGATGATATGGTTCAATTAAATTGTAACAAGTGGGATTTTTCGGTTTGTGGTAAGTAAAAGATTCAAATTCCATTCGGATATACTCAGGCATGCTGGTTGCCTATTGCCCCACCCGACTGAAAGCTCTGCATGCGGCCCACTGCAATGTTCACGAGAGAGCTGTCCTATTCATCAATTTTGCAGGCTCAGATCATGACTAGTTCTAAAACTCGCAGTGGAGATTGATCGCCCACCACGGAAACCTTCATTGACCAGAGAAGTTTTGAATCAAGCTAATATTTATATTTTCAGTTCATTTTAGTGGGAGTGACCTTATGAAAGGTTTGGAAGGCATACAAGCATCGCAGTGGAACTCAAGAAGGTTTCAACGGTGGCATTTCTACCTCCACTGTTTCTCATAGTGTGGCCCACTTGAGTTTTGTATCTACATTTTTGAGTTGGACGAAGATTGTGTCCTAGGCTCTGTGGGGCCTACTTGGATGTAAGTGTTTTATCCACACTGTTAATTGCTTTTATCAGATTATTTCAAGGTATTTTCCGAAAAATGAGGCAGGTCCAAAGCTCCAGTGGACCACACCAAAGGAAGCTGCAGTGATAATGTCACCCACCATTGAAATCTTTCTAAGGGCCACCATGATGTTTTTTTACCATCCAACTTATTCATAAGGTCATGTAGACGTGGATGAAGTGAAAACTTAAATATCAGCTTGATCCGAAACTTCTCCAGCTCCCAAGAAATTTTTAATGGTGTACATTCAATCCCCACTTTGTGGTCCACTTAAGCCTTTCAAATGCCTCATTTTTTATCAAATTTTAAAATGATCTAAGAAAAGCAATGAACGGTGTGGATAAAACACTTGCATCATGGTGGGCCCACAGAGCCCTGCCCGGACGGATTACCGTCCAGGCGTGGGTAGGACGCAATCCGCGTCCTTTTGAGTTCATGTCCTAACATGTGGCAGAAAAACAGGTGGGCGGGCTCACGAACAACTCGCTGGGGAACAGACAACTCGCGTCCCAAATCGACCTTTTTAGTTTGGGTTCACCGCATCACTCTCGCAACCAAGCAACCTCGCCGATTCGTCCGAGTCAACTCTGACTCATCTGGGAGCGGTACGAGTCAATCCCGATTCTTTAGCGAGTTTGGACTCGACTCGGATATGAACGAATCCGGACGAGTCGCCGTGTCAAAGCCATGCGCATCAACCTCAACCTCCCCTTCTCGACCATGCATGGTTGCGGATTCATTGCAGATTCCCTCACACTTCTCCTTGACCAAATGACCGTTGTACCCTTATCTAGATAGGCAACTAGTTGTACCAGCGTGTGGGGCCCACCTTGATGTGATCATGTGATCCAACCCGTCCAAGTGGCTCACCCACCGTGAAAATGGTCGCCCAAAAAATCAGGTTGATCAAACCATCAACTGGGCTGCTGCACGAACTTTGAGGCTTGTGGATTTCTATGTTGTGGCCCACTTGATGATTGTACCAGACTGATTTTCTGGGGCATCCAAATTTTATGGTGCAGCGGCCTTTCTGGACAGGATGGATGCCATACACGCAACGCCTGGGGCCCACACTATCCAATGGCTTTGAATCCAAGGGAGCCTTTTTGCTCGCTTTCGTTTGTATCTTCCTACTCATTCTTCACCTCGGTTGAGTTTTTGGCCGAAATCAAGCAGCCTTTGCATAGGGACCCTTTGGAAGAGTTTCTACCATACGTAGAAATGAAAGTGGGCCAGGCTGGAAAAGGCCCGTGCCCAACCCCTTTGGAATGAGGCTGGAACAGGCCCAGGCCCGCTCGCTTTAGGCTTGGACTGTAAAACACGTATGCAATACAAGCGTACGATTTTAAAAGTTTGATAATATTTTTAGATGTTTTATCACCATCTGCAGCACCAGTGGTCTAGTGGTAGAATAGTACCCTGCCACGGTACAGACCCGGGTTCGATTCCCGGCTGGTGCAATTTTTTTCTATTTTTCTTTTAATTTTTCCTAGTAGTGATTTTCCTTTTTTATTTTTACCCCTGCCGATCACAGAAGCTCTGGTTGTGTATCTGGTTTGGTTTTCGTGTGTGGATCCTCCCAACTGGATGGACGGTCCAGATTAACGAGCAGTACAATATTTAGGACTGAAGGAAACAAGTAATGGTTCACTGAAATTACCCTTTATGGATAAAAGCTAGGATTCTGCACCTTGTGTGATTATTTTTTTTTCCATTGCGGCTATTGCTCACTGGATGGATGGTCCAGATTCACTAAAAGCTTACCCCGGGCTCTCCACAATTTAGCCAACTGGATGGATGGTCCACATTCACCAGCAGTGCAGCCATGTAGACATGACTAGCAACAAACTAGTGAAGGCCCAACAGGATAAACGGCACAACAACACTTGCCCATTATGGTGTGTGTGGGTGTGAGCGTGTGAGAAAAAAAAATAAATAAATCGGTTAGGCTTGGGCGCAGTGCCCATATGGCCCATTTACAGCCCCAATTATAAGGATATTATCCCTAACGTCCTGTTTGGATTGGTGGGTTACTTTTCTTCAAGCGGGAAAGAAACAATCTTCCTATGTGACATGCCAAAATCAATTTCCATTCTATGGTTTTCCTCAAAAAATTGTGAATTTTATAAGCACAAACTAAAAATAGAAAGAAACAAAAAACCCTAAAGAAAATGAGAATTTCTTCTTCTTTTTATAGAAAAGAGTACTCACTTTTTAACCATTCACCTATCTAATTTTCCATATAAAAAAAATCATGCACGGTAAAATGAGTAAAGTTATTTAGTGTTCTTTTCCATGGGTTTCTATTTCCTTAAATTTCTTATAATGTGACGTTTTCATTTCCAAATCTACATTTTGAATCACACCAATTCCAGCAGGCTAATGCATAAAAACCCTCCCATGCACAAGCAGACTAATGCATAAAAACCCTCCCATGCACACAGTTGCATTTGAACTAATCAGCATCCACATCACCTACCTGGACCATTCATTTGGTCCTGCCCACACTTCATTAGCCTGTCTTGAAAAAAGACTCACTGTTTGGATCGTCCAAACTGTCTGTCGGCAGCATTAAAAATGGATGGACAAGACCGTTTGTAGGAGATAGGTCCAGTCTCGGGTCTTTGTGATCATCCAACTGCTGTGATCTTTGCACAGTACGGAAAGAAGAATCAACTGGACATAATGGACAGTCCAAATAGGTGATGTGAAAGCCAACATCCATACGCAACCATGTGCATGGGAATGTTTGCATGCGCTCGGCCCACTATATCATATCTCTAATGAGAAGTCGTCATGAGCCATGAGCAAAGGGAGAACTACTTAGCAAGACTCGAAGGATGAATTCATTGAGGTTGTTAAGCCCACACACGTAGCCCCATTCATCTAATGCTAGATCACAGGCCAAAACATCACCACTGAGTGTTCCACAAATGTGGGCCAGACTATAAATATTCTTCCCTGAAAAACAGGCAGGCTGACTTATCAGGTGGGCCACAGGGAACGAAACAAATGGACTGCTAAGATGGCTTTTTCTTTCTAGTATCCATTTTTTCATTCAGTGCTAGAATATCTACATGTTGTGGCCCACCTGATGGTGCGCTAGGATCATGGGAACCTGTGCTGACATATATAATGATGGGCAGGAAGTACACATGCACATGGGCTTAGCAAACCTTGAATGCAATGCTGATGACCAAAAATGGGTCAGGTCATGCTTAATTGGTCGACCAAGATTGGATTTCAGAACCATGAATGACATTCTCTTAATTATTGCAGCAATGGCTGCAAGATGGCCCAGATCAAGACACGGCCCAATTTTACAGATGCACTGACATGCTTTGAATATTTTCTTTTACATCTCCAAATTCTCAATTTTCGGTTTCAATTCTCCATTCCCGAACACGTGCCTGACATTGGGTGGGAGACAGTTATTAGAAGAGATAGTGACGCCATTTGCAGATGGAGATGTCTCTGCAGCAGCTGCCCTTGGAATGCCATTACCTACAATCGGTTGCGAATGACTCGGTGTTTCGGTTCTGGCAGCCAAATAAGCATACTTTGCTTCTGTAACATAACAGAAGAAGAAGAAAAATCAATCACAATTCACAAGGTGGGAAAAAAGGATAATCCAACTAGTTATATCACTGACAGATAAAGTGGTTATGAGCAAAATAAAAAACTAGAGCAGATCATGTAAAGCTCAGTTCCATTCCACTGGAAGTGAACAAGACTTGAATTTCATACATTAAGTGCCTCCCCAATCAGCAAAGATAGGTATAGCAGTCTTTGGATTCAGTTCGGTGGTCCACACTTCCCATTGGCTATGCAACTGGGGATCAAGATTTGAAAAGGCCCCGTAGCATCCTTTATAACAGCCCACAGTCACACCAGTGTTATGTAATGTAAAAATGGCTATTATGTAACAGTTGTTATACATAGAAATAACAGCGACTATTTATAGAAAGCCATTTAAAACAATTCTATGATTGCATTATGTCATAGCCTGTGTTTTAAATCGCATGTAGCGTATAGCTTAGCATTTGACCATCTATAGCCTATAACGGAAGCTGCACGATATTTAATATTTTTAATTAAAATAATAGAAGAATATGATGAAATTTACAAAATGCATAATTCCTATGAGTTCTTGACTGTGAATCTAGATCATCAACCACATATTTCCATGCTGAATCTCTCCATCTCTTTCTTTTTCTTTTTTTATTGAAACATCACAAATTCACGATATGGACCACAATTTGGATGGTCCAGATTGATCTAAGTGCTCTATCCACGATATGGACCATAATTTGGATGGTCCGGACTGAACTAATGTAGTGTCACATGTGATACGGATGAATCACCACCATTTAAAAAGAGGTGTTGAACTAACATGGAAGAAACACTTTTTTTTAAAAAAAAAAAGAGAGAGATTTCAGGTAACGTATGCTACCTGTGCCACACTCTACACTACGCTACATGCCCTATAGCTTACGCTACCAACATACGCTACGTAACGCTTTAGCTATGGCACACGCTAGGCTACGAGCACTACCAAAAACACTAGTAACAGATTATAACATCTTTTCTTTTCTTTTCTTTGGATAGAAAACGGGGTTATTTACCCATGGCCCGGAATTGTTTACCATTTCCAATTGGCAGTTATGGTGTCATAACACCATTATTCAAACCTTGCTGGCCAGAAATCATGGGGAGGTCCCATCATTTCAGGGGTGACACCCTTTTCCACCAATGGGGATGGTAGCTGCTCCTTGTGGAGCTGCCTAGTGTTTGTTGTGAGTTGTGACCATTCCTCTATATACACTATACATTGTGTGTGTGTGTGTGTGTGTGTGTGAGAATTGTTAGGATCACAACTCCATGACATGCATGGTATACTTGGGTTTTCAATTGGTAGAGGTGGTGCACATGGTTTCATGATCTAGACCATTAATCTGTTGGATCCCAGTGTAGAAAGACCATAACCCAAAACTATACCAGATTGGAAAATTCTAGTCTCCCGATCCTGGCAATTGAATGTGGATATCCTCTTGCAAGGTTTGAATTTTCCCATCAAGGTGATTTTGGGGGCATGGACCATCAACATTGAAGCCCAATGTACCAACGGACTAGATCACTGAATCATGGGGCCCACTAGTACAAACTTAAAACCCGAGCATACTAGAGCAATATAGGTCCTCGGTAGAGAAACAAGACAAGTTGATGACGAAAACCATTTTCTTCAATGTCAACTAAAATTCTCTTCGTAGGTTTTTTTTTAAGGAAAAAAAAAAAAGACAACCAGATTTCCTCTATAAGTACAGAATTAGCATATAAGGAAAATGATGTAAGACAATTAACCACTTGCTCTAAAAGCTCGAACTGTTAAAGTATGTCGAATTAATCCCTTTATCTCATAGCCCAGGCCCCACATCTCATGGGTTAGGACCTCGACCGAACCCCCCTCATGGGCCCCAAATCACATGGGTACCGCATCAAACGGGCCGCCCACCCCAAGTGTGTTCTCGCATCCCACAGGCTACCTCACTCGAGCCTGGTGTGAAATGCGCATTAATCACCCCCGGTGAAGAGTTTCGAACACGAGACCTCCCCTGTGGGCCCGGCCCACCCTAAGTGTGCCCCTACATCCCACAGGCGACCCCACTCGAGCCCGGTGTGAAAATGCCCCTGCATTAGAAAATGATCCTATAGAACCCATAGGCATCATAGCACAATGCAAAAGCCATGTATTGGACGTGTGGATGATCTGATCCATTGGCCTAGACAGTCAACTTGTGGCCCTGCAGTGGAATGCCAGTGGCCCAAATTCACTTTGATTGGATGATCCTAAAGGAATTGTGACCATTAAAAGCAGACTGCTGCCTAAAGTTTTTTGGTTGGGCCATGCATTTGAAGACTGCATCGGATGGTTAGGATCATCTAATCAGGGTATAGTTTGGGCAATGGAGACTCCCGGGTGGGCCCAGCAGGTGGATGTTTTAGAATGATTAAAATGGGGCTCACATGAATGGTGAGATGGGTGTTGCATCATATTATCATGTGTAGCAAAAGGTAAATTGAGGTTTTTAACTACAGTAGTTTTGGATCCTCGATCAAAGTGCATATCAAACTTGGGTTTTCACTTGTACAAGTGGGCCCCATGGTTCAGTGATGCAGACCATTGGTCTGTTGGGCAAATTGCAGGTGCACTATTGCCCACAATCTCCTTGGTGGGACAATCCTAAGCTTTCAACTTGCGGTATTCAATAGACAATTAAGAAGAGATACAACACCGGTCCATGTTCCTGTAAAGAAAGGCCCCAGATTGGTGGGCGGGATCTTCAAATCTTGGGAATTTTGACACGTCCATCTCCCAGGAATCACATCAGAAACACAGTTTAAAACCAGTGAACCATTGGCCACACTGGTACAACGCATAACCCAAGCATATATTGTGCATATCCTCAGGGTGAGGACCATATACCTCTTTAAAATAACAGACGTGGATGTGTGCCTGGTACATGCTCAGTGAAGCAGTTTCACAAGAAAAATTAAAAAAAAAAAAAAAATTTCTAGGCATTTCCTACTCAATGAAAGAAATAGACGTGCATGAAACTTGCATACATGAAAATAGCTAATTCAAGCACATGAACTATTCCTACTTTTTCTTTTAAATCGTACTTTTCCTACGTCATGGAAAAGCCACTGAATCAATGTAAACAAAAAAAAAAAAAAAAAATGGCCCCTTAACTGGCAAAGATATTTGTAAATTGTTTTGGAGATAGAGAAAACATTCTTATCTCGATGATACGTTTGCCATTTCAAGCAACACTTCAGATCAAGAAATTGACACCATTATTTTCCCAATATGAAATGCTACTATAAAGCACCCTTCATAGACATTCTAGGAAATGGAGCCCCCGACTTAAAGGTGACAAACGTGTATGCTGATCAAGACCATTAATCTGGTAGGCCACACACAGATCACAGTTCAGAAAATATCAGTGAAATGACAATTATAACCATCTGATCCTTGTGAATTTTGCTCATTCAATATGGGCATAGTCCAAAAACGTCAATGACAGGGCAATCCTAACCGCCTGATCATTGTGAATTTTGTCCATTCAGTATCGACTACTCTCTGTTCTACCTTTTTTCTTTTCTCAGATTTGCAGCGATAAACATTTTGTAGCCATCTATGAGATGGCTGACTTAGTCTAATCACCTTGAATTTTGGTAATGGACCATTCACACGATGGTTCACCAAATAAAGTCCCAATCACCTTGGGTCCTTACTAATGGCTTAGTGTGATGCAGGACAATTAAACACTTGCTCTAAAAGCTTGAACTGTTAGAGTATGGTGAATTAATCTCTTTATCTCATAGCGTAGGCCCCACATCTCATGGGTTAGGACCTCAGCCGAACCCCCCTTGTGGACCCCAAATAACATGGGTACCGTCTCACACGAGCCGCCCACCCCGAGTGTATCCCTGCATCCCACGGGCTACCCCACTCGAGCCCGGTGTGAAATGCGCATTAATCACCCCCGGTGAGGAGTCTCGAACATGAGACCTCCCCCGTGGGCCCCGCCCATCCCGAGTATACCCCTGCATCCCACAGGCGACCCCACTTGAGCTCGGTGTGAAAATGCTGCTGCATTATAGTGGTAGACTCACATGAGTTTCAACACTAAGGTCATGGGTTTGAGTACCCATTGTGGTGTGTGTGGGTGTGAGGGCGTGTGCGTAGAAAAAAAAAAAAAGTCTCAACCACCATAGACGAGTTCTGTGTATGGGACAGTGACATTTTAGGTCTGCAATCATTGAAACTCCATGAAGCATGCATCATATAATATTTTAACATTCCTCGTTCACAATTCAACTTTTCACAAGTGTTTATGACTCTGAAGTAAAAATCTACAGTTAGGTTGAGGGGCTTGCTTACCTTGTCTTTTACCCCAGGCAATGAGCTTTAGAAGACACTCCCGCAACTCTGTCAAGATAAGCCTTTCCTGCTCTGCATAGATCTTTGTTATGCCCTGGCTGCTGTACTGAGAGCACAAAGATGTCCCACGGCCATGACCAGCAGATCCAGATGGTGATGCCAACGTGTTGAATAGCGTGTCTTGCTCATCACACATTAGTGCAAGTGTTCCAGGAGACATTGGCCTTCCTTTCTGCACATCAGCACCATCAGAACCCGACTCATCCGTGCCCATTTTGTCCCCCTGATTTGCACTTGAAAAATCATCTGCTGAAGCTTCCCAAACATCCGGTTCTTTTAGGTAACTGTTGTCATCATGCCTTGAAGAAGCAAGGCAACTTTCCGTTTGACCTTCTTTATCAGTTGATTTCTCTGTAAGGCCTTTCTCATCTGGAAATTTTCGACCACATCAGTCAAAAAGCAATAAGATGTCACATTAGAGTCACTAGAGCAGAGAAGGATTCAGCTTGAACCAACATTGAGAAACTCAATTGAGTATTCAGAAAGACCTGGGTGAGTCGGTTCAACTCGATTGAAACTCAGATCAATCAAGGGGAATGATTTTTCTTATTTAAAACTGGAAAAACTCAATTGATTACTCAAAAAAAAAAAAAAAAGCTCAACTACTTACACGAAAAAATAAATGAAACTCTTTTTTTTTTTTTTTTTGGACAACACGGGGCGTCCCCACCCCATTTTGAGGCGAGACTATTCCCTGCGGATGCACACTCAGGAAACTCAAATAATTAAAGTATAAGTCAGATTCAACACATTCTTCAAATAAATAAAAATAAAGTACTCAATCAAGTTCCGAGAAGATTCCCCACATCAAGCCCTAGTTAAGTTTTTCTTTAAACAAACTGACTAACTCAGCCAAGTACCAACACAGTGCCAACAACTTATACAAGATCTTACTATTTGTGCATACTCTTCAGTTTGGGACAGAAAATACTACATACCGTGTAAAGTGAAATGCTTCGTGAGTGTGAATATTCTATTAATTTACCTGCTAATGTCTTGGCAGCTTCTCCTGATACAACGACCAAAAGTCTGCAGAGCTCCTTCACATCCCCTGCTTGGATGATGTCTGCTAACAGAGACCTTAAGCACAAACAAAATGGAGTTGAACTTTTGTAAAGATAAGAAGCAGCAAAGCTTACTAGAAGTTCGCATAAAAAATCACAGCAATTGGAAGATTGGACAACAGATGGAAACCTGTATGTGAATTTCGAAGACCCCAATGCTGCAGGATTAACCCGTGCTATGGGAACAGAAGACAAGGAAGAGGTGGGTGCAGTAGCCCTCAGATGATTCGCCTGGCACGCATTGGGAACCAGGTCAAGTTAAGTAGCTTGAATATGTATAATAGCCAACACAGCAAGGATGACAAGAGTTCGAGGGACATTAACTGAAGTTAGAATCAGAGGAGTTCGGAAACCATGAAATCTGGGATTGATAGGCAGCCAGCAAAAATGAAAATGTAAAGGATCTATGTGTATTAGAATTCTCATTGGCTAACACATATAGTGATGAGTTCCAGTGCACATGTAAGTATAGAATAGGTGCACATGTGGGTATATATTAGGTTTTGATATTTGATTCATTGATCTGGATAAAGAGGCAGACCATTTATTTAGTCTGCACGTGTAAATTGTGGTGGTAGTAGCTGTGTTAGTGGTGGTAGCAGCAATGGCGGTAGTAGTGACCATGTTTAAATAAAATTACAAGAGAACTTTAAGACAAGAAAAAGAAACAAAATGATTTTAATGAAAAATAGTGAAAGAATGGCATTTACAAAAAGACAACTTTGATTATTGTAGCAATTTCCGCACTTTCAGATGTAGAAAAAAAAAAAGTTCTAAAAAGATTTTTTTGCAGATATTTTTAAAATATTAAGAAATAGCGTTTTGAGTAACAAAAAGACATTCAAAAAATAAAATAAAACAGCCATTTTCAAACCACTTTAATTCAACCGAAGTTCCGATTCACAACCATGAGTAGAGCTGGCAGGCTGGCCTGGGGTTGGTTTAGGCTCGGATTTTGAACTCATGCCTTTCCTATTCAAAATATCGATTTTGCCTGGCCTGGGCCCAGCCAATTACCAGCCTAGCCGGTTGTCAACCATCAAACATTTTCTCTCTTTAGGATCTGAATATTAAGAAAATACCTCTGAGAACTGACCAAACCGGTGAAGGGGTGTATCCTTGACTGATGTGCTGAAGAAGAGGTCCTGCTGGGTCTTCCTCTTTTTATTTGCTGGAGGGGAGGCATAGCCAGAGGATCCAATAGCTCCAGTAATGGCAGCATTAGCAGCCTGCTGGATGTAGGTTAAGGCATTACCATGATCGACATGGAAGAGACCCCTTCTCTCTTCGCTGCCTTCGAAGTTCTTGCAGTCCATGCATTTACAATTTTCAGAGCAGAGAATGTTGGCTTGGAAGCACTCACAGTACTTCTTGAGGCACCCTGATTTCTTGCAGTGACAACCCTTGTTGTGCTTTGCCACTACTGGGAATTCTCCCGCCACCTCCTAGATTCATCGAACAAGTCTATAAGTAAATGAAAGTAACCAGATATGAAAATGTTCAATTTACAAGAAATCCAAACAACACAGATGAATTTTCTTGCTAAAGATGTCCTTTTTGGTAGGAAAATAATCAAAGGGTATACAAAGTCGAATGAGATTCAATCCTTTAGAAGACAGGGTAACATTATACTGAACAGGGTTAAATCAACAAAAGAGGTTAGGAAAGGAATGATCAGCATTGCATCACAAACAGGATGCATAACCTCTCTCTGTGACATCTTTTGGCAGATATATAATTAAAGTCTTCTTCTTCTTTTTTTGAAGGATAACTGCAGATTTAAATTAAGAGAGAAAAAAGAAAACAGAAAAAAGACTCAGAGGACAGAGTGCGCCTGCTGAGAGGGCAGCCTCACTAGCCTCCAAGGAAATCTAAATCTAAATCCTTAAGCATTGGAACATTGCCCATTCGATCATAAAACCCTTAGCCTTAACCGAGATAGACTCAGCGGACTTGGAGGAGTTGAGAAAACACCTCGCATTTCTTTCACCCCAAACTGCCCACCAGATGGCTATTTGGAGTCTTTGGGAGAAAGAAGTAGACCAATCCCACTTGTACATAAGCAACCAAACAACCACCTACTATCCTTTTCTGAAGAAGAAACTGCTTCTTCATTTGAAAAGGACGGTCCACAGAACAAGTTGAATAGCAAATAAATTGCATCAGTTAGGGAGGATTCACAAAGCTTCAGAAGTGTGGCATAAAATAAGAGCATTTACAGCAAAGCATGAAAACTGAACAAATGATCATCATCATCAGAATCTTGTCTCAGATATTTGGGGCAGGCTTTACAAATTCTGTTGTGCAATAAATCCTATCTAAGGCCCTATCTTTAGTAAGTGAACAAGCCTACATATCCCTTTCTCACCACCTCAATCCAAGCCTCTTCCTCCTGATTTTCAGGCCTTCAACCCCAATCAATGTTCCCCTCACTGAAGTTGTCTCCAGTTTTTGTTGCACATTACTAAACCATCTCGATGTTCTCTCCATCACTTCATCTCTTATTAGCACTGCTAGATTGCTTCAGATATGCCTTCATTCTTATTTATATCATTCCTAGTCTCCTCACACATCCATCTCAACATCCTCATCTCTGTAGCACTCAATCTCTGCTCATGTTGCATTCTAACTGCTCAGCACTCTGCCCCATATAGCATAGCCAGCCAAATAGTGGCCACATAAAATCTTACCATAGGTTTGGTGGACATTCAGAAATCACACAACACTCAAGAGACACCTCCACTTCATCCATTCCTGCCAGCTCTAATTCTATTCAAAACATCCTCGCCAATCTCCTCATCCTTTCGAACGACAGAATCAATGTAATGAAACATATGGCTTTGAGGAATTTCTTGACCATCGATGTTAACTAACACCTTGCCCCTATAACCTTCTTACTAAAACTTCATTTCAAATACTACGGCTTGATTATGCTAGTCTCTAAGCCTCTAGATTCTAGAGTCTTCCTCCAAACCACTGATTTAGCTTTTGCCCGCTCTCTGGTTGTTAGAGGAGAGAATTCGAGAGAGAAAAGAAGGTCATGGGGCTGGCATGTCCAACCCTACTATATTTATAACAATAGGAGAAGGGTACAATTACATACATGCCCTTATTAGGAGGAAAAAATTAAAGGAAGACGAGACATAAGGAAAGCATAAACATAAAGATAAAATAGAAAAAAGGCTAAGATTAAGGCTCATAACACACAAGGCCTAGGTGTATGCACCTGTGGGCCCAGTCATAGGCCCACACACACATACATCTACACTGGTTACACGGACCATTACCTCATCATCTGCAAACAGCAAGCACCACATGACCTATCCTGGACACTAGCGATCAAGTCATCTAAAACAAGTACACAACGCCAAGGGATTAAGGAGGCCCATTGCTACTAGGAAGTCATCAATGTCACCACGGGCCATTCTCACTCTTGTGATGTTACCCTCATATGTCTTTAATGATGTCAATATATCCTCCTGTGACCCGTTCTCCTCATCACTCAGCCTAAAATCTCCCTATGTATTCCATCATCTACTTTTTCTAGATTTATAAAAACCATGTGGAGATTCTTCCCCTTAGCTCTATTTCCATTAGTTGTTTTTTTTTAAATAATAATTATTATAAAAAAAAAAAAAAAAAAGAGCTTCAAATGATGATCTCCCTGGCATGAAGCCAAACTGCTTTCTGATCCCCTTGCTTCTTGTCTTAATCTCTGTTCCACCAACCTCTCCCATTGTGAATGTGTAATCCCTCGATAGTAGGTGCGACTTTGTGCGTTTCCCGTTTTCTTGTTAAGAGGTTTTTTTTATTGACAACAGGGTGTACCCGCCCCATTTTTTAGGCAAGACTATTCCCTGCGGATGCACACAATCACCTACAAACCACGTCCATCGGGTAATCATAAAGCAAGATGTATTATGATGCTTATCCTCCACTCATTTGGCATTTTCTTCGTAAAATCTTATTGAAATTAATAGTTAACCAAAGTACCAAACTACTCCAACTTCTAGTATATTTCACATTCCTAAAGGTATCTGTCCTCACAAATTGTGATGAGAAATTCAAGCCATCTATAGGTATGAGAACTAAACAATGAAGTTCACACTCGAAATGTGCATGAGCAGCTACTTTGTTCACCTAGTAAAAAAAAAAAAATGATCCTGTAAACTTAATAGTGTGGCTTTACAGTGACTAGATGAAGGTTGATTAACAGAGGTAGCATCCACTCAGATAGCCACAAAATGAAATCATCACTCAAGACACCAACCTATCAAAGTAGGTAGACATATCACGTCCTCCGCAATGAAGGAGATCATGATTACAATTTTCATGAGATGCTGGCAAGGTTACATATCCAAGTGCAAGAAATGCTTATTTCTCACATATAAAGATATTTTCAAATGATAATTGTTTATACATGTTCTTGTATTAGTATAAAGTTGTATTGACAAAGAATAATCCAAGGTAAGAGTCACCTAAACTGCAGCTTCTCTAACCGTAAAATATTGAAATATAATAACAATAAAACCTAATGGGTAGAATAATGCAATAGAAGAATTTTCTTCACTAAATGAAAGCATATTTATGGAGTTGCTTAAAGCTTTGAGCTAAAGCTGCATGATGCCAATTTGATGTTGAACAATGGAAGTGGCTCCCAAGTTACAAAATGGTCCACCTCAGTTATGTTAAGTGCATGGGCATCATTTACAGCTTATATGCATGATTGGTGCCATGATCCAGATTGGTTAGATTCATCTCAATAGGAACTATCCACATCATCAAACTAAATGCTAGATGCTCCGAAGGTAACCTTGCAAGGTTTTGGAAAATGACAGGTCCTCATACCAGTAGATCATTTATGCAGTGTATGGCATAAATGAAACATGAAATTATTTGACCTCTATTTTCCATTTGCTTATTTCAAGATATTCTCACATGCTAGAGGGACAATAATAAGCCTGGGCTTATGCGCACCTTGTGTTGAGACCAAGGAAAATAAAAGAAAAAAGGGTCTTTTTCCATTCTTTAGAGTTAAGAGACATAAGAAGATACAGCATCCACTATTGGTCGTTCTAACCAACAGGTGTCACAAAATCCCTTGAATAAATGGCAGACATTTTGATATCACAAGAATTCTGTAAAAGCCCCAGTTTAAGTTGTTTTTCACTCTTGGAAAGAAAACAGCAGTAAGTTTCTGAGGGTTCTTTGACGAATAAAATTTTCAACCCTGTAAACTTGTGTGCTGCATTGTAACGTCACCATGAATCTCCTCTCCAATCTTTCCTCACATGGATGACCTAAACACTTCTCAAACTCAGATCATCATACAGACGACCTAACACCTAAAACAATATACACATAATGCAGACAGACAGATAAGATGAGCAATGCCATATTGGCCCATTGGTTATGAATCACTTACAATTTGGAGAAATACAGAAAAAAAAAGGTTTACGAAAAAAAAAAAAAAGGATTATTTGGCCGATTGAGGTTTGGGCGAATGGTCTTCACTATAGGTTTGCTCCCTATAGGTGAGGGTTCGATTCCCCTCTTTGGCTTTACCCGATACACGTGGTTGTGGGTGATTGCGTGTATCCGCACGGATTAGTCTCACTTCAAAAAAGAGGTATGCATAAAAATTAAAAATAAAAAAGGATTATTTAAAATGGTGAAAATTAGCATAAGATGAGAAAGCAATATTAACTGCATAAAAAGAGAAACGTGTGAAGAAGAATCATACGATTAAATGAAGAACCAACTCTTACAAAACAGTGTATGCATTTATACACATGGAAACAGATAAGGATGAGAACAACTCAATACCTTACATGATACATCAAGCTTACGCCCTATTAGTGAGGTGATGGCCTCCCTGAAGACGCAAACCCTTTTATACTAAGGATTTTCCAGGTTGCATGAAAAACATAACAAGGTAAATACAGAAGTGAAAACATCAAACACAAAAAAGGTGATAAAGATATGCAATACAAAGGTTTCTAAGGATGGACATAACAGGAAAAAGAATACTAAGTTTATATTGTCACAAAGAATGCATGCACGCTTTCAGTTCCAGTGAACTAGTCTGAATACCAGAATGCTTAAATCAGTCATATCTGCAGCTCCACAAATTACACATGAACATGCACGCATTCCCGACTATAATGAGTGCACGTTTCAGTGTCTACTGCAGTTGGTTTTTGTTCAGATCACTATCTTGTCATTTGCTTTTTAATTCAGATCACTGCACCAACTATAATGAGCGCAAGTTTCAGTTTATATTGCATTTGGTTTTGAATTCAGATCGCTATGTTGTCACTTCCCAAGACTTGAGGAAACTTATCACAAGCATCACAAATGATGACCGAAGTACCAGCAATGGAGAATAAAGAAAAAGACATTGAAAGATAGAATATCATATTTTGCTATATCAATGATTATCATGCTAAAGGAAGAAACTAAAAGAGTTCAACAGCTAAAGTTGGGCTTGTAAGTTTAAAAACATCATGCATTTAACAAATGAACAGTTCATTGATTCAGTGTTGCAAGGTGCACAACGAAACAGTATAACCCCATCGACAAAAATAAGAAGATACTTTTAAATTTAACCTAGAAACTGAAAGATTTACAGTTCCAAACTTGTTAAGGAGTCCAAATTCATACTCTGCTATCCCGAGTTGCATGTGGACTGCTGGCAATCTTCGGCCGAAAGGCATTTGGATTACGCTCTAAAGTAGCTTCAATGGCCTCATGCCTCTCAGCTTCATGTTCGACATTATTGTGACAGTTTGTACAATTGCAACCCTCGCAGTAAATTCCTGATGCAAAGCACTCACAATACCTGACCATGCATTGTTGGGATTCGCATCAGCTAAAACTAGCAACATAAGCATAAAGCGATGCAATGCATGCTAATTTTCAATTAAGGCATGTTACACATCAATGTATGCAATTTATCAAGGTACATCAAGCCATGCCAAATTTGATAGCATTTCCACCAAACAGTATCATTTGTGTTTACTAACATGTCTTTGATTACATGAAAAGTAATATATAGTTATATACATATGTGTGTGTGTATTACTAATATATAACCTACAAAGTCTAGAACCTTTATAATCGCATGCAACTACAGAGTATTCATTCAATAATCATTGAGGTCGTATTTGATCAAAGAATGCATAATGCATGACCATACCAGCAAGGAGTCATTGGGGTATCATCAAAGGCAAGTTCATGAGGGCAAGGAAGCCTCTCTTAGATCATTATGGAGGGTACACATATCGTAACTACATTCCATAGGTGTAAGCTTTTTCCTAGTTGGCAGCTCATGGTCGAAGTCACGAGGGATCCACCTGCATGTTGCGATCTTCCATGTCCTAAGTCCTCACTACTATGCTCTTGTATGGATTTGGAGGAGATGTTGCTTCTCTTGTTCAACACTAGTGCTTCATGGTATTTAAAAAAAAAAAGTGGCTTGTATGAGCATATTATTTTATCAGGAGCAGGTAGTCGAATTCTGTTGATGGTTTATGCAACCTTTGCTACTCCCTAGGAGAAAGACAGGTCAAATTCCCCTTGACTACTCAAGCTTTATTCACTACTTTGCAGAGTCTCTAGGAGATCACGATGATGAAACAGTGATTATGATAATTTCGAACCATGCTAAAATGTCGATTCGATGTTGCAAAAAAAAAAAAAAAAGCCCAGAACCTTTACTGTCCCATGCAACTATAGAGTATTAATTCAATAATCATTAAGGTCACATTCAATCAAGAATACATAATGCATGCAGCATCCCAGGAGGGGCCTCATTGAGGTATAATCAATGGCAAGGAAGCCTCTATACCTAGCTCACAATGGACACCACAACCTGTTGTAGCCCAATTCAACAGGTTGTTGTGTTTGAAGTCATTAAGGGGAAGCCTACATGTTGTCATCTGCCTCCTCCTGACTACTACACTTTGTACAGATCAAGAGGTGGTGCTTCTCTTGTTTGTAAATCAGTGCTGCTTTATGGCAAAAGTTGTAGCTATTAGAAGCATGTTAATTAGTCAGTGACAGGGATAGTCTAATTCCATTGCTGGTTTAGGGATCTTTTGCCTCTCCATTGGAAAAAGACAGGTCCAAATCTATTTGGGTTTACGATGTGGAATGTCTAGGACTTGATGAAAAAACCCCATTTTCGGCAAGATGGATAAAGATGTTTTCATCCATGATTATGCTGGATGTTGGTAAAGGGTGGCCATATTCCACACTTTCGAGGAGTATTCTTACTCCCAAGAGTTGGACTGCTTCCAGGATCGTAGGGACTGCCACCTTCCTAGGGTAAACATCTGTGCCCTCCTAAAGGCTGCATCAATCATAACATTGATGGTAGCAGCTATGGTAACCTCGGAACTGGGCCCATCCCAGTGTCCTCAATGAGGTTGCTATATTCCTATGGGAGGCAACCCTTCCCTGAACTCAAGGCACTAATGCAGTATATGCATCATGCACCTATGGATCCTAACAGCAAATGATTTCAGTATTTAAGGTCAATTCTCTTAGTTTCACGCAATGGGCCTTCCAAGATGCAGTTATTCATTGGAGGACTCTTAAATCTTAATGCTTTCATGAGATTCAAGTTACTCTGAATGCAACACTTTACACTGATGGATACTTATTTGAGAAACCAACCCCTAGTTGATTATATGATATTGCTATTCAAAGCATGGAATCCCCAAAGTTTTGCTTTTGGTAATCAAGCCCTCCTTAACAGAAAGTTCAAGTATATTGATTTTTTGATATAAAGTTTCTTATTTATTGGCCAGCAAAACAAATGATAAAAAGTGCTACAAGTTCTAGTATGATCTCCACAATCGACAAACCTATTAGAAACATTTAGGGTTTGTTTAGATACATGGATCACCGGTTGGATGCATGGATCACAGGTTAAGTTATCTATAAATAACATTTAAAAAAGTTAGCTCTTAATTAACCATGTTTAGTTAAGGAATAAGAATTGGAAAAAATATTGCCTTGATTTTCTTTTCTTTTTTCCTGAAGAGTAAAATATTGCCTTGATTAATATTTTAACCAAAATAGGCCCAATTTTTCATTTAATTCCGTCATCGTGGGTTTTTTTTTTAACCGCTTCCCTCCTTTCCTAAACCCTAACACCACCAACACCGTTCAAACTCCCTAAAACTAATGCAGCCACCACCATTCAAGCAAAGGGGATTGCACGTAAATGGTCGGTCTGTCCCTCTCTCAAAATCTTTATGCAGAAGTTGGTTGAAATTTTGTACAAAACAAAACTTAGACAGCCCCTTACTATAAGAATAAAAATATGATTTCTTCTGAAACATACAGCAACATCAAGCTTAAAATCATATGATATGATCATTTTTTGACATACCATACTAGCCTCAGTAGTAAAACACAAACGAAAAGGTGTTTCACTTACAACTTCAAGCATTTTGAGTTTTTGCAATTGCATAGCTTTGGCTTCTTTGGAGTACCATCTTTTCCTTGAATTCCTTCATAGGGCCATGGGCGTGAACTCGGAGACTCTGGCTTTCTAAAGAAAGACATCAGAATGTTTAGAGTTAGACATCGAACAAAATTCAATAATGACAATGTTCGATACTTCAGCTGTCCCGAAGGGCTCTGATTAGTATATCACTACACAATAGACAATAGCATATCTCTACAATTAAACACGTTTATACATGTATGATGTATCCAACCATATGAAATAAATGTGTTAGGAGAAACCCACCCTCATTGTACATCCTCAACGTTCACGTTGCAAATGTTTTCTTGACCAAAGAGACATTGAATATATTTTTATTTTTGAGGAATTACAATATTCGATCAAACATCTGGTCAGCCCAATAAATTGTCCACATTTTGGTGATCTAAATCATTCATATCATAGACCCTATGGTCGATGGGAGATGGCTCTCAAATCTCCCTGATTGGATGGGACTGCCTGCCCATTTTCACATGATGGTTAACCATTTGATGGGTTAGATACTGTTATATCACCCATCCCATCGATGGGACCCACCAGATCAACGATTAGGCTATTTAGAGGTGGGACCCACTTCGTGAGACTGATGTGAGATGCATGTTGTGGACTTATCGGTTTCTCTTCTTTTTAGACCTTAGGAAAAATACTCAAATATGTATCAAAACAATTATACAGCATACCATATTTCTATAAGAAAATCAGGATCATGAACTTGGTGATGAACTATAAAACTACTATAATCAACATGACTGAATTAAATCTAAGTAAAAAAGGGTAACTATAGGTTTCTTTTAGTCCAAGTAAAAAATAATAATAAAATAAAATCAATTAACTAATCAAAATCTATATTACATGCCTTGTAAAGCACGGAATTCAATCAAGGACTCAATCGAGTTGCAACTCAGCACGCCAAGGAACCCACATCGAGTCTGAGTTGGGTTTCCAGTATGAAAACCTAGAGCTAGAGGCGGGCATAAGAAGCAACTAAGGTAATATATGGAATGAGGAAGAATCAAGAGAAATCGGTAATTATTGTGCCGGTATTCTCTCTTTAATGATGGATTATTTTAAGAACAATTTCAATATGCATAGCGAGCACCCAGAGACAGTCTGCACCCAAAAGCAGGTTGCCAGGGAGTCTGGCAAGCATTTCAAAATGCAAAATTTAAACCATCCATTTTGAGACACGTGTTAAGATTCCCGCCTCCGTTGGAAATGTGTGTACCAACCCTTGGTATTCACTGTGCAACGACAATCTTTTCCTTTTTTCTTTAATCATGAAATATGATTCCCGTAAACCACTTGATCACAATTAAAATGAACCGTGAGGGGAAATGCAATGTTGTTTCTTCATCATCAGATCTGCTCAATTTCTTCTATTTGTAGCGTATTTTGAAAAGAAAAGCACGTCAATTTATAGGTTGGATTCAAAAAATGAAAATAATCATTCCATACATTTTCTGCCATTATCATCAAAATTAATTATCTTATTTAAACCACATCAGATATTAAATACTATTGAATTCAGCTCTAGATACCAGCATCCCTGGCACAAAAAATCCCGCGAAAAAGAAGGCAATATAATCTTTTCTAAAACCCTCAACATATATCAGAGAGAGAGAGAGGCCGATCTCAAAATTTTAAATAATAATAATCCGAGGACGGAGAGAATGCAAATTGAGAAGAAACTCACACAGCAGCAACGGCTGGCAATGGAGGACAGAGAGTCGGCGGCAGTGGCGATGACGGCCCCGAACTGACAGCTGGCGTCGACGTCATGCTGCTGTACAAAGCCGTGAAATCCAGCTGACGAGCGAGCTTCTTCGGCGGGAAATCAGGCGCCAGCGCGGGAATCGATGCTGCCGCTGCCGGTTGAAGGCTTTGCTCCATCGACTCGGAATCTGATGGCGAACAAATTTTAAACGAACGAAATTCGATTCAGACAATTTCGCATCGTCTGGAAACCAAATCCTCAGTGCAGAAACCTGACGCCCGCATTGAAATTCTCCAAAAATCCAGAACCTTCTGATCAGGTGAGAGGAGTGGTGAGGTCCCTGTTTAGCTGCAGAGAAGTGCCGGAATCCGGCGAATATCTGACGTTAATATCCGACTTGGTTAATATTCCGGCGGCTCGATCTGTACGGATAGAGAGGGGATTCTTTCGCGCTGGGAATTTGAGAAGAGGGAAGAAGAATGGAAGGAGAGACGAAGAAATATCAAATGAGGACTTCCTTTTCTCCTCTCCTCCCTCTCTCTTATTTGAAAATTGAATTGGAATATTTGATGGTCGGATGAGGGTTATTCTTGGATCCGACGGTGTAAAATTCATGGAAAGATCGGAGGGTTGAAATTCATAGATGACGAGATAGTCGGTTTTTAGCCGTCAGATTTAAAAAAGATAATAAGAGAAAGAAAAAGGAAATTATGTCGCACTTTGCCGGATTACAGTATATCATACTCATGCGCTTACTCTGTGTACGTGCGGCATTGCACGTGCTTCGCCCCAAGTATCCAAATTTGTGTAGATGGGACCTACACGAGAATCGCACTGAACCCAGTACCATAGTTGTCTGTTGGGTGGCCATCAAAGTGACGGTTGAAAGTAAAACCTAGCCATTTTAAATCTTTATACATGGATCGTATCTAGGATCGTCAGATAAATGTAATTTTTTTTATATATATACGATGGACCACGATGGGCCCCATATTTTGGACGGTTGGATTTAAGTATTTGCACGGAATGTGTAAGTTTAGTTTTTTCAAGCGTACGGTATCTTACATGGTCTTGAACAGCATGGTGTAATTCAGTATTTCGCTACTACAACAGCCAGTGGAGGCTATGTCCAGTAAGAATTCTTGGTAAGGTACAACCGTGCAAACTACATGGGGCCAAATAGCTAAGTGGGCCCACCTACGACGACCTCGACCGTTGGATAGGAAAATCTCTTACTGGATCGCATATGTACTCAAATTTAGCTGAGTATATCATCATGCCTTTCAGATAAGGGCATGAAAAATGGACGGCAGGTGTAAAAGTGATTGTACCATCACTTTTGCAGCACTAATTGGAATGGTCGTGATCATCGAATCAAGGTGATTTTACAGTCATGTATTAGGTTCGATCCCTCTTATCCAACCATCTCAGTGATCCTAGGTGGGGCCCACTTGAACCTTGCGCATGAATTTGCACTGAAATAAGGTACAAAGAACTCCTACCGGATGCTAATAAGAGAGGCTATTAGAGTCGGATGTTAATAATCTAGATATACTTTTATATTTATTTTTATTTTATTGGACATGTAAAAGGTCACGTGTTTGATTATTGAAGTGCTGAGATTCGATGATTTTGGGAATTGATTATTGAAAAATACTTAATGTTTAAGTACAGCTTTCTATCTGTCTGATAAGCTCATGGGCTAACCAAGCCCGGCCGGGACCCACATCAAAACGTAGCTCCAAGTTGAGTTGATCAGCTTCCAAGTTAGGCTGTGGGGGTTTGACTGATCTGGTCCAACCATTCACCCAATTTTTTTGGGGGCTTTATCTTTCATCTGGATTTTTTCACTATCCGTTTTTTTTTTGCCGTGCACACGTGTATGATATCTACTGGATTAGCACCTCACGTCCATGGACTAGCGTTGTCAACGGGTGGATCCGGGGTATGCCAACATGGTTTGAAGTCCAGCCCACGCAACAAAAACTATGTTGCAACCCAGCCTTGTCTTTAAATGGACAAAACAAACAGGCTAGAGCTGAAATCACCCACCCACTTTCATGCAAGATCTGGGCTGTCCATTGGACGTGGGCCACGGGTGTAACATGTTAAAAAATGCTCTATAAACTTTAAGTGTGCTAGATAGGTTGTGACTCTTACAGACCGTTTGGATGCCACTAAATAAGTTCATTTTTCTACTTACAGTGATTAGAACATATTTCATATGTGTAAGTTTGGTTTATAATTAGTTATAAGTAACTTTTTTACTTAAAAGTACTTATTATTTAGTCTTCTTAACTTTTCATAAGTTACTAAAGAGAGGAGAAAAAGAGAAGAAGCTTGTAAATAAGTTGTTTACCAAATATACTAAGTCAGTGTTTGGCCGCATGAATTACAGCCGATTACATGGGATGGAATTACGACCATCCCATGCATTTATGTGGCGCAAGGTATTGCCAGCAGATTATGGTGTAAATTGATATCCATGCACTGTCAGGCCTATTTGGGTTTTATGGGATTGCAACCATCTCATGAGATTTCAAAAGAGATTCTGTTTGGATACCCCATGGGATTTCTTCTCTCTCTCAATGCCTCCCCATTTTTGGGAGAATCTCTTCTCATTTACAATAAAACTCCCTTCAAACCGATTCAAAACCTATCTCTACAGCTGCATCCCAATACCCTTGTCCCGGTTTTGCATGACGACTCCATCCCAAAACTTCATCTTCATCGTTGATTATCTAATCAACCAACATGGATTCTCATCCGAAACTGCTTCCAAGGCATCTACTGCCCTCACCCACATCAAGACTCCCGAAAAATCCGATTCTGTCCTTGCCTTTTTCAACCATTGCAGTTTCTCTAGGTCCTACATTGGGAAAATGATCCAGCACGCCCCAAAGTTCTTCTCCACCTATGTCAACAAGACCCTCAAACCCAAAATCAAGATTTTCGAAGAATTAAGTTTTCCCCAAAATAACATTGTTGATATAGTTTCTACATGCCCTTGGAAGCAGTGCCGAGAAACAGCTCCTCCCTTCGCTCCTCCTTCTGAGGAGAGTCATCAAATCGCACAGGGTCTAAACAGTGTTTTGGGGAAGACAACGGGTGCCGCTCCAAGGGATAAGAAATGAGACAGGCGTATCAACAGGGATTTTGAAATCCCACCAACTCCATCGGGTGCATTCAATTCGTCTTAAAACGTGGAGAGACGATGGTCATCCAAACATGAGTCCATGTGTCACATCATAGATTGACGAATCTCATCCACCGTAATACGTTTTAAGCCAGTTACCCAAACTGGTCCTAATGTTCTTAATAAGTAGAAACTAAGATAAGTTACTTGTAGCATATCTTAAGCAACTTACGCCACCAAATAAGTTACATTTTACGCTTACAAAAGTAGATAAGTGACTTATTTTGAGATAAGCAAGTTTGCTTTATGATTAATTATAATTCACTTTTTCACTTAAACTTAATCACTTCATCTTAATAAGTAAAAACCAATATAAGTTACTTAAGACATAAGGAACTTGTGATCCAAATGCCCCTTTAGACACAGTTTCAGCTCAACCCAGCCCCCGACCCGACCTGACCCAACCCATCATAGCCCCTACCTCGACCCAAACCCCAACCCAACTCAACCCAATGCCCAACCCAACCTAACCCAACCCATAAAAATTAATAATTCAAAAAAGTTGCAACCAAAAAATATATGTATATATAATTTAAAAAGAAAAAAGAAAAAAAAAAAAACCATTAATCACATTCACATACCTCAGTGGTGGCCGAATGGGCTAAGCTTAAGACGAGTCGAGATTGGGCGCATGTTGAGAGAAATCGCCGAGTGGGCTGATTCAAATCGGGTCGAATCAGGGAGAGCCAGAGAGGAGATTTAGAAGAATGAGAGAAAGAGAGAAACAGAGGGGCAAAGAGCTCCTCGGGTGGGCAATGATGGCTACCAGCGGGCTGCAAGTTGCGACGAGCTGCGTAGGGTAAGGGAAAGAGAGGAATAGGGAGTCGGGTAGGGTCAGGTAGGGTTTATAAAATGTTTTTACCTTCTTCTTTTTTTAAGTTGTATAATATATATATATATATATATATATATATATATATATATATATATATATATATATATATATATATATATATATATATATATAATATTTTATATTAATATTTACTACTCGAGTCAAGTTAAGCTCGAGTTCGAGTCGAGTCAAGTTAATATGCACCATACTTGAACTCGGCTTGGGCTCAAGTCAAATTTTTAAAATTATCTTGACTCGCCCCGAATCAGCCCTTCAAGCCAAGTCAATCTGAATTTACTCAAGCCAAGTTGAGCGAGCTTTTTCATGCTAGCTTGACTCATGTGCAGCCCTAGTTCTTACGGTGTGGCCCTTAGGACAGGAATACCATTTGATCATTTTCTTTTTTTCTTTTTTTTTTCTTCTTGTTTTTTCACAGAAGGGCACCACGGTACCACACTCTCCGGGAGACCATGACAATCTCCAGTGAAATTGAATACACTCTATGAGCCTAGAAACAAAGTTTTTTTTTCGAAATTCTCTAATAACCCTCTCCAACGTAGAAGCAATGGCAGGCAGGTCCTTTTGTATGTTGTGTTTGTTTTTGTTAGTCGACATGAATAGTGAGACTTTGAAGAGGAAGAGATTGTGGTGGTTCCATTTGTATTTTTGTTGTTGGGTATGAATGGTGAGAGTTTGTGAAATGGAGAAAAGTATAAAAGAATGTTGTAATGGGTGAATTTTTATAATGGAATAATATTATAATTGATAAATTTTTATAATGGAAGAATGTTGTGATGGATGAATGTTGTAATGAATGAATGCTATAATGGGTGATTGGTGTAATGGATTAGTTTTTTTAATGGAAGAATGTTGCAATAGAATAATCTTATAATGGATGAATGTTGTATGGCAAGTCGTCGATATTCATTGTGGATCACTAATGTCCATTGTGGATTGTCGATCTCTAATATTCACTATGGATTACCGATCCCACGAAAACGACCATAACTCCCCTGTTACATATCCGAGTTAGGTGATCTTATACTAATTGAAAAAATAATTTGATGAGCTTTCAAATTACTTTGAAATCATCTAATTTGGATACCATTTGATTACCTAAAAGTAAACCCAAAGTTCATAATTTATTGGGACCATAAATATTCACTATGAGTCACCAATCTCATGAAAACAGTCATAATTCCCTCATTACATGTTCAATTTTGGTGATCTTATGTTCATTGGAAGATAATTTAATGAAATTTCAAATACATTTAGAATCATCTCGATTAAATGCCATTTGATTGCCCAAAAGTAGGCCCATGGTTCATCATTTATTGTGGATCACAAATTTCACCACGAGTCGTTGATTTAACAAAAATAATCATAACTCCTTCGATACATCTCTAAGTAATATTATTTTAAATCTATTTTAAAGTTTGTCAAATTATCTTTCCAACGAGTACATGATCACCTAATTCGAACATGTAACGAGGGAGTATGGTTGTTTTCATAGGATCAATGACCCATAATGAATAACCGCGATTCACAGTAAATGATGAATTTTGAGCCAACTTTTAAGCAATCAAATAGTATCCCGATGTGATGATTCCAAATCCTTTTGAAATTTCACGAAATTACTTTTCTAATAAGCATAAGATCACCAAATTTGGACATGTAATAAGAGAGTTATGGTCGTTTTTTTTTCCGTGGGATTGACGACCTACAATGAATATTTGCAGTTTTCCAGTGAATGACAAACTTGGACTCACTTTTGGACAATCAAATGATATCCAAATGAGATGATTTCAAAGTCATTTGAACTTTTATCAAATTATCTTTCTAATGAGCACAATGAGGGAGTTAGGATCATTTTGATAATATCATTTTTTTATGATGAATATCCACGGTGCACAATGAAAATATCGACGATTCACAGTAAATATTAGCGATCCACAGTGAAAATATCAGTGATGCATAGTGAATAAAGATGATCCACAGTAAATATTGATGATTCACCATAAAACATCCATCCATTACAATATTCTTTCATTTCAACATTCTTTCATTACAACATTATGCTATTTCAATATTTATTAATTACAACATTCATCCATTATAAGAGGCATTCATTACAACATTCATCCGTTTAAACATTCATTACAACATCCTTAAATTTCAAAATTCATTTATTACAAATTTCGTCCCATTCACAAACTCCCGACAAAAAAAAAAATAATAATAATTTATAAAGTAAACCACCACACCCTCTAACAGTGGCTCACTCCCTCCCTCATTTCACAAACTCTCACCATTATACCCAACAAATTAAAAAACCAAAAATCAATTATAAAGAAAACTAAAGAAAAAAAGAAGAAGAAGGAAACCAGAAAACACAATCCTCTATTTTACAAGCCTCATTTCTTCCCTGAAAAAAAAGAAAGAAAAAGAAAAGGATAAAAGAATAAGAGAAAAAGAATAAACGATCAAATGACCCTCGTGCAGCAAGGCTCCACATTTTGAACCCATCTATATCTTATGTGAGCTAACTAGATTGTCGTGACGTAAATCCAACTCATCCACATGTAAGAAATTTTAATTTCATTGAAGGAAAAACCAGCACAATGGACCACAAACAAATGAAATATTTCACAATTAATGCACAACATTAGTATAGTTGTAGGCGGCAAAGAGCTTCAAACAGAAAACTAGAAAAATCTTTCTTAGATTCATGGTTGTCTGATTAAGGATAAATGGATCAAATTAACCAAGTAATGAGCTAAATCCTTGTTTTTTGTGAGGCTCATGCCCTCTTTTTAAAAAAACATTTCTCCTTTCGAAACAACTACCCTCCGTACTTGGGGAAGCTAGACAAATGAGTATTTTTAATCTCGGAAAGAAAGAAAAAGTATTATTAAGTCTATATATATATATATATATATATATATATATATATATATATATATATATATATATATATATTAAAAGCTAAAGCCAACAAAACCGTAAGGCTATTTGGCACTAAAAACCACAGCTTTTTATAAACTAGGCTGTGGTGTATCTGGTCAGCTTGCGGCAGCTGCTCCCTCTACGCGGCTTCAGTTGATGCCACATCCACTGAAGTCAGCGGATCCTAGACTGCAGAGCCCACCCCCAATATACACACACACACTACATCAACACTGTCCCTTCACTTTGGCAGCTCATTTTAGAGCAAGATCCAGGAACTGAAGTAGACCCAAATCTACACCTTGATCCATAGCTTAAGTGGTAGATTGATACCTTGTTTCAACACGGAGGTCTCCATACCGGTTCCCTAGGGGGGGTGGGAACTAACAGTACTGGGTGTACTAACAAGCTTAACCCACCATTTAAAAAAAAAAAAAAGACCCGGTGATTGGATACTCACCATTAAAACCTTCTTGGATACCACTGCAATATTTATTTTTCTTCCAACTTATTAAGAAGGTCACAAAGACCTGGATAACATGAATATGAATTTGATCCAAACATTCTGGACTTTTTAACAGTCAATCACTGCTACTTTCTGTGGCGTGGTCTACCTTAGCTTTGGATCTACTTTCGTTTTAAGATAATTCTCTAAAATGAGCTGTCAAATTAAATGGACGGCTCAATGTATGAAATATATATCACGGTGGCCCCCTAGTCACTAACCGGATCCACCCAAGCAACCTTGGGTTAACTAGGCAGAAGCTACGTGGGGCCTATCATAGTGTTCATGAGAAATTCACTCTGCCTATGAGTTTATCAAGCTCACAACCGTATAGAAGTACAGCTCATCCAAAACTCATGTTAGCAACAAGACAGGAAAAAGGTGAGAATGTAAATAAGCCCTAATGTAAATAGCCTTACGTACGGTTTTAATGACATATAAATATCACTGTAGCTTTAAGAAGGTTTTAACGGTAAGCATTTACATTCTCACTTTTACTGCCATCAGGCCTACCTAAGTTTTGAATCTGCCTTAACATTCTCACTTTTACTGCCATCAGGCCCACCTAAGTTTTGAATCTGCCTCATTTTTTTATACCATGTCCTTCTGAGCTTTAGAAACTGATGGATGGAATAAATTTCTAAAGCACATGTCTATAGCCCCGCGTGGTTTCAGCTCGTGAACTCGATGGGAAGAGCGAGCACAAGTGGCGTATGCATTGAATATCCACTCTGTTCGTCTAGTTTTACAGTTTATTATAAGCCCTAAGCAAAAGTGTAGAAGATAAAAATTTCAGGCAGACCATATCACACGAAACATTAGTTAATAGCTATTGAAAACTTTCCAAGTGCTAAGAAAGTTTTAGATGAAGTTCATATTTATTTTTTCTATTTCATTTAAGATCTTTGCGACCCTGTCGATAGGTTGGAGGGGGCTAATAAACTTTACTGTGGATGGCAAGAAGCTTTTAATGATGGAATTTCATTGACCATTGTTTCCTAGGTGGTCTACCTCAAAATTTTATTGGTTTTATTTTTGAAACCATGTCCTAAAATAAGAATGGATATACAATGTGTTGATGCTAAAATCTGGTCAGCCCTCCCTCCTCGTCGATCACCACGTATGATCCCTTTAACCTACACCAAGAAAGCAAGCAAAGGTGACCCTGGCTAAGCCGGGGGACTTAGCCAGGATCACCTCCGATGCCTAAATTAGGATAAGGGAATCAGGGTCTGAATAGAGTGTAGAGGAGAGCTCGATTTTTTATACCTTTAAGTATGGCGTGATGTAATATTTACACTTGACTGTCGAGTGGTCCGGATCCGATAATCTCGGCATGATCAGGGAGATTCCCGGATCGTGGAGATACCTCCCTCGATCTATCGATCATGTAGTGTATCTGGCGGATTATGCGTATCTGCGAGTGAGGTTATCGGCTATGTTTGGTTATGGCAGTTTTCACGTTCAGCGAGTGGGGTATGCGCGTCTGAACATGCGTTCGGCTTGGAACGTTCGCTCTGTTTGGACTGTATGCTCGGCTCAGAACTTCGTTCGCCTCGGAACGTAGGTTAGAGCAGAGCGATTATAACGTAGACGATCATCCGATCGGATCATAATTCGGAGTCCGACCGCAACCAAGTCGGCTGCTCGGATGGGTCACATCTTGAAATAGGTCGGGAGGGTCACGACTCGGCTCGGACTTACCCCATGAGCGGCGTTGTATTGTGAGCTCAAATTTTTCACAACAGAAGCCCCCTACTCTTCGAGTTTGCTTGTTAGCTCGGAGAGCACATAGGTAGAAAATCTCCCGCCATCGTCACAATGATGACGGAACTTGAACCACGCGCGCGCTAGTCGCCTTGGCCAACACGTGGCGACGGTTACGATCCGGAATCTCCCTCCGGCCTATAAGAAGTCACCACGCAGGCTGGAGGAGGCGTGCGCCTGACGGCTTCGAGTGCCGGGGCGTCGCTTCACCTATCGAGGCACACAGCTCGATGTCAGAATCGTACAATCGGTTTGTATCCCGCCAATGCAACGTAGCCAGGTGTACTCGGAGATCGGGTCGTGCCAATTCGGCTGCTGCCATTATGGCTTGTCATTAATGCCGAATCCCTTCACTGCCTATATAAGGCGTCCTGGACTTCTCATTGTCATTTTACGTTCTGATTCGTAAGAGCACACCGGAGGAGGCGATTTCCGACGAGAGGCGATTCCGGCCTAATTCGTAGTTTTTCGGCTGAAGGCGATTCCCGGCAAGCACCCGGTGAGTTTCGTCGACCCTCACTTCTCTGTCATGTCTTCTGACCTCGAGATGGTCCGTGAATATGCTAATGACTCTGATCCGGGGAGTACTGAAAGTGAGAGTGGGTCTTCTGGGAGCCCTTTCGAACCCACTCTCCCATACCTCCCGCCTCAGAGGTAAAAAATATTGGGTTCTAAGACCAAGCAACTTGGTAAAAAGACAACCACCCAAGCCCGTCGAGTCGAGACCATTACCACCACTGAAATGCCCGCGAATCTGCGCAGCGCGAAGGTAGTCCCCGGAGGCTTTGTCATGTCGGAGTCTCAGATGTAATGGATCCGTTCGGAGTTACAGATCCCTAACTCCTTTTATATAAGGCCCCCTGGGCCTTTGGACGCGGCTGGCGCTCCAGCCAAGGGAGAAGTAGCCATCTTCCTTTGCACGCTGCAGTGTGGGGTTCGGCTCCCCCTACACCCCTTCGTCAGAAGGTTGCGGCTTACCTTGGGTTGGCACCCGGACAGTTCACCCCAAATGCCTGGAGAGTAATGATCTCCGCCTACATCATCTGGAAGCAAGCAGGAAACTCCGAACTGACTCCAAAGGAGCTAATGAGTTTTTACATGGCCAAGCATGACGGCAATGATTCATGGTATTATTTTGCGACTCGAGGGAGCAAGGGGTCGGGGTTGGTGATGCACCTGGCGTCCTCTAACAAGGACGGGAAGAACAAGTGGTTCTGGGCGGCAGGTGAATGGGAGGCACCTGCGGCTGAGCTTAGAACCTCAACGGTTCGAGTTCCGACTCATTTTGCGAAACCAGGTCGGACTTTATTTTGCATTCGGTCTGCTACTTTAATTTTTCCTCGTTTTAGTTGTAATAGGACTTTTTTCCTTTGCAGCTTTTGCAAAGGGGTTGCCGCTCCTAGACTCGGACCAGAAGAATCAGGTCGCAAAGGCCAGAGCGCAGTCGGAGTCACTTCGCTCCTGGGCCGATCTGATAACTGCGGCCAACCTTCATCGGTCCGGGCTCTGCAAATCCCAACCTCTGGCCACATCTCTGAATAAGCTGTCCTGACCTCTTTAATAATCTTTCCTTCACTTAATAGCTGACAATTTTCTTTCACAGGCATGGTTGAGGCATCCGGGGCACGGAATAGGAAGACAGCTCCAAGCGCAGCGGAGCTACTCAAAGAAGCCCCCCGAGTGAAGATCACTTGAAAGAAGTCGGCTCCCCCTCGTGTGGGAGAATCTTCTGCTGCCCCAACTCCATCAGCCCCGACTCTGAAGCCGGTTGGCTCGTCCTCCGAGCCACCGACTCCGGCGCGCCTCAGCTTTACCGCAGTTCCTCCAGCAGTCTTGCGCCCAGTGATATGTCCTCCTTCGGGGGTCGTCCGAGTGACAGAGGCTGACTCCATAGCCGTACCGAGCACTGTTGCTTGCGACCCCGCCGTCGCTGTTCCTCCCACAGCAGCCACCGTTCTTGCCGCAGCCCCCGAGCCCCCTATCGTCGTTCCCTCATCCTCTGAGAGAGAGGGAGCCAACATGGTAGCTGAGAATGTGCCTTCTCCCCTGAGGTTGAGGGGGAGGGTCGCGCTGAGGGTCAAAACTCGGCCGACAGTCGGGTAGGGGCCGAGGGGGCTGAGGCCTCGGCCCAAGCGGGCACGAGCAGGGGGAGGTTTGAACCCGACCATCACATGGTGTGCCTGACTTCGTGGGCCGCCAAGCATGCCTAGGAGGAAGACATCACCCAAACCCTTGAGCGATCGGAGGGAGGCTTCCTGAACGACTTCGTCTCCGTATTTTACATGGTAAGTCTCCGAGAAGACCTCCTTTTTTTGATGTTGTTATACACATTTCGTTGTTTATGTTTTGTAGATTATGATCTTTGTTTTCTATTCAAGCCGTTCTGGTGCTGCTCTCCATTCGGCAGAGAGTGCGAGAGTACAAGGGGAAGGAGGCGGAGTTGGAGGCTCTCCAAGCCGAGATGGCGGCTTTAAGGTCGGAGGAGACTGGCCTCCGTCAACAAATTACAGGGGAGAGGGCCGGGGTCAGGCGACTGCAGGGAGTCGCTGTGGACTTGGCAGCCAGGGAGTTACATCTGAAGGAAAATGCAGATGATTTTAAGAAGAGCGATGACGCAGCGATTGTTGAGCTGATCTGTGTCAGGGCCCACGCGGACTCCTTGGCCGTGGAGACGGTTCGGCTAGGGGAAGCTCTGAATAGTGCTAAGGCTGAGGCGACTGAGGATCGGACACGAGCCGTGAACCAAGCCGTGAAGGCCCAGAGGGTGAAGGACGAGGCCTCTTTGGCCACAGCGGTTGCTACTGCAGTCGAGAGCTTCAAGACTTCTAAAGAGAGGGATGTTGAGGCCGCAACGTTCTACAATCGCGGCTTCGACGCATGCCTCGAGGCGGTTCTGGGTTTATACCTGGACCTAGATCTCGATTCCCTCTTGCCCGATGACTCCGAAGATACCTCGGCTGACATCGTATGCTCGGAACCAGCTCCCGACGCCCAGGTTCCTGATGCCCAAGCTCCTCCCCCTGCCTGAAGACTTATCTTTTTTTTTTTAATGTACCTATGTACTTTTGCCCCTCCGAGGAAATTTTAATGAAAAATATTCTTGTCACATTGTTGATTTGCTTGAGATGTTGAGCTGATAAGCTTAGTCCGTTGTCGTTTAGTTAATTTTTAGAGTCGGTTGTCCGAGCTTCCTCGGCCCAAGCCTTAGTTGGGTCCGACCCCTTAAAATACTTGGCTCATCGCCTCTGTTTTATTGTACGCCGAGTTGAACACTTAATCGGGTGGTCGGATCATTATTAGGCTCTTTTTCCATGAAGGGATGCCTTGTCGATCTTTCGTGGGGTTAGGTTCCGATCTTTAAAGGATCGGACCATTTATTAGGCTTCTTCCCCTGAGGGATGCCTTGTCGATCTCTCGTAAGGTTCAGTTTCGAATCCTTAAGGGATCGGACCATTTATCTCATACTTGTGCGGATAGGGCAATTGAACAAGCATTCAAAGGTAGAATCGGTCTTTTATTAAGAGCCTTAAAGGTCAGTCGCTCGAAGGCATACATTGCATCATGAGCTTTAAAGGTTATTTCCTTACGGGTAGTAGATCTTCAAGTATTCGATGTTTCAGGGATGAGGGAGATGACGGCCTTCGAGGTCTTCCAGGTGGTACGAGCCCAGTTTGAAAGATCTGACCACACGATATGGACCTTCCCAATTGGGTCCGAGCACGCCTGCCCCTGGCTTGGCCGTGTTCTGAAAAACCCGTCGGAGGACTAAGTCTCCTGGTTGGAAGCGCCTAACTTTAACTTTGGAGTTGTAGAAGCGCGCTACCTGCTGGCGTCGAGCCGCCGCTCGGATCTTGAAAACTTCTCTGAGCTCCTCGAGCAAATCCAGATTAACTGCTATCTGCTCGGAATTATGACTTTCTTCGAAGCCCCTGAGCCGCGCTGTAGGGAGTCCGATTTCTATCTGCACCATTGCCTCCGAGCCGTAGGATAACGAAAATGGAGTTTCGCCCGTCGAAGTTTGGGCTGTAGTCCTGTAGGCCCAGAGGACGAAGGGGAGCTCTTCGGCCCAGTTTCCTTTTGCCTTTTCCAGCTTCGTCTTGAGATGTTGCTTGATGATCTTGTTGACCACCTCTACTTGTCCGTTCGATTATGGGCGCCGAGGCGATGAGTAAGCGTTCACAATGCTGAGCCCTCGACACATGCTACGGAACTTATCGTTATCAAATCGGCGGCCGTTATCAGAAACGATGGTCCTCGGAATCCCGAACCGGCAGATGATATTTTTTCACACAAAGTCGATCACTTTCTGCTCGGTGATCTTTGCAACTGACTCAGCCTCGGTTCACTTGGTGAAATAGTCGACCGCGACTATAGCAAACATGACTTGTCCCTTCCCAGTGGGTAAGGGACCGATGATGTCGATTCCCCATTGAGCAAACGGTCATGGCCCACTCATGGGGTCATTTCTTCTGCCGGTTGCCTCGGCATAGCAGCAAAACGTTGGCACTTGTCACACTTCCGAACGAAATTCTTGGAGTCTTGCTTGAGGGTTGGCCAGAAATACCCTTGACGAAGTATATTCATGACTAAGGCACGACTGCCCGAGTGATTTCTGCAGATTCCTTCGTGAATCTCCCGAATCACGTAATCGGCCTCATCCGGTCGGAGACATCTAAGGTAAGGCTGAGAATGCCCCTCTTGTACAGTACTCCGTCTAATATGGCGTACCGGGACGCTCGGACCCTAAGTCGTCTTGCCTCAAGCTTATCTGGAGGGGTTTCGCCGGTTGATAGATAATTGAAAATGGGATCCATCCAACTGGGGATGGACTGGACGGGGCTGACCTCCTCTGACTGGCCGATGCTTTGGTGCTCAACGAACTCAACCGGAACAAAGCATGGGATCTTACACTCGGAGGCAAAGGCGAGCCTTGCTAAGGCGTCGGCCCATGAGTTCTCGGCTCTGGGGACCTGCCAGACAGTGCAACTCCAGAATTTCTCGATCAATTTCCTCGCCTCTTCAAGATAGGCGATCATTCTGACTTCCTTAGCTTCGTATTCTGAGGAGATATGATTCACCACCAACTGTGAGTCGCTGCGGACTTGCAGAGTCTGAACACCCAGGCTCGCCGCCAGCCTGAGCCCATCTAGCAGTGCTTCGTACTCGGCCTCATTGTTTGAAGCTTTGAACCCGAGCATGATGGTGTATTGGATTGTCGTTGAATCAGGCGCCACCAGGACGACACCGGCTCCTGCTCCATTAACGTCGGAGGATCCATCAACATAAAGGACCCACCCCGGATCTGATGCGGACTCTTGATTACTCAGTGGGGCGGGCGGTGTCATCTCAACTTCCTTCCTGGCTTGCTCTTCGTCTGGAGTTGTAAACTCGGCGATGAAGTCGGATACGACTTGTCCCTTGAGTGTCGTCTTGGGCCGGAACTGAATGTCAAACTCTCTGAGCTCTACAGCCCATTTGGTCATCCGGCCTGACACTTCGGGTCTTTGGAGGATCTGCCTCAGAGGGGAGTCCGATAGAACGATTATGGAGTGGGCCTGAAAGTATGGCCGTAGTCTTCTGGCCGAGACGATAAGGCTGAGCGCCAATTTCTCTAAGGACTGGTACCATGGCTTTGCTTACGTAGTAAACGAGATACTGCTTGGTTCCGACTTCTCGGATCAGAGTCGAGCTGACGGCTGAGGTCGAAACGGCTAGGTAGAGGAACAAGGACTCTCCTTCTTCCGGCTTGGATAAGAGAGGCGACGATCTCAAGTACTGTTTCAACTGTTAGAAGGCTTGCTCGCACTCTGGCGTCCATTCCGCCCTCTTGTGGCCCTTCAACTGCTGGAAGAAAGGAAGGCATTTGTCTGTAGCCCTAGATATAAAACGTCCGAGGGCCGCGACTCTTCCCGTGAGACACTGTATTTCCTTGAGGGTCCGAGGTGAGTTCATGTCCAGGAGAGCTTTGATCTTATCTGGGTTCGCCTCGATACCCAGTTGGCTGACTTGGAAGCCCAGGAATTTTCCTGACTCAACCCTGAATACGCACTTGGCGGGGTTAAGCTTCATCTAGTATTCAAGGAGGACGTTGAATGTTTCTTCGAGATCAAAAAGGTGGTCAGAGGCTTTGATACTCTTTACCAGTATGTCGTCCACATACACCTCTATGAAGTGTCCGATCTGTTTGGCGAACATCTGATTCACCAGTCTCTGATACGTTGCCCCAGCATTTTTCAGGCCAAATGGCATGACCCGGTAATAGTAGAGTCCCCTATCCGTGACAAAGGTGGTCTTTTGCCTATCTGGGGGGTGCATGGCGATCTGGTTGTACCCGGAGTAGGCGTCCAGAAACGAGAGTAACTCGTGTCCGGCCGTACTGTCCACCAGTTGGTAGATCCGAGGTAGCGGGAAGCTGTCTTTGGGACACGCCTTATTCAGATCGGAGTAATCTACGCACACCCGCCACTTTCCGTTTGACTTCCTGATGAGCACGACATTTGCTATCCAGTCAAGGTAGTATACATCTTCTATGAAGCCCGCATCGAGAAGGATGAAGACCTCCTCGGTAATGGCTTCATACCGTTCAGCATCGAACGACCTTCTTTTTTTCTTAACTGGCCGGTGGTCTGGGTCCACGTTCAGCCTGTGGACTTGCACATCGGGTGAGATCCCCGGCATATCTGCATGTGACCATGCGAAGACGTCCCGGTGTTGTCTCAAGAAGGCCATTAACTCGTTCCTCCGCTAGGGATTCAGTGATGATCTGAGATGGACAGTTTTGCTCGGATCTGTTTCATCGAGCGACATTCTTATCAGATCTTCGACGGGGGAATTCTTCGTGGCTCCGCGGGGGTCCAAGGCGTCGACTACGAGCGTTTGTTTAGCGGCCCATTTTCTCACGGCTATCGTATAACATTTCCGGGCTTCGCGTTGATCGCCCTGGAGATAACCAATCCCGCCTTCAGCCGGAAACTTCATCATCAGATGGTAAGTCGAGACAACTGCCCTCACTGCGTTGAGGGAGGGTCGGCCAAGGATCACGTTGTAGACTGATGGAACATTGATAACTAAAAAGTTAACAAAAAACATGACTTGATGTTGCCCTTCTCCCGCTGTCACTGGGACGGAGATGGCTCCTTCAGAGATGACTCTTTCTCCGGCAAAGCCGTGCAAGGGAGTCTTCACGGGTCGGAGCTTGGACCGTAGAATTCCCATCTTCTCAAATGCCTCGGAATACATTACGTCAGCTGAACTCCCGGTATCGACCAAGATGCGGTACACTTTGTGATTGGCTATGGTCATAGTGACCACTAGCGCGTCGTCGTGCGGATGCTGGATCCCGTGTGCATCATCTTTTGTGAAGGTCAGGCTGCACGGAGCGACACGGAGTTCCTTGCTAGAACGTTCCGTCAGGTGAATGTGGTGTTCTGACTCGGAGCTCCGGGAATGGGCTTTCCGTGCCCTGTTCGAATCCCCTCCCCCAGCTGAGCCCCCGAAGATGGTGCTAATTTCGGCGGGCTCTTCTGGGGGGTTGTTCGACTGCTCTTGCCGTCGTTCTTCTCTCCGAGCGGATTTCTCCTTTTTGGCATAACGACGTAGATGTCCCTTGCGGATGAGGGACTCAATCTCATCCTTTAGATCCACGCAATCGTCCGTGTTATGACCGTGGTCCCGGTGGAAACGGCAGTATTTTCGTTTGTCCCGATGCTCGGGATCAGCTCTCATACAGACTGGCCAATTGAGCAGTCTGTCTCCTCGGATGTCTAGAAGGATTTTCTCGGCGGATGTATTGAGTGGAGTGTAGGAACAGAATTTTCCTTCCGGCCTACGGCTCGGACGACGATCGCGAGAAGCGTGGTCATTCGTCCTTTTACTAGTCGGCTGGGAGTTTTCATTCCGGAGTCTCTTCCCCTTGTTCGTCGAGTTAGACGCCTGTGCGCCCTTTCGGGCGTTGGTGAACTCCTCTGCGTTAGTGTACTTCTGAGCTTTCGCCATGAAGTCCGCTAGCATCTTTGGTGGATTCTTTCCGATGGAGAAGGCAAACTTTCCTTCTTTCAATCCGCTCAGAATGGCGGCGAGGGCCATCTTATCATCGTAGTCCTCGACATGCAATGCTTCTTCGTTGAAGCGGGCGATGTAATCTTTCAACGACTCCTTCGGGGTCTGCTTAATGGTAAGCAGGTGAGTGTTGGGCTTCCAACTTCTCTTACCGCTTATGAACTGCATAAAGAATAGTCGGCTCAGTTCCGCGAATGAACCCACGGAACCAGTCTTCAGCTGGCGATACCAGATCCGAGCGGACCCTGTGAGGGTGATAGAGAACCCCCTACACATCATTGCATCCGTTGCTGTCTGGATCTGCATCCAGGATCGATAGGACTCCAAGTGTTCGGATGGGTCCCCAGATCCCGAATACTGGATGACGGGAGGCATCCGAAACCTCTGTGGCATCACTTCAGCCATGATGGCCGAGTTGAAGGGAGGCTCGGTATCTTCCATCATCTCCTGGATCGTAGTCGGAACTGTCGATTGCTCTTGCTTTTTTTCCAATATCAGGAACTTATCCTTCAGTTTCGCAAAGCGCGCTTCCTAGGGATCCTTATTTTCAGCGACGATCTCTGGGGTATGTTCAGCCTCCGATATTCTTCCTTCTCTCCTCCGTTCTAACTGATGACGGAGGTCCGTGGGCGGCAGGGCAGATGTAGTTGAGTGGACGGTTGTCGGAGCCCGAGCAGGCTCGTTCCGTGCGGATGCCTCGCCACGTGCCGCAGGAAGATTTTGACCCGACTGCAGTACCCCTGAACGTTGGAGAACTTCGGGCCTCACACTCCTCGGCATGGAGCGAGTTTCTACAAACAGCCCCATCGGCTCGAGAACGGGTTGTTCTTGAGCCGGGCGTTGTTCTGGCTCCCGCTGCTGTTTCATCTGGTTTATCTCGTCACACAGGGCCTGGATCTCATTTTGCATGGCGCGGTACTTGTTCGACCGATTACGCGAACGTTGAGAAGGCCCCGGAGCGGACTCAGCATGAAGCAGTGATGACGACCGAGTCTACTCATCGGGTTGTGGCTGCACTGCTGTAGCTTTCTTCTACCTTGTCATTGCTTAGGAGAAACGAGAACCTGACTTCTAGTTTCAGTTTTCCACAGACGGTGCCAAAAAATGTTGATGCCAAAATCTGGTCAGCCCTCCCTCCTCATCAATCACCATGTATGATCCCTGGAACCTGCACCAGAAAAGCAGGTAAAGGTGACCCTGGCTAAGCCGGGGGACCCTCCGATGCCTAAATCAGGACAAGGGAATCGGGGTCTGAATAGAGTGTAGAGGAGAGCTCGATTTTGCGTACCTGTAGGTATGACGTGATGTAGTATTTATACTTGACTGTCGAGTGGTCCGGATCTGATAATCTCGGCATGATCAGGGAGATTCCCGGATCGTGGAGATACCCCCCGCGATCTATCGATCATGTAGCGTATCTGGCGGATTATGCGTATCTGCGAGAGAGGTTATCGGCCACGTTTGGTTATGGCAGTTTCCACGTTCAGCGAGTGGGGTATGCGTGTCTGAACATGCGTTCGTCTTGGAACGTTCACTCTGTTCGGACTGTATGCTCGGCTCGGAACTTCGTTCGCCTCGGAACGTCGGTTAGAGCAGAGCGGTTATAACGTAGACGATCATCCGATCGGATCATAATCCGGAGTCCGACCGCAACCAAGCCGGCTGCTCGGATGGGTCGCGTCTTGAAACAGGTCGGGAGGGTCACGACTCGGCTCGGACTTGCCCCCTGAGCGGCGTTGTATTGTGAGCTCAGATTTCCCACAACACAATGCATACATCTGATTCGAGAGTCTCACCCGCGTCCCTTGGAAATAGCACCTCATATAATATATTGGGAGATAAAAATGCCACTATGGTTGACCACCAATTTTTAAATGGTGGTGATTGTGCACCTCACACATCCAATATTTGCTTTTGGATGCAGGAGGCACAAAAACCAAATTGAGTAATTCTAGCCATACTATAAGTTACTAGAAAACGGACGGTTGAGAATAAATTGGTTAAGAGTAAGTACGTTGTCGGTTATAACATGGTCGAAATCGTTGAATCGAGATGATTTCCGGGATATGTGCTCCCCACATTGGGCCCCGTGAAGCTCCTGCAGTGAGGACCTATGTGGGGCTACCATGATGTTTTTGATAAATTCACCATGTCCATCTATTTTGTGAACTCATTTTAGCACCAAAGGCCAAAAATGAGCCAGACAAAAAATAATGTTGGTCCACTCATCAAGCATATTAACATGCCTAAGAAAAATATAGGGTTAGAAAAAGAAATCCATTAAAGGCCCATTTGAATACTACCAAATAAGTTACTTTTTCAACTTACAGCAGTACATGAGTAACTTATTTGAGATAAGTTTAATTTATTATCAATTATAATAATTTCAGTTCAATAAGTAAAAATTAAGGTATGCTACTTAAGGTATAAGTAACTCATCTTAAGTAACTTACTGTCCAAACACTCCATAAATATCTACCAATATGATAATCTAAGTAAAAAATCACTCTTAATTTTTGGTTCCCAGTGCATCTAATGTTAGAAATTGATGTTTGGATATACCAAAAAAATATGAAAAATAAATGTACAAAAAATTATTTCACTAGGTTGAATCACGTATAAAATACGTTGTTCTTAAAGCATGATTTGCCCCCTTTTCAATTGCTGATGGGTTACACGTGAATTGCTTCTAGGATGGCTCTGACCAGAACTATCGCACCGGTTCGCGTAAGGTCACGAGGGAGCGACACGATGCGCACGTGCGAAGTGCAAAGTGTATCATCTAGCGCCACTACAACAACACTACCCACTCCCTCACTCGTGCCTGTGCCTGAGCGCGCGCGTGCATGTGTTCCAATGCGACCCAAGTATCACCTCCTCCAAACACTCTAAGTAAGAATACTCTTCGCAAGATCTTATATAAACCACAAAACTTTTCTTCATATTTCTGATGTAGGACAAAGCACACACACTGCACTTTGAATTCAAAATTTTTAAAAAGCGTTTCGGCGGAAAATTCTTGAAATTTTGAAAAATTAAAATTTTCTTTTTATTTTTTAAAAACCACTGATTTTCAACATCCAATTGTGGACCCATAAATTAGACATTTAATATGAATTCCTTATATGCCAATTATGCAATTTCTAAGTGCCTACATATCATCCATCGCGCTCTATTAGAGTATCAAAGTTTTTCTCCACTTATATTTGATACTCTATTAGAGTATCAAAGTGTGCCATCTAGCGCCACTACAACCACACTGCCCACTCCCTCGCCCGTGCCCGTGCTCGAGAGCTCGGATGCGTGTGTTCCAGTGCGACCCGAGTATCACCTCCTCCAAAAACTCCAAGTAAGAATACTCTTCACAAAATCTTATATAAACCACAAAACTTTTCTTCATATTTTTGATGTGGGACAAAGCACACACACCGTACTTTGAATTCAAAATTTTCAAAAAGCGTTTTGACAGGAAATTCTCAAAATTTTGAAAAATTCGAATTTTCTTTTTATTTTTTAAAAACTACTGATTTTCATCCAACTGTGGACTCATAAATTAGATGTTTAATATGAATTCCTTATATGCCAATTATGCAATTTCTAAGTGCCTACATATCATCCATCGCACTCTATTAGAGTATCAAAGTTTTTCTCCACCTATATTTGCCATATATGTTTCCCCTCGAGGCCCTGTTTCAATGCAAAGTCGTATCTTTTTTTCGTTTAAATGCTTTATGTTCGAAGTTTCACAATTATTTCACGAATGGAAGTATTATTTAAATGCTCCAGTGTACTTAGAGCACTGTAAATTACAGTGCTTCAAGTTGCACTGGGACAGGCACATTGATCAATTGATCTAGATTGTCCATAGGGTCCAAAACACTTTCATGGGTTGTAATGTGCAAATATTATAGTAATCTGACCATATAAATCATCGGATCAATAGACCATAATATAAATAGTTGAAATTGTTGACACAAAAAATAATATTGGGGTAAGTCCTTTGTTGGGATTTGTGTCACGGAATCACACAAATATGGATCTAGGATGACAATCCAAGAGCATCAAGCAATCACAAGAGAATACAAAGATTTTACGTGAAAAACCCTTTTAGAAAAAAATTACGACACAAAGCGACGGATCTTCACTATGAAAATAGAAATTATAAAGAGAAAAGACTTACCCAATTCGAACAACCTCGAATTTCACCTTTGCTACACCCTTTGATAATCTTAGAACCCTTTTAGAAATCCTTAAAATACCTTTAGGAAGCCTTTGCATACCTAAGAATGGCCCTAGAGACTCCTATTTATCGATAGAGAAACCCCACTTACGCACCGCCTTAGAAACTGCCTCAAATTTATGCAGTCCGTGCACAAATCGCGCACTGTTTGCATAATTCCTTTGGCTAGTCGAGTCAGGGTTTTGACTTGTCGAATGACCCCTTCGACTGGTTGAGCCTATCCCTCGACTGGTCAAACGTTCTGAAAATTCCAAATGCATTGTTGCTGGACTTTGAGTCGAATAGGCTTCAACCAGTTAAAGGGACCTTCGACTAGTCAAGTCAACCCCTTGACTGGTCGAGTACCTTAAACTCAAGATTAAAGACATCTATTTTAACAACATCCTTTTGTAACCACTTATGGGAATAATGAAAACTACCCTTAAAGGTTGTAGTGTCATCCCTAAGTGTTATGTATCGGGCAGGCTTAACCTCGATCGAGTTTACAAAAACCATGTTCGTAGAATTAGATGAGTTAGACAATATGCAATTGAGAACTTTGGATTCTATTGTATCCAACAAGGCTAAGGTCACTGGAGCCTATAACAAAAGAGTAGAAGAGAAAGCTTTTAGAGAATGAGACATAATCAGGAGGGTAGTGTTACCATTGGGGTTTAAGGACGCTGCTTTTGAAAAATGGTTACCCACTTGGGATAGACCATTCACTTTTGCTCAAGTTACTTGAGGTGGATCTTATATCCTTTGTGGCATGATGGGAAAGGTTGTAAAGGCTCCAATTAATAGGAAAAAAAGGCATATTACTGTAGCATGTAGGAAGTAGTGCAAGGCTAGACTGACTAAGAGTATTTGCAGTAATAAGTCATTGCCGCTGAAAATAAATCAAAGTCTAACATGGTCGAGAAGAAAGCATGGAAAATAAAAAAAGATTTCATTGATGCGGAAAAATCAAACATAAGAGGGCCCTTGGCCAACTACAAAAAAAGAGAGAGAGAGAGAGAGAGAGAGAGAGAGAGAGAGAGAGAGAAAGAAGAACATAGGCCCAACCGAATAAGCACTTCAAGTGTGTGATGGCTTAATTTATTTAAAATCACTGTGCCCACATGCCTTGGTGTCCTCTGCATGACGTTTTCTTTTCCTCTAAGACTCTCCTTCGATCACTGCACGCTTGAAGAAGTGCATGACTTCATCCACATGATGGCCGAGGATGATGGCATTCGTCTTTGCCTCCCACTTAAGCGTGCTACTCTTCGGTGACCGAGATTGGAAAACACTAATATGGGAGTCGATGAAAGCCAGGAGTTCTTGGGGGTTAGAGCGATCCCTCATAGGGTAAAGGTGCTCTGTCTCCTTGATATCGTCATCCAGACCCTCACGCTATGCCTAGAGAACTCGCAACACAGTTTTTTTGAACTGATGTTGCCAAGTCCAGTGAAGGTGATCATTCCATGCCACCTCATATTTCTTAGGGAGGGTGCGAGTTTCATCTCATACGGAGGCTTACTATTTTATCAGGAAAATAACATGCTGAGTGTCAAACATCCAGACCCTCAAAGAAGGTATTCCCAAGGTAGCGAAGTTTCCTAAGAGATTTCAAGATTTCTCCTGGACGTGCATCAGCCAAGGCGGTTACTGAGAAACTTCGTATGAAAAAGTTCATGTCAAACGGAAGAGATGATTAATTGTAGTAGTCAAGTTCATTGGAGATTTTCTCTTTAAACAAGGCCCTAGCCTAAGAAAGGGGAGAAGAGACTGCATCAAAAGACACGTTGGATAGAAAATTATAGAAGTTTAGAAAGCTAGTTCGGAAATGTGAAAAAATAAGAAACAGAGTGTGGTTTATATAAGTGTTATGAAGCACGGATCATTTTCACATTTGATGCATCATGACAATGGTGATATACAATGATAACATGAAAGATGTTGTAGTGACAATTATTTCGGCAAAAGAAATGGTCTACTTGAGCGTTGGATCTGCTCATTTTTGTGCTCTTACCTTGAGATTAAAATGATACAAGAAAAGGGATGGACGGCGTGGATAAACGAATGCATCACGGTAGGCCCACCCACAGAACTCATCGACCGGTGCTAGAGACGGGCGGGGGTAGCACGAAATTCGCGTCCTTGCCCAGTGTCGTAGGGCAATTTCTCCGCATGACCCGTGGTAGGGTGATGTATCGATCTGGTTCGCCCAGTGAGCAGGTTGCCTGTGAACCCGTGGCAGAGATATTCCTGTGCCGCGGCTGTGGGGTCCACAGAGATATATTTACGAATCAACTCCGTCCATCTGTTTTGCAAGACCACAGCAGAACAGGGATCGAAAAACAAGGCATATCCGAAAGTCATGTGGGCCATACCAAATGAAACAGTATTAATTCAACGAATGGGGGTGGAAGAAGTTTTGTATCAGTGTTATATTTGTGCCTACAGTTTATCTGAGTGGTAATAACCCTACGAACGGTTTGGATTTAATATAGACATCATGGTGAATTCCAAGAAGGTTTGGATGGCGAACCTTTTCATTTCCACTGTTTCATTTGGGGCTAACTTTATTTCTGGATCTACCTGCTTTTTATATTCCTTCACTATTGTGATCTTTAAAAACAGATGAACGGATTTTCACGGACATCTCTGTGGGCCCACACTGCCATGTCATATATATATATATATATATATATATATATATATATATATATATATCTGTGCCGGGGGTCACAGTCAATCCACTTCCCTATATCCACGTATAGCTTAGCACGTAAAACCCATGACACGAGACAATGCTATCCACTACTTTTATAGAGTTAATCAAGACCGTTAACTATTTTGTTTTGCGCCGTTAATTTAATAGCTACATATCAGATGAATAAAATTGCATGATAGACTCATGTTTCACATATAAACTTCAATGCTAGGTCCCTACCTAAGGGCAGACCTGATTTGCACATAAGCCCGCCAGTAGTTGTGTGGAGAGATGGCTCTACCAGAGGTCCATAGTACGGTGCCTCCAGCTCCACCGTATCATCTCTCCCTACGTCTCTTTCGGAAAGCCGTGTGTTGATATTTAAATCCTATACATTTGTTGATATTCATAGGAAGCTCCCAGATCTCAGATGGCTTCAACAGTACGTTTGGTAATGGCTTCCGCAGCGGAGGTTCCATCACGTGACGGTCGACACGTGTCAACCGAACGCTAGGTGGGCTATTGACGCGGATTTCCTGCGAAAGCCTTTCGCAGGAACTTCCTGCGCAAGGATGCTGCGTGGGGCCCACCACTATGTTTTTGATCAATCCGCTCCGTCCATACGTTTTTATAGCTCATTATAGTACGTCTGATAAAAAATGAGTTGGATTCACAACTCATTTGAGTCACACAAGAGAGAAAATTGGGGAAAGAAATTTATACCGTTGAAACCTTCCTGGGCTCCATTCTGATATCTATGGGCCATCCAAACCGTTTATAAGGTCACTATCAATAGGATAAAGTGAAAGAACCGAAAAAATATCCTTGATACAAAACTTTCATGTCCATTAGAATGTTTCAACGGTGCTCACTGAATCCCCATTGTTTCCTCTCTTGTGGCTCACTTGAGTTTTGGATCCACCTAATACTTGGTCACGTGTCCTAAAATGATCTCCTAAAACGGATGAACGGAGTGTATTTCTACAAAATATCTCGGTGGGCCCCACCCAGCATTCTTGCGCAGGAAGTTCCTGCGAAAGGCTTTCGCAGGAAATCCGCGTCCGCTCGATATCCAGGACCGCTCGTCCCCTTTCTCCTCCTCCGCCTACGCGCAACAAATCTACGGATATCTGAACCGTTGATATGGTGGCCCACTATTCGAAAAATACGAATACATAAATAAATTAAAAGTAATTGGTCATATAACTGGAGAAGGTCGACAGTAATCAGACGGCTGATTGTGAGATGACGGTTGGGTTATTACCTTCTCGTAGGACGAGGCTGGGACCTCGGAGACAGTAATGTGGGTGGGACCCTAACCGTGGGTCCATCTAGATGTTAGCATTGCGTTATCCACGCCGTTCATTTATTTTTTCAAATTATTGTAGTGCATGGTCCCAAAAATGAATTAGATACAAGTTTCAGGTGGACCACACCACTGCAAACAATAATTACTGACTATTAAAAATCTTTTGAGCTAAAAAAGTTTTGGATCAAGCTGATATCATTTCGTGTTTTCCCTTCGTTCGGGCATATGTGATCTTATTAACGGGTTTGAATGGCATATAAACATAAAGGTGGACTCTAGGTGTTCAATGATTTTCCGTAGTGTGGTCCACCTTAAATTTATACCTGTTTCATTTTAATTTTTTATAAAACTATATCTTAAAATAAGCACGCAAAACTGATATACCCTGCATACATCGAGGCGGGCCACATGGTCAGGGTCCCACCAACATGGCTGGTGGCAGCTTAGTTCCGTCCCACATAAGACCCACGTGTACGGCTGAGATGATGGAGATGAGCCAGATTACCTACTGACGGGTTGAGTAGCGAGACTTGCTACTGAAATGGCATGTCACGAAGTTCTATGTGCTCCACCATGTTGTATGTTTTGTATCTCCTCTGTCTATCCATTTAGAGAAATAAATTTAAAACATGATCGGAAGAATTATTCATATTAAGAGTAGTAGTGGACCCCACTACAAAAAATAGCAGGGAATGTGATGCCTACCATTAAAAACTTCTAATGTCCCACTTGATATTTATTTGAGATCCAACCAGCTCATAAGTCCAGGAGACATGAAAGAGTAGAAAGCACAAATATATCCTTCATCGAAAACTTTTGTGCCCATAAAAAGTTTTTACTGATGGGTGGCACTCTCCTTTCTATTTTCTGTGGTGGGCCCTCCAGAGCTTTGGATCTGAATCATTCCCTGGATCATGCCCTAAATTTAAATCTCCCATGCACCGTGTAAATACAGAACATACAGGGCCTACATAACTTAGTATCGCCACTTCAGCAGCGTGTCTCCGTAGTGAACCTGTCAGTAGCTGAGCCACGTCCAAAATTTGATACTATGATAAGGTGTGACGGATGATAAGCAGGCATTTAGAAATTACATGGACAAAGTGCATATGTATAGGAAGACAAATTAAAATTGTGGATATAAATTAAAATTAAAATTGTGCATATGTATAGGAAGACAAATTAAAATTGTGGATACAAGTTTAGGTGTACCATAATTAAAAAAGAACGCTTGTTTGGTAAACTGCCTATCAGATTTGTAGACATTTATTTGATAGCTGAGAATGAAAAATATTCCATTTTATTTCAAAAAGTTTTTATCTGCAAATCAGAGATTCCAGGCGTCCAAAAAATCTATGACCATGACTTAAAGACGGTGATTAGAAAGTTTGGCCGGTTTAATTTGGGTTAATATATACTACATGTACAAGTAATAAGTGCCTGTGTATCAAGTGCCATACGATGCCCGAATATATAATATAATTTCCCCGACACGAAATCCAGAGAAATGCAGATCGAAAATGTGGAATGTTTAACTAAAGAATCGAAAATGAGGAATTCAATATACAGGTTGCTGCATGGAAGTTCTACACACTATCCTCTTCTTACAGTACAAGCCGACAATAATCCCTCTAATCCTAGCCGTTGGTTTTCTAGACCACCAGGTAGATAGCACATACCTATAAAGAAAGGGATGGATAGTAGTGATTGCATCCGATCAGAAGTCTGCAAGAGATACATTCTACGTTCGACGAGCAAAATCTCCAAACAGATGAATACATGGAGGTGTTCTATCGCATGGATTCTACGGTTTGTAGCTTATCCACGTGGTGGCCCACAAAATCAATGCTCCCGTTCGTCATATTTGCTTCCCACGTGTTCCGCGAGTAGGGAGTTGCAGACAACTTTATGCAGTGACCTGGGTATTAACATAATGTGATGGTTCAAATGTACGAACACCCGGGTCCTAAGGTGGCACATTTACTAATATTAAAAAAAAGAGGTCTCACCCGTGAATAACTGGCAACATTTTACGTATGTGTGACATCCAACCGGTTCAATAGGTGGGCCCATCACGAGGATTATCTTGTGCAAAAATTAGCCATGTCAACTAATGGAGTGGGTCAGACCTGTATTTTGCCATGTATGGTCGGCCGGATGAGTAGATATTTCTGCAGCAGGTCATCCTCATGATAGGACAACCATTTGGAAGGGTTATACGCGGAAGCGGATTAGCTGGTGTACCTCACACCGGCTACACAGCTGCTGTATTGGCATGAGTAAGTTTTATGAATTTGATAATGAGGTATTTGTTATATCCAAACCCTTTATTTATTTGGCGAGTTTGTATTAATGCTTGAGAAGAAAAATAAAACATTTATAACTATTAAATGGGCCACACTAAAAAAAGCAATAAAAGATTGAATATATGCCATTGAAATCGTTTTTTGAGTCACAGAAATTTTGATCCAATATGAAAGTTTTTATTTCACTCAGGTCATTTTGAACTTATAAACAGATTGGATAGAAAATAACCATTACCGTGAGCCCCATGAATTGTTTAACGGTAAAAATTATTATCACTACTGTTATTTATAGCGTGGTTCAGATTATCTTTGGATATTATATTCTAAAAATAAATGACCGGTGTAGATATAATAAATACATTACTGTAGGGCCATGCAACTTTGATTTCTTTTGAACCGTTCGTACAACTCAGAGCTCGAGGATCAGATCTGGTCCTTGCACGACACGTGCCTACAGCGCCTATATAGCTGGAGTGTGGTACACCAGCCGATCCGCTTCCGTTAGACGCCACACTCACCCATTAGGGTGGAATTTATCACTGGGTGGACTGTACCTCGTGGTCCAACCATTTGGATTGGAGGCTTATAGAAAAGACGCATATGTATAGACTGAAATCGAACCGTGCAAGTAGTGGGCCACACTGTAGACATGGTCCTAAAACTTTTGGATCTGATATATGGTTTATACAAGAGACCTCAACAGTCCATTAATCAGAGGTTAGGATCCTCCAAATAAATTTACTTGGGTATACCCTTCCTAAACTTGATCCTGAGACATGGGCCATTGATCTTGAAACCGCACGAGCTCAACTTTTATCAGGATACAAAACTTTAGTAGGCCACGGCAAAAGTAAATAAATTCGTCCGTTGAGTTACATTTCTCTTTGATCTGACTCACTAAAATTTTGGATAGGCTGTAAATTGAACCCATAAAGTTTCAAGGGGCGTCGTATCATGTGTACCGCTCAGATTCTGTGCCCCTGACACGCGTACAAACATGCTCACGTAATAAAGTGTGTATGAACTAGCATTCTCTTCCAGAGTATCAAATCACTCAATAAATAACAAGCGTGGATGAATGAAACCGGACCCTTCTTCTTCAGTTGGTTCCCATGAAGGAAACCAGAATCCCCGGCGCACGTTAGCACGGTCCGCTTTTAATCTTTCTTCTATATATCGATGTAGATCATTTCAACCACATTCCGCTTTCCCTTTATTTCCGAATCTTCAATCCGAAGCTGAAGAAACTTCTCCTGATTCTCATTCCGGATCCGAAAACTCCAATTTCAGGTAGAAGTTCTGACTCCTGATGCGAAACTTCTCCATTTCCAAACCCAAAGTTCTTGAGAAGCTTCGATTGCAGCAGCAAATCTCAGTTTTAGATGTGAAAACAGCGGGTTTGTTGCAGTCTGAAAAATTATAAGTGGGCCCCACCGTTTCCTGGACCGTTCATTTGGTTAGAACTATCACGATGTTTCACATTCCGAAATTCTCTCCCAATGGGAAATCGCAGCGGTGCGATCGGTGGATTTTTTTCCTCAGATAATGTGGACCGTTGGTAACTGTTTATTTTCTGACCAGCAATCAGATAGTTTAGATCGTACGATGTAGGAGTATTTTGACGCGTGGAAAAACTGTAGCGAACCCCACCAGATGAATGGCTTGGAAGGTGGGCCACACATATACAGTTTCCCAGGCCGAACAAAAACTGCTGTCCTTGCCTCGGTTTATTGGTAATGTTATTGATGTTAGTCCAATTCATCTGTTGTAGGTTCCAATATCGAGAATCAAGATTGGAATTGAAATTGAAATGCAGTGGGAATGACCTGCAATTGACATCTGTCCCCCTGCGAGATTTGATTCTCTGAGATTGCATTTTTGTTGGGAAGGGATCAACCTTCTGCTTATCCGGGCATGCTGGGCCATTCGAGTTTACATGAGATTCATTTGGTGCACAAACGTGTGCCATCGAAGGACCATGCCCCTCTTCTCGATAGAGAAGGAAATTCAGGTGCTTCTAAGGCTTTTTAACAGATCGTCTTTTAAAAATAAATTCTAATAGTTCTGTGCAATTTTAGTTGTTGAAAACATTTTATTAATTTTTTATTGTGATAATTTCTTCTTGCAATTCTTCAGAGCAATTTATCTATTTATAAGTGGTATTATACACCGCAAGGCTAGAACCACCAGCATTTTCATTTGGGCGAGCATTCTGTACAGATGAGGCCCATATTTCTTCGGTCCAGAGTGTTCATCTGATACTCCCTACCATGGATGTGTAAATGTGCAAAAATCCCCTGCATCAAACAATCCCAACCATTTGACTGGTGGACCCCTCCCTGTTGCCTATGGAACATCATCTGTTTGATTGTTTGACTGTCCATTTAAAGGCCAATGATTACATCTGTAGGATTATCCAATGGGTAAGTTTCATGTGACATTTTCCGTCCATTGTAGGGCCTGCAAGTTTAATGGTCTGGATCTATGAAAGGCAACTCATGCCTATAGGAAATGGTGGCAGAATGAAAACGTAATTTAATCTAAGGATTGTTTATATTCAATCTCAGCATTGTTTATTTCTTCTTTTGTAAAAAGAGTAGATTTATATGAATCCAGTTATGAATGGTTTGCAATGATTTTTTAACTAAATTCTCTTATGGTTTTTAGCCCGTTTGCAGAATGGTATGGGGCAAGAAGGCACAAATCCTTCTTGGAGACTTTCCTTGCCACATGTATGTGTGGCTACCCTAACTTCATTCTTATTTGGCTACCATATGGGGTGTGTTCTACATCTTTGAAGCTCACTTATCTTTTTTTATTTTTATTATATATATATATATATATATATATATATATATATATATATATATATATATATATGAGAAATGCTCACACACAACTAGTTGGACCATTTAAATTGGTCCAACTTGCTGTGCATTAAATGTCAAAAATTTCTCTTTTCATCCACATGTAATGCACCACATGTGAGGGTATGTGACATTGAGTCTTACATAATTATGATAGGAATTATGTGTTATAGATTCAACCCGTTCATCAAATAGGGTACACTAATGAAATTTTATGTACTAAAAATTAGTAAATGGTCATCACCACTAGAGTCACACATGTACGTTGAATCTAGACTGTTGGAATAGATTTCTAACAACTCACTTTTCTTGTAGATGATATCATACTATTGATCACAAAAAAAAATAAAAATTTTGTCCTTCACATGCTCACAAGGGACCCTACCTAATTAACAGATCGAATTTCTTAGATATGTGGCGCATCGCCCGAATATATCACATGTGTACAACTTCTTTAGTCATACCGTTTTCTTTGTAAACATTTATCCTCCTCCTTTCTATCTCTCTTCATTTAATGCACTTCTCCCCTCCTTTAATGCTCTCCCTGCCCCCAACGATTGCATTATTTGATAGAGCTTCATCTTTTTCTCTCTCTCTCTCACCTCTCCATCCACATAGAAACATCAATATCATATTTGAATTTGTCTTTCCTTCTCTTGTTTGATCGATTTATAGGTCATAAAGAAACAAAAATAAAAAGAAGTGGACCACACATTGGGGACTAAACTTTTACCGTTGAAAACTTCTTGGGGGCCACAAAATTTGTGGATCCAAAAAATGGGCAGCTCCAAAGATCAAGTGGACCACACCATATAAAGCTTGGAGACAATGACGCGCACTGTTGAAACCTTCCTAGGGTCCATCATGATTTTTATTTTCCATTCAACCTGTTCATAAGATCACACAGACGGTAATGAAGGGAAAACACAAATATCAGCTTGATTCAAAACTTCTGTTGCGCCCAAAATATTTCCAATGGTAGGCATTCAATTCCCATTGCTTTCTGTGGTGTGGTCCATTTGAGCTTTGGATCTGCCTCGTTTTTGGGCTCATGCCCTAAAATGATATGGACAAGTGGATAGGCGGTGTGGATATAATACATACATCATGGTGGGGCTCACAACACTTAGCCACGTTAACCAGGGACTCCCCTACCTTTCGCAAGAAGTTCCTGTGCTGGAAACCTATGTGGGGCCCACCGTAATGTTTGTGAGAAATCCATACCATCCATCTGTTTTATGAGCTACTTTTAGGATATGAGACCAAAAGTGAGCAGGATCTAAGACTCAAGTGGTCCATACTAAAGGAAAATGTGGTTAGGGAAATTCCTACCGTTGAAACCTCCATGGGTCAACAGTGATGCTTACATGGCATCCTTATCGTTCATAACGTCATTCCTACTAGGATGAACTGAAAAAATAAATATTAGCATGATTCAAAACTTTTGTGGCCCCACGAATATTTCAACTGCAGATGTTCAATCCTCACGTTTTCGGCCCACTTGAATATTGGATACGGCTCATTTTTGGCCTAATGTCCTAAAATGAACTCACAAAACAGATGGACGGAGTGGATTTCTCACAAACATCACAATGGGCCCCACCTAGGTTCCCAGTGCAGGAACTTCCCTGTGAAATGCGAAATGCTTTGGCAGGAAATCGGCGTCCGCACAAAACAAGCTCAGCAATCAAAGTCTCCAAGTTTTCTGAGATGCTGGGCACACTGAGAATGAAGCCACCCTTTATTTTTCACGAGGTCCACCATAATGTGCACGTGAGATCCACTCCAACCATTAGATGTGGAACCCTATGCTGGGCCCAGTGGTAAAAAACCAGGTTGATCTGTCATTCAAGTGAGCCATACTAGTGGAAACTGTTGGAAGAGAGACATCCACCATTGATTTCTACAGGGCCCACCGTGATGAACATGTAAAATCCACTATAACCATTAAATTCCAAACATAAATCTATTCCTGAGGCCCAAAACGTAGGTCCATACGTGATTGAAGTGGGCCACACCATGAGAAACAGTTTCAAGGGTGTGCTTTCTATGTACACTATGTCCAATCTTGTAGCGTACTTGAACCATGGCCGGGGCTGATTTTTGGATCCTATTACTAGAATGTGGTTCCACACTTGACGGTTGGGGTGGATTAAACGCTAACTCCATAGTGGGGCCTACTCAAGTGGAAAACTCATTTTTCCTTAGAAATATCTGTTATCTAGGTAACATTTAATAGCATTAAGTAGCCTTGAAATTAGGCTGCTAGTTGGACGTCCAACTAGTTGTGTGTGAGCATTACTCTCTCTCTCTCTATATATATATATATGTGTGTGTGTGTGTGTGTGGTGCAAGCAATTTTGATTTGTTGAATTTGCTTCTTTTACACAGAGTTGTTAATGAACCACTTGAAAGCATTGCTTATGACCTTGGCTTTGCTGAGAATACCTTGGCTGAAGGTATCCTGTATATTGCAATTTCCCGTGTTATCTATTTCTTATTTAAATGTTTATGTTTCTGCATCAGGATTTCTGTTTTGATAAGGTTATGTATTTACGTTTTATGCAGGTCTTGTGGTTAGCATGTGTTTGGGTGGTGCCTTTATTGGATGTCTGGTTAGCGGTTGGATTGCAGATGGGATTGGACGTCGTAGGGCTTTCCAGTTGAGTGCCTTACCAATGCTTATTGGAGCCTCTATGAGGTAATGTAGTTCTCTCCCTTTCCAAAGCCATGCGCTTTGGGGTGTTTTCTTTGGTCCCGATCTTTCTAATTGCTTTTGGGATCGGGTGAGATTTTTTTACTCATGTATTTTCTAGTGCTATTTAAACCCATCTCATATTACACAGCAATTCATAGGGTAAACTTGCTGTTGCATGAATTTATTAACCTTTATACTTGTTTCAACTTCAAAGTAACATCACTCTTTATGCGTCTTTTGCCATATTTCTTTATGATTATGACTTGTGCTCCATTGGTTGGTGGGTTTATTCACTAGTTCTTTTGGGTGCATATTGCCTGTCTATTTCAAGTTCTGGTTCCTATCCATTCATAAAAGGGAGTGAAACATGTGTTATTTGCTGTATTTGCGAGGTTTTTTTCTTCATTGTGAGGATATTTCTTTTTTGCACATATTGAGAACCTCCCAAAGCATGTCAATTCTCTATTGATTCTAAAGAGTTGGGGTAGTAGATTTGGTTTGTTATCAATCTAAATACTTGATAAGTTTCTATAAGTTAAATGTAATTTTTTAAAGATTTTCACGTAAGGGATGTGGTTCTAGATTATTTTCAAGGCTTCTATTGTGATAAACTTTGTTCAACCTATTTTGATTTTATAGTACTACTTGTAAGAATCACATTTTCTCCCTTCCCAAAAATTATGAAAACTCACATGTTCCCTTTAAAAATGGCTGATGCAAATTTTGGTTTCTATAATCACACCAAGCTTACCAACTTGTGAAATGGTTTGGCTGCACGAGGTTTTCTTTAAACCGAGAATATTTGTCTTCAGTACACACTAATAACTGCCTAAAGCATATCAATTCTCTACTGATTAATTTTGTGATTGTAGTAGTAGATTTGGTTTGTGATCCATCAAAATGCTTCATAAGCAGCAATTTGTGAAAAACGAAATTCTTAAATTTTTTGTGTCAAGTATTTCATGGTTTATTTTGGAATTGAAAAGTAGAACTTTAGAAGAATAGATAGTGTATGGGTTGGATGTCCAACCCTTCCTATTTATAAGTCCAAGGAAACCAAATTACAAAAAATACCCTTGAGCAAAAGGGCACAATTGAAAAACAGGGAAAAAAAACATTAAAATAAAATAGAAATAACAAGCCCAAAGTCCCACAACACAAATTTGGGGCCCACAACCAAGCTCATATACACTATAACACTCCTTAAGCTGAGGCATAGATACCAATCGTACTCAGCTTGCCTTGAGTATGACATCCCATTTCAACTGAAAGGGCCTTAGTGAAGATATCGGCTTGTTGTTCCATAGATCGGACAAAGAGAGTAGAAATAATGTTGGCAATAACCTTCTCATGAATAAAATGACAATCAATTTCAATATGCTCTGTGTGCTCATGACAGATTGATAAGAAGTGATATGAATGACAGCCTGATTGTCGCAGTACATGAGCACAAGAGTATTCAACAGAAATCTTAACTTAGCGGTGAAACTTTTCAGCCATAGGATTTCACATGCAATATTCGCCATAGCTCAGTGTTCAACCTCAGTACTAGATCTGGCAATGACAATTTGCTTCTTAGTTTTCCATCTAGAAAGATTTCTTTCGAGAAAGGGTACAATACCCTGTCATAGAATGACGACCATCAGGAGATCCTGCTTGGTCTGCATTAGAATAACCTTAAATATTCAGATGATTATAGCAACTAAATAGAATGCCACGCCCTGGAGAAGACTTGATGTAGCGAAGGATGCGACAAACAACTTCTAGATGACTGGAGCGAGGAGTATGCATAAACTGACTTTCCACACCAACTGCATGAGATATGTCAGGATGAGTAATAGTCAAATATATCAACTGACCAATTAGGTGTTGATACATGGGAGGGTCATCAAGAAGCTCTCCATCTTCAGCCTGAAGCTTTTTATTAAGCTTTAATGGAGAATCAAGAGATTTGACATCAAGATTACTAGTTAAAGTCAAAAGATCAAGATCATATTTTTGCTGATATAAAAAAATACACATCTTTGAACGAGAGGCTTCAATGTTAAGAAAATATTTTAGGGGTTCCAAATCTTTGATGTCAAAAACCTTGCTCAGATAGAGTTTCAATTCAGAAATCCCACTAGCATTATCACTTATAACAATAATATCATTCACATGCACATTGACAATGATAATGCCTTGAACACACCGCTTAACGAACACTCAGTGATCTGACTGAGTGCGTGTAAATTCAATACCAATAAAAGGGCCACTAAATTTGTCAAACCAAGCTTGAGGGGGTTGCTTCAAGCCATTATCGCTTTTTTAATACAATAGTCCCTATTTTCCTCCCCCTTTCGAGTAAAACCAGGAGAAGGAAGCATATAAATTTCCTCAGACAAATCACCATTAAAAAAGGAATTCTTAAAACAAACCGGTGCAATGCCTAATTTAGATTAGCAGCGAGTAGTGTTGTCATATACGATCGCATATGCCATTTTGGGAGCATAGATTGCATATTTCATAGTGGCATATGCAGTTTTATGACCATTAGGCATTACGCCATGGCATATGCGATGGAATATGCATTTGTTTATGCGATTATGCCATCGCTTATGCAATGAAAAAATGTAAATTTTTTGGGGGGCTGTGCGATGGCATATGCAATTATGTGATCGTACATGCGCACAGGCCCCTTGGGTCGTATATAATCGCTTATGCTATTTGACAACAATGGTAGGGAGAGAAATAATAACACACACTGAGTTCATCTTAGCAACAAGAGTAAAGGTTCTAGAATAATCATCACCATTTGTCTATGTAATCGCTTTAGCAACTAACGGGCTCTATATCTGGCTATACTACTATCAGGGTGGTATTTAAGGGCATATATTCAACGATAACCCACTGGAGTTTTTCCATTAGGTAAAACAATCATCTCTCATGTATGATTTTTCTCAAGGGCAACCATCTCCTCCTCCATGGTTTGAAGCCACGGGGGAGAAGTCAAAGCCTCTTTATAGTTGTTTGGAATAGAAAAAGAAGAATACCCAAGAGTAGAAATGAATCATTTGTTCAAGAGACAAGGAATGATAGGAAACAAAATGTTGAATAGGATGAGCAATACACTGTCTTTTAACTTTTTTAATAGCAACAAGTACATCAAAAGACGGATCTAAATATGGATTAGAATAAATGAGGGAGCGAGTAGGAAGGCTATCACTTTGTCAGTACCTGAATTCAAAGGAGCCTGCCCTGTGGTAGACAGTGGGAAGATTGATGTTCGAACATTCCTTTCATATACCTTTAAATATGGTTTTGTTACCTGAGAATTAGGAACTACTTTATCTGTAACATCATCAAGACGAGAACATGCCTTTGGAATAGAAAGAACTGGATCAGAGGCAAGAAAAGGTGTAGGAAGAACCATTGACTGGTTCTCTTCATGATCTTTTGAAAAATATGGAATGTTTTCAAGAAACTTGATATTCATAGAAACATAGTGTTTTTTACTGATCGGATCAAAACACCTATACCATTTTGGAAGCCAAATATCCCAAGAAAACACATTTAATAGCCCGATCTGACAATTTATTTCTATAAGGATCCGTATTTAAAATATAACAAACACACTCAATGACTCATATTGGAATTTTAAGAATATAGTAGAATGTTGAGAAATATTGAATAGGGGACTGACTCCCAAGAACCATAGTGGGCAAATGATGAATCAAATAACAAACATTAAAGGATAGGATCAGACCAAAGAAGCTTGAGAACGGACATATCAGTGAGAAAAGCACAAATAATTTCTAAATGATGTCTATTCTTTGTTTTAGTGATACCATTTTGTTCTGGGATATATCCACAAGTGGTTTGAGAAATTATATCATTTTCCTGAAGATAAGATAACATAAAATGAGAAAAATATTCCTTTGTATTGTCAGTATGAAGGATTCCAATATTTGTATTACAATTGATTTTTATCACAAGCATGAAGTTCTTTGAAAATTGAACCATTCTCCTCTCTATTTTTCATTAAATAAATCCATATCATATGAGAAAAATCATCAATGATGGAGGCAAAGTATTTAAATCCATTAGAATTAATTGGAACTGACCCCCGTATATCAAAATGAATTGACTAAAAAAATTATTTGATTTTCTTTCCTCAAAGAGATAAGCAGACTTGTGATGTTTAGCAAAAAAAAAAAAGAAGCCTTAACATTGGAAATTTTTGATATCATTAGACTCAATTAGTTGATGTAATAAAGACTGAAAGATAAAATTATAAGGATGAGCAAAATGAGAATGCCAAAGATACAATGATCAGGTAAAATTGTCACACTATAATTTAGATCCTTCATAATCTGACTTACAAACAATCATATTAGAAGCAATATTAGAAACCAATAAGACAAAAGATCAGAAGAGCAATGGTGAAGTCGAAATGGCATCTTTCCCCTTAATAGGTGACGAGGTACCATCTGCTAACTTCACATGACCTAATTGAGGATCCGTGGTAAACGAAGAAAAAGAAATAAATGTACCTGTTAGATGATTAATAGCCCTTAAATCAATTATTCAAGGGTAGGACTCGGAAGCAGTGTGAAGAGCATAGAAGGAACTACGTTTCTAAGTTAAAAGATACAGATGGAGAGGTGTTGTTTTGGGTGGTGTTCTTTAGTAAGGCATCATACTCACTTTTTAGGAGATGGACCACATCCCCTATTGGTTGAACTTGAAGCATTTATGACTTTACCAGTGGAACCACTTCACCAATAGCACTTAGAAAGTCTTTATCATTTATAATAGTTGAATTGACAGAATGGCCTTGAGGTAGTTTATTGTGAAGAACTCAACAACGATCAATGATCAACAGTATGGCCATATCGACCACAACGAGTATACAAACGTTCTGTACCACGATCACACCCATGGCTTGCATCTCTACCTTCTTGTCTAGTAGCTCTACCTCTTTCAGTACCATCAGTATCAAATTTCTAAACCCAGTCACAGTGCCAGATTTCTCAATCACAACTGATCCTATATCTGCATGGCACTTCTCATCTCTTAAGAGCAAAGTATAAACACTATTTAGGGAAGGTAGAGTGATGAAGACATCACTTCAGGTACACCTTTGTACACGTATAAGAGGAGGCGGGCCGCACCGATTTCCCTGTGGCTAGGCGAGTACCCGTGATCATGCTGAAGACCCCATGTGCATGTGCGAGCATTTGGAAGACTCCACAATGGAAAAATGCAAATTGGCTGCTTTATGAAGTGACCAAGACCGTTGGATTGGAGAGATGTAACGATCGGGCCATTGGATCACATGATCAGGCCATTGATCGTGGATCGTCAACACTAGTTTTTCTTAGATTTTATCAGCTTATAGGATTTAGTTTTGTTTATGTTATGTTTGGACACCATTATGAGTGTTTTTAGTTGATTTTAGTTAGACTATGGCTATTTTCGTCAAAATTCACAAAACATGACGTTTATTGTTATTTTTGAACTTTCTTGGAGGTATAAAAGAGGATGGGTTTGTGACCGTCTCCCTCATTGGATTTTGTGATTAAAAAAGAAGAAGAGAAAAAGCTCCTGCTTTCTTCTTCTTCTTCATTCTTCATGAGATTTGAAGATACTATCAAGTTTCATGTGATTTGGAAGGGAGATTGGTTTGAGGCTAATCTTCATCAACAAAGGTGCGAAGTCTCTATCTATCCCCACATCATCATCTCTTTTCTCCTCCATCAAGTTATTTTCTTCAAGTTCTTTGATTATCCTATCCTAAGCCTTCATCTTCTCCTAAACCCATCTTTTCTTTACTTGTCTACAATCCCAAACCCTAAGATACCTAACCCATCTATCCCATGCAACATGTGTGATTGTATGGCTACACTTGTGAACCTTCCGGGTTGGCCGTATGGCCACACCTTGTCCTTTTTGGCTTCCTTTCACCCTTAATTCAAAATCCCATTTTCTCTCTACCAAAACCCTAACCCTAAATCTAGAAATCTCTAACTTTCCTAGATTTTCCCAATTTCCTAAAACCCTAATTTTACCGTAGGTTGTATTAGGCCTTCTACTTTGAAATAGACTATACCCTATACTAATTAGATGTTCCTACATCCATTAGATCCTAGTTTTTTTTTTTTTAATGATCTTGTGTGACGATGTTGGTAACTTAGGCTAGGATTATGCATAATGTTCTTTTGGTTTTTATGGTATTCGTGATGATTATGCTAAAGTTTGTGTTTTTTCGTTAATTGTCTTAATTCTGTTACTTGATCTTACATGTTATTTGGTTCATGTATCAGTCCTAATCAAATTTGGTATCAGTGAGTGAATTTTAGCGTAGGTTAGTCTATTGACAATCCCTCTTTGTGGTGAAAATTTTCTAAAGAACCCCTTAACTCAAATCATAAAAATCGTAAAGCTTTTGGGCGCTTTGCCTTGAACCTCGGGTAGGGGCGAGCCGCCCCTTACACCTCTGGCGAGCTGACCATGTACTGAGTTTGCGAAGGAGACATATTTTGTTGGATTTAGTTAGCCATTTTCCTAGGTTTTATTGAGTCCTCATATAGATATAGGCCATATAGGATTTTTGTGTTGCATGTAGGTTAGAGTCACATATAGGTTTTGTAGAACATTCATTGCATATAGGATCATATTGCCGATTTTTTTGAGAGTATCATATTGCTGAATTTTCTTCTAGCGTTTTCACTTATACCATTGTTGAAATTTCAACACAGTAATCTCAGGGTATCACATTGTTGAATTTTCAGTTTAGCACCCTCAGATTACTACACTGCTGAATTTTCAACGTCATATTTGAGGATAGTGGCTTGCTGAATTTTTTAGTTAGTGCATCCAGCTTAATCTCTAGGTTAGTTTTATCATTGTCCTAACATTATCCTAGGACCTAGAGTTTCCCTTTTGGAGTTTCCTTGTGTATGCCCACTCGTTCGGGATTTGGTCTATAACCCATAATGAATCTAGAAGAGATTGCTGAGGCCCTTAATGCTATCAATAACCATTTGACAACTATTGAAGCGCACAATAGAATCACTGCCACTCAATTAACCGCGACCAATGCGCGCATGAATCAACTTGAGGCCTCCTTATAGGCAAACCCCGACATTGGGGAAGACATTCAATCTCAGGCTGGGGATCAAGTTGATAAGTGGGAGCGTGGTCATGACCAAGGCATTGGTCGTGGTCGAGCACATGTGCCACCACCACGTGAGGAGCTTATGATTGTTATGATGCAGATGCACAAGTCATGAAAGGTGTGAAAGTTGAGGTCCCCAGTTTTAATGGTCGCTTGGACCCCAAAGCATTCCTTGATTGGGCGGCATACATTGACCACTATTTTGAGTGGCATGATGTTTGATCCTTGTCGAGTGAGATTTGCCAAGATGAAGTTAGTAGGCTAGGCCAAACTTTTTAGACCAACATGGAGCATAAAATTGAAAGGAGAGGAGAATCCCTAGTTGTGTATTGGGCCAAGATGAAAGAGGTCTTTAAAGAAAAGTATCTCCCTCTTTCTTATTGCTAGAGGTTCCTAGACTAGTGATAGGCCTTGTGCTAGGGACTCATGACCGTACCAGATTACATCACTAGGTTCGAGGAGTACATTATGCGATGTGACATTGACGAGGACTCGATGATTGCATTATCCAGATTCAGGACGGGCCTTCGATTTGAGATCCAACGAGAACTTTATTCTCATGACGTTGACACATTGGAGCACATGTACCAAGTGGTGCAAGACATCGAACATTATCTCAAAGCACCAGTTGGTAGGCATTATTATTAGTGAGCGCACAAAAGGATGAGATCACGCACAGCTGTATCCGTTTAGATTATTGATCCTAAAGTATAGGATCTCATAGCTGGTGTATCAATTTGATGACTGGGGGCCTCAACTTTCACACCTTCCTTTCATGATTACTGCATCTGGATCATAACGGCCATAACGCTCCTCACGTGGTGGCGGCACGTGTGCTCGACCAAGGCCATCGCCTTGGCCACGACCACACTCCCGTCTATCAACTTGATCTCTAACCTGAGATTGAATGTCTTCCCCAATGTTGAGGTTTGCCTGTAAGGAGGCCTCAAGTTGATTAACGCACGCATTGGTCATGGTTAATTGAGTGACAGTGGTTCTATTGTGCACTTCAATGGTCGTTAGACGATTATTGATAACATTAAAGGGTCTCAGCAATCTGCTCTAGATTCATTATGGGTTATAGACCAAAACCATGTCCTGAACAAGTGGGCATACACAAGGAAACTCCAAAAGGGAAACTCTAAGTCTTAGGACAATGATAAAACTAACCTAGAGATCAAGCCAGACACACTAACTAGAAATTTCAGCAAGCCATTATCCTTAAATATTATGTTAAAAATTCAGTAGAGTAGTAATCTAGGGGTGCCAAACTGAAAAATCAACAATGTGATACCCTGAGTTTACTATGTTGAAATTTTAGCAATGGTATAAGTGGAAAGGCTAGCTGAAAATTCAGCAATATGATACTCCAAAAAAATAAAATAAAAAATCAGCAATATGATCCTATATGCAATAAATGTTCTACCAACCTTAGATGTGACTCTAACCTAGATGCAATGCAAAAATCCTATATGGTCTAAATCTATATGGGTAAAAAAAAATAACCTAGGAAAATGGGCTAACTAAACCCAACAAAATGTCCTCATTCGCAGAGCCAGTCACGGGGTTTGGGGCAGAGCGCCCGAAATCTTTACGATTTTTACAATTTGGGTAAAGGGGTTCTGTAGAAAATTTTCACCTTAAAAAAAAATTGATGATAGACTGACCTGCACTAAAACTGTTCTCTGATAACAAATTTGATGCAAGACCGATGCATGAACCAAATAACATGTGAAATTAAGTAGCCGATTTAAGATATTTAATTAAAAAACACACACATCGATATAATCATCACAAATATCGTGAAAATCAAAAGAAAATCATGCATAATCCTACCAACATTATAATACAAGATCATTAAATAAAAAGAAACTATAATGTAATGGTTGTAGGGACATCCAATTAACATACAGTATAGTCTATTTCAAAATAGAAAACATAATACAACCTAGGGTGAAAATTAGGGTTTGGGTAATTTAGGAAAGTAGAAAAATTAGGAATTTTAGGTTTAGGTTAGGGTTTCGGGGATGGAAGAAAGGGCTTTTGATATAACGATGTTGGGAAACCAAAAAAGGGACAAGGTGGGATTCACACGTGTGGCCGTACGGTCACATGTGTGGTGTGGGGTGGATGAGTTTAGGTCGGTTAGGGTTTGGACTGTGGATGGGAATGGGAAAGTTGGGTTTGGGAGAAGACGAAGATTTGTGTACGGCCACACATGTGGTGTGGGGTAGATGGGTTTAGGTCGGTTAGGGTTTGGACTGTGGATGGGTATGAGAAAGTTGGGTTTGGAAGAAGACGAAGATCTGTGATGGGAGAATGAAGAACTTGAAGAAAATATCTGGATGTGGGAGAAAAGAGACGATGGTGTGGGGATAGATGGAGACCTCACACCTCTGTTGATGAAGATTAGCCTCGCACCAATCTCCCTTCCAAATTGCATGGAAGTATTTGGATAGATGGGTTTAGGTCGGTTAGGGTTTGGACTGTGGATGGGTATGAGAAAGTTGGGTTTGAAATAAGACGAAGATCTGTGATGGGAGAATGAAGAACTTGAAGAAAATACCTGGATGTGGGAGAAAAGAGAAGATGGTGTGGGGATAAATGGAGACCACGCACCTCTGTTGATGAAGATTAGCCTCGCACCAATCTCCCTTCCAAATCACATGGAAGTATTTTTAAATTGCATGAAGATGGAAGAAGAAAGCAAGAGCTTATCTTTCTCTTCTTCTTTTATTTATTTATTTTTTAATTATCACAAAATCCAATAGGAGAGGTCATGCCCCCTCCTATTTTGATAGATCTAAGAAGTTTCAAAAATTACAATAATCTCCTTGTCTTATGAATCTTAATAAAAATGACACTAGTCTAAATAAAATTAACCAAAACACTTATAATGTGTCAAAATATAAAATAATAAAAAATTAAATCCTAAAACTAATGTGGATGATCAATAATCAATGGCCCGATCATGTGATCCATGCGATTCGATGGCCCAATCGTTGCGTCCCTCCAATCCAATAGTCTGGATCACTTCATAAAGCAGCCCATGTGCATCTTTCCAGTGTGGGGTCTTCTAGATGCTCGCACATGCACATGAGGTCTTCAACACGATCACGGATACTCACCCAGCCATGGAAATTGGTGTGGCTCGCCTCCTCATCTGATTCGTACGCAAGGATGTACGTGAAGTGATGTCCTCATCGCCATGCATCTTAGCATAATAGTCAGAAACATAATCCTCCCCTCGTCTCGAAGGTCTTCGATCTCCTAGTAAATATTATAAATTCAAGACATTATTCTTATTGTCATACAATTCATGAGTAGTTGACCAAATCTCATGAGCAATAGATAATGATAAAAGACTTTCACTAACTTCCGGTTTCATAGAATTCAGAAGCCAAGACATGATAAGCTTATTTGATTTCCAGTCACCCTAAGAAGGATATGTCATTGGAGGTTCTAGTATGTTACAATTTATATAACCCAATTTATGTTTTCCCCCAATAAACATCTCAATTGATTTCGACCATTGAAGATAATTATTGGACTTAAGTTTATGGGTTGTTGTCTGTGATCTAGGGTTTTTAGAATGAACAATCAATCTTTCGATCTTAGAATTGATCAAATCGACAGTCTTGAACCTTGACGAAGAAGCCTTATTTAACCCAACCAATATGGAAAGAAAATAGTACATCACTATATATAAAGAACAGAGAGGAGGGGGGTGGATTGATGGATGGATTAACAAATTTGAAAAATTAAGGGTTATCGTATGCATTTTCAGTGAATATAGACACTAAAACCTATCCAAACAACAGTTGACATCAACCCTTGTCAAGGTTGATGTGACAATAAGACTGTCCGAACAACAGTTGACATCAACCCTTGTCAAGAACAGGGGGGGGGGGGGATGGATTAACAAATCTGAAAAATTAAGGGTTATCGTATGCATTTTCAGTGAATATAGACACTAAAATCTGTCCAAACAACAGTTGACATCAACCCTTGTAACTCCAAACATATTTATGCAAATCTGGGAAACCCTCAAAGTTAGTTTTGGTTTTTTAAAGATTAGTTGTGATTGGCACATGATTAGTTAGAAGTTTGTTGAAAGTTAGGAATTGTTGTTGATCAACAAATACCTTGTAATATGTATTATAAAGTAGTTTATGATATCGTAATGAAATTTGAGAAGAATTTGAGGAAAGAGAGTTGAGTCTTTGCCCATGTGTGTTTGGATTGACAAATTGCAATTCAAAACCTGGAGATCCTTAATTCTCCTTTTTTTTTAGTTGCTTTTGGAAGTCATCTAGATACCATCGAGATCGTTGATTTGGGGTTACGTCAGATGCAATCCATGTCATTTGGGTTATGTCGATCCCATGCGTTTGGGAGTAAACAATCTAGACTAAATGGAATGCCAACAACTTTGAAAAACACAAGAAAAGAAGAAGGAGAATTGAGTATCTCAGGGTTTTGAATTGCAACTTGCCAATCCCAACACACAAGGGAAACGACTCTCAACTCTCTTCCCTTAAAATTTTCCCAAATTTTATTACAATATCCCAAAACTACTATAGAATTCTTGTTACACAGTATTTATAGATATGCAATAACTCAACTAATTTCCAACAAACTCCTAATTTTTAACTGATCATATAATCAATGTACTAACTTCAACTAACCCTTAACAAGCCAAAACTAACTGTAACAACCTTTTCAACTCCCTCACTAACATCTAAAACTAACCAATACAAACAAAAATGATGTAAATACTCCTTAGAATTCGTGCCATTGCTTTAAAAACTTAGTAAGTACCTAATGAGGTTTGGGTGAGCGACCATCACCGTGGGTTTACTCCCTATAGGTGTGGGTTCGACTCTCCTCCTCGGCATTACCTGATACATATTATTGTGGGTGATTGTGTGTATCCGCAAAGAGTAGTCTCACCTCAAAAAGGGGCGGGGACACCCTATGTCTTAAAAAAAAAAACACTTAGGAAGTATCCCTAATGTGCTAATGCCGACCCTCATGTGGCCATTTGCATTACCTAATGTTATGGTCCCAATGGTTTAAAGAGCCCAGTTTGACACATTCTATTGGTCCTAGGGCTTTTGGCATATTGGTTAAGTTCAGTGTTTTAAGTAGCGGTAGCGTGATGCGTAACGCTCAACCCTCTATAGCGTGTAGCGTAAGCTACATGATACTACTATTTTTTAATTTTAAAACAAGACAAATATAATAAATAGTGGAAAAAAGGAAAAAAAAAATATAAAAATGCCTAAAAGATGATTCATTTTTATCAATTATAAGCATGTTCAAACAAGTTATTAGTTATCATTTATCAAAACCCAATCCACATATATAAACCAAATCAAATAACTATCACATCAACAACTTTGTAAGCAAACCACTTTAATTAATAATGTCTAATTGAAACCACAAGTCACAATTATAAAAAGAAATAAAAATCCTATAGGTTAAAAGTATCACGTACAATACAAGTGTCACATTCCTCAACATTGATTACTAAGAAAACACAAAAAAATAAAATAATAAAAAAATACATTGTAGTATATGCTACATGCTACGTAACTATAGCGTATGCTACGACCCCTATAGCGTACGTTACAGTGGATTTATGCTATTTAGGATGCTACGTAGCGCTATAGCCACGCTACACTACGTAGCGTACGCTACTGCTACGCTGCCGGCGGTATTTGAAACATTGGTTAGGTTCCTAACAATCGGTATCAAAGTTAACACGTCTTGTGTTTGAGTCACGAAAGGGGCGACCTGTGGAAAGGGTAACTTGGACTAGAGTGATAATTGCCACAGCGTAGAAAGGGCTACTTGGACAACCAGAGTGTGGTCGCCAAGTGGAAAGGGCTACTTGGATAACTAGAGTGTAGCCACCATGCCCTGTAAAGGGCTACCTTGAAAAGAGGCTAGAGTGAGTACTGCCACAGGGTGGGCCACCGTGGATGTTAGTCGTGGAGCGTGGTGGAATGTTACAGCCCAAACGATTTAAAGAGCCTAGCTTGATGATTTCCATCAATCCCGGGGCTTTATGCATAGTAGTTAGGTTCTTAACAATTGATATTAAAGTCAACACCATGTCCTATGTTCGAGTCATGGAAGGGGTGACTTGTGGAAAGGGTAACCTGGACTAGAATGAGTGCTGCTACAGAGTGGGCTGTCGCAAACATTGGCTATGGAGCATGGTGGAAAGGACTACCTGGACCAGAGTGAAAGCCGCCATAATGTGGAAAGGGCTTCCTGGACAACTAGAGTGCAACCAAGTGTAAAGGACTACTTGGATAACCAGAGTACAATCGCCATGCCCTAGAAAGGGCTACCTAGACAAGCAACCAAAGTGAGTGCTGCCATAGAGTGGACTGTTGTGGACATCGGCTACAGAGCTTGGTGGAATGTTATGGTTCCAATGGTTTAAGAGCCTAGCTTGATGTGTTCGATAAGTCCCCAGGCTTTTGGCGCATTTGTTAGGTTCCTAAGGGTTTGGAATTGCGGCGCAACTTTTGCAATCGGTCTTCCTGCATGCGAGCCAAACCCACCTTGGCTAGCGTTCTAGTTGGATGGAAAAACTTAATTTCTCCACTAATCTCATCTTTCTAGCCCGTGATAAAATAACTGACCGATGCTTTCTCAGGCCAACCTTCGACGCGATTTAGCAACTTCTCAAACCACATTTGATACTTGCGAATAGTCCTCGTTTGGTGTAGCTTTGACAAAGCTTCATCAAAGTCTTCTTAGTCCGACAACCCGAATTGCACAAACAAGGCCGTGATGAAGGTAACCCATGTCATCATGGGATTGATGTGTTTGTACCATTAGAACACCTTCCAAGTGAAAAGATGCAAGGAGTGTCTAATCCTCTGGTGGAAATTTGAAGAATCTTTCCACACGCTGCACCTACTTCGTTGGATCTGACTTGATAAATTTTAGAAAATCAATCCGAGCATATCACCCTTGAATTAATCCTCTTTTGTTGAAATTGTTGCCATTCGAAACCTCCAATTCTTCAAGGTCTTTGTGGTTGTGTAGGTTTGATTTCGAAAGGCTTCATTTTGGATTAGGAGAGCTTACACACATTCTTTGAGTTCTCGTATGACAGACTTCATTTCTCCAATATCCTTCTCGATGACCGCTACTTTGTCCTCCATCTTGTGCTTGGGCATACACAAACTTGTCTCTAATACCAAATGGTAGAACTGTACTTGGATGATTGAGATAACTAGTTTAAATTTGAGAATGAATTGACCTTCCTTGCAATCAAGCAAAAGATTGTTGGGGAAAAATTCTCTGCTTTCATTAATGGTTGAAAATTACATAAATAATTGTGGCATTCCACAATATTCAAATTCAAATATGCCAAAAGCCTCGGGACTGATGGAACGTGTCAAGCTAGGCTCTTTAAACCGTTGAGATTGTAACATTACACCACACTTCATAGCCAAGGTCCATAATGGCCTACTCTATGGCAACACTCACTTTGGCCTCTTTTCCAGGTAGTCCTTTTTAGGGCATGGTAGTTGCACTCTAGTTATCTAGGTAGCCCTTTACACTTGGCGGGTGCACTCTAGTTGTCCAGGTAGCCCTTTCCACGTCATGACTGCTTTCACTCTAGTCTAGGTTGCCCGTTCCATAGGTCACCCCTTTTGTGTCTCAAACACTGGATGTGGTGTTTGCTCTAATACCAATTGCTAGGAATCTAACCAATACGCCAAAAGCCCCAGGACTAATGGAATGAGTCAAGCTAGGCTCTTTAAATTTTTGGGATAATAACCTTCCACCACGCTTTGTAGCCATTGTCCACGGTGGTCCATTCTGTGGCGGCACTCACTTTGGCCTCTTTTCCAAGTAGCCCTTTCCAAGGCATCGCAGCTGCACTTTGGTTGTCCGGGTAACCCTTTCCATGCTGTGGCAGCTATCACTTTAGTATAGGTTGCCATTTCCATAGGTTGCTCCTTCTGTGACTTGAACATAGGAGATAGTGTTGGCATTTATACCAATTGTTAGGAATCTAACCAATATGCCAAGAACCCTAGGATTGATGGAATGCATCAAGCTAGGCTCTTTACTCTGTTGAGATCGTAACATTCCACCACGTTCCTTAGTCGACATCCACGGCGACCCACTTTGTGGCGGTACTCGTTCTGGCCAAGTTACGATCCCAACGGTTTAAAGAACCTAGCTTGATGCGTTCCATTAGTCTTGCGGCTTTTGACGTATTGGTTAGGCTCTTAACAATTGGTATTAAAGTCAACACCACATTTTGTGTTTGAGTTACGGAAGGGGCAACCTTTGGAAAAGGCAACTTGAACCAAAATGAAAGCTGCCATGATGTGGAAAGGGCCACCTGGACAACCAGAGTGCAATTGCCAAGGATAACCAGAGTGCAACAACCATGCCCTAGAAAGGGTTACTTGGATAACCAAAGTGTAATAGCCATGCCTTGGAAAGGGCTACTTGGAAAAGAGGCCAGAGTGAGTGCTGTCACAACATAGGCGGCTGTGGACGTCGGTTACATGGTATGGTGGGATGTTAGGATTCCAAAAGTTTAAAGAGCCTAGCTTGACACGTTTCTTCGGTCTTAGGGCTTTTGGCATATTGGTTAGGTTCCTAACACTTGAGTTCAGTTGTCGAGATCTTGGTTTGACTGATCATCCAAAACTGGTACGTATCACTTGTATGTACTGCTATCGCCCATGAACGATATGGTTGTATCAACTTGATACAAGGGTGATATGACCCTATATCGATGGTGACTGATGCGGTACACCAAACTGATTTGCAAACCATGCTTGAGATAATTGAGGCCCATGTGGCCTACATCAGCACACATCTGTTGGCATGATCCCTTGTTATCATATCACTTGATGAGAGTAGATGATGTAATCATATGCATAGAATTGGCATCCCTACTTGGGATGGTGTTGCAGACCACTCCACATCTCTCCCCCTCCCTCCCTTTCTCTCTTAATATCCATGTGGTCTTGATTGTTGATGATATCTTCCACTTCTTGGATGGTGGAGATGCTTGCCTTGAATTCTCTTTTGCAACTTGTGGTTCTTCCCTGTGCCCTTGATTGGCGGCCTAGATCTAGTGTAGGGTGGGAGAAAGAGAGGGAGAGCTTAAACACTAATTACTTCTTTTCTGCGGAATCCTTCACTCTGGATGTCGATCCATTCTTCGATTGGCCTCAATGTTATTTCATCCACCACTAGTTCCTCCAATGTTCCATCAATGGATACTATTCCATCAGTGGATCCATTGATGAGTTTATCAAGTGATCCATCAGTAGAATCATCGCTTGATCCGTTAACAAATTCTGCATGTTCATCAGCTTGGTCATGATGCTTTAGTTAGGAATCTCTTCCTTAGGATATTCAGATGGTGATTCCTTTACAAGGGACTTGGGACTGTTGTAGGCTTAGTTTGAGGTGAAAGTTGGTGCCTAGGGAACAGATTCTAGGGTACATGCAGGAAGAAAGTAGAAAGATTTGTGGGTACTGTTTTGGAACTGATATTAGGGACACGTTGGGACTACTGTTTAGGAGCTGAAAGTAGGGACAAGTTGTGGTCTGATAATGGCAGTTTTGGGACAGTTTTAAGGGACAATTGATGGATTGGGTTTATAGGGTGGAAGCAGACAAGACTCCGGGACAGTTTAGGGGTCGGAAGTAGACAGATAAGGACTGGTTTAGGGGTTAGAAGTTGGCTGATTTTGTGACCGTTCTGGATAGGTTTAGGGCAGCAAACAAGGTATATGATCTAGAGATTGGGGCAACATAGGGACCATGATTGAAGGTATAAGTGTTTGAGAATTGGGCATAGGCTTTGCGGAATTTGGGGATTAGGGTTGGGGGGTTAGGTTTTAGGGTTAAATTTTGGAGGTAAAACTAAAAGAAAGAGGAGAGGGAGGATAATCCCAAAGAGGCAACTTGCTCTGCTACCAACATTAATGCAAGACACTGACCCTTGGATGGATAGGATCAGCCAACAATCTCCCCGCTAATACTTTGACCGTATGAACACAGTAATTTCAAAACTAAATGACTAGATTTGGATTTAGATCTTTTCACCCAAGTTGGGTAGTGTTCCATTGTCCAATGATGATTAACATTGCGCTAATTAGACACAAAGCATCATATCTTGTATGTGCATAGGATCGTGCCATTCTTGTATTGACCATCATGCATAATAGGTATTGAGGAATCACTCCCCAAAGCAAGAGAATCTCTTTATGCATAGAAGTTTCAAAAGTTAATTTAACCATTGTAAAAGAGTCTTTACATGTTTATATACTTTTCCTCAAAGCGAAGAAGCCCTAAGATTATCCTAACCATCCATTACTAATCCTAACAATTTTTGCTTCAATAAAATACACTACGACCATAGATGCTTTCTCTAACTGGCCATAACTCAAATGATATCAAAATTGCATGATATTGGTGTTTGTTTGAAAGCTAACTCAATACATGACCAATTTCATGTCGTTTACCATTGTTTGATGCCTAAATAGTGACCATTAAAAAATATTAAGGAAAATTTGTTCAGCAAATCATGACTAACTCTAAAAACTAATTGAGTAATAAATCCTATGGACATGTGGACCTGCGGTTTGACTACATCATGTGTGGGGTCCACTAACTAATTGATCACTTATGTGGGTTGTGCAGATTGATTAAACCATTATTAGGGCTCAAAAAGCTGATTAGAAAGATCGAGGGGTTCAGATCTTTGATAAGACAGATTGTGGGGCCCACTCCTTGGTTTCATCATTTTGCTTGTTGCAATTTAAAAGCTAAAGCTAGTTGTTAACACATGAGAAATATGGGCCGTTTAGCTGTACGACCCACCTAATGGATATGGATCTGGGCTGTACAGCTGCACGACCCATCTAGCACATTCTCTTGTCTATTCTTTAGTTAAATTGGATTATGACTCTTGCTTAGGACTTAATTGGAATTTTTTGCTTTTGTTACTTATGGGTGTTTTTGTTTTTTTCACTTGCTTATTATTAATATAAATAGGAGGAGAGTGGATGTCCAACCCTACAATTCTCTTTTCCTTTCTTTTCACAACTCTCTTCTCTCTTCTTTTTCCTTCTTCTAGTTTACAAATCAACATGGTATCAGAGCAATCTTATTTATGATCTAATCAATCTTTCTCCCATCTACTCTACCTTGTTTCTTTCCTTTATTTTTGGGCTCTCCCATCTCTTTTGTGCTCAAAATCTTTTAAGAAACTAGGGTTTCTTTTCTTTTTATTGTATCGGGCCTTTGTAATGGTTTGTGCATGAGAAGGGGATGGAGTGTTTGTGATCATCACCTCCGTGGGATGTGTGGACGTGTGGGCTGGTTATTCTCTTCAAGTGTAGTGTCATACCATGTGAAGCATACAAGTTGAGTGTTTGTGAAAAGGGGATGGAGTGTTTGTGATTATCGCCTCTTGTGGGACGTGTGGACATGTGGGCGGGTTATTCTCCTCAAGTGTAGTGTCATACCGTGTGAAGCATACAAGTTGAGTGTTCATTTGTTACGAAAGGTCAGCAAGTGTTTGTATATGCTTGCGGTATATATTCTAGTCCTTTATTCCAAATGGAAGTGAGAAGTGTTTCAAGAATTGGATTTATAAATCCATCTAATTTTAAGGGGTCCAGATAACCTCAATTAAATTAAATGGAACAAACTATTTATTAAAATAAATGGAACAAACCATCTCTACTGGTAAAAGTCTATTCAAGTACTTCTAATGGCAAAGGGAAAATTGAAGTAATTGCCTGTGTTAAAACCTAATGAGAGTTCTAGTACATATGAGCATTCGATCTAGGAGAACACTCAAATTATGACATGGTTGTGGAATAGTTTGGAATCATCCATTAGTGATAACGTAATGTTTTTGGATATTGTAAAGGAAGTGTGGGATCCATTACGAGAGATGTATTCATCCGACAAAAAACACCTCTTATATGTATTAATTGTTTAAAGAGATATTTGAATTTCAACAAGGAGATAAATTCTTGAGTGAATATTATTTAAAGCTGAAAGGAATGTGGGAGGAACTGAATGCGTACCAACCTCCCACTATGGATTTTGAAAGACAATGCTAGCAATGTGAGGAGTTTCGGGTGGCTAAATTTTTGTCATCTTTAAAGCTTGAGTATGAGCCGATTCGTGTACAGATTTTGGGTGGTAGGGATGTGCCATTTCTGAACTAGGTATATCCATGCTTCCAACGTGTATCCTTGGAGTCTACAAGTGAAGTCAATTATAGCTCTGCTCTTGCATCATTTACTGGATGAGGCAGAGTGGTGGTCATGGTAGCATGGGTAATCAAGGAAGACATGTTGAAGTGGGAGGAGGGTAGGGGTCATGGACCTAGGTAGTGCACCCATTATGGACTTATGAATCTTTCAGTGGAAAAATGTTAGAATTTTCATGGAAAGCTAACATGGGCCAATCAGGCATCTCGCATTGGAGAGAGTAGTGTGTCTTATCTAGCTAGTTCCACTTTTGCAATGCAACTGCCATATACACTTGGAGAGATAGGTACTCTTACTCAAGAGGAGTATTCCAAGTTGCTGAAAAATCTGTAGAATCAGCCCATTCCTGCTACTTTTGCTGCTCCTTCTGCTCTTATGGCTACATTGTTGTCCTAAGGCATGACTTGTTTAGGATTCAGGTTCCCTGCTCCACGGGTCATTGACTTTGGAGCATCTGACCATATGACAGGTGAGTCTAGTGCATTTTCATTCGTTAACTCAGTATTACTGGGATCATCTATTACCTTGGCAGATAGTACCCATCTCAAAGTATATGGTATTGGTATTGTCTATCCATGTTCTTTCCTTTTATTGTCTTCTATCATTTATGTTCCTAAATTCCCTCAAGTCTTTTGTCCGTTAGCAAACTCATCAAATCTTTTAACTACTTTGTGACTTTCTACCCCTTCATATTTTTTTTTTTAAGAAGATTGGTGGAGGGCATGAACATGATGGGTTATACTATTTTGACCATGAAGTTGTTGGTGCAACAACACAAAAGTACATCTATCCTTATTAGTGGCACTGCCGTCTCAGTCATCCATCCTTGAAGGCTTTAAATTCGTTATCCCTTCTTTGTGATCTGTCTTAGTTCTATAGTATGAATTGTGTGAATTGAGTAAACATCATCGTATTCCTTTTCCACCATGAATGGAAAAGCATAAATTAGTTCTCTTTTCTTTAGTCCATTCAGATGTTTGGGGATTGGTCAAAGTTTTCAGTAGGTTAGGGTACGAGTATTTTGTTACATTTGTTGATAATTTTTTACGAATGACTTGGATTTACTTAATGAAAGATAGATATGAATTATTCTCTATTTTTAAGACTTTTAGGATGGAAGTACAAAACCAATTTAATTCAAGTGTCTGTGTTTCATTCAGATAATGTCAATGAATATATATCCCAATATTTAGTCTATATTTTTCTGAAAAAGGTTTATTGCATCAAACGTTGTATGCCCACACCACAACAAACGGTATTGTAAAACGGAAAATCGTCACTTGCTCGAGGTGACTCGTGCTTCATTAATACACATGAATGTTCCAAAAGTTATTGGATTGATGCAGTACTCACAATGTGTTTTTTGATAAATCAAATGCCTTTGACTGTTTTAATGGATAAATCACCTTATGAAGTTTTACCTCCATATTTCTCATGCCTTAATATGAGAAAGGTAGTATCTTCAGAGGTTACATGATATCTTTGAAGATGTGTCTTCAAAGGCGTTTTCTTACAAAGATTTGGGTTATTTTAGATACTTTCTAGGTATAGAAGTTGCCAGATCAAAGGAATGAATACTGTTTATTGGATCGATAATGATCGATATTATTGGTCACAAGTTATGATACCCCCATATAGTTGTTGTTCTTCCTGATAATGGTGCTAATATCACCAATATTGCAATATGTATTGGTATATCGACACCTCTTCGTAAATATTCTAGGTATCGACAATATTTTCGTCAATACCATTGATACATTTTGATATCGTACGATACCGATGGCCAATGCCCAACAAATTCGAAAAAAGCTATTTTTTCCTTTTTCCTTTTTTTCCACTTTTAATCGCATTTAGATTTTGTGGAAATCAAGATTGGATAGCGCCGGGGCCCCAATTTCAGAAAAATTCTGAAAAAAAAAAACTAAAATCCCAAGGAAAAAGCATCACATACTTGTAAAACCTCCTATTCTCTTCCTCCTCCCCTGCAACGTCTTGTAATGTCTCTCCCTTTCCCTCTCTCTCGTCTCTCTCCCTCTCTCACACATTCTCTCTATCATTTTAAATAAATGAGCTTGAAGAGGATCTCTCTCTCTCTCTCATCATTTTAAATAAGCTTGAGAGGGCTCTGCTATTGCCATCAGCAGAAAGGAGTTATATGCTACTCATGCGGCATATGATGGTTGATACACTGGCACATAGAAATTGTACATGTGGCATATATTAACTCATAATAAATCAATTAAGTTGTGGAACCCACTGTCACAAAGTCACAGTCCCAAAATCAAATTATTTGAACAATCCAAACCTCTACTTCGTGGACACTTGCTTATTGATATGGAACCATTGTATATTTTCATTGTTAACTGTCCAATAAATGTCCACCAATTTGATTGTCAGATGATGAAATAATTGTATTTTTTGGGTTATGGTACATCTAAACAACAAAAGATTTATCTGGACAATTTAATACTTGTATGCCACTTTTGGAAATTTAAGTAATTTCTAAATTGCCGTGTATCATCCATCACACTCTGATAGAGTATAAAAGTTTCACTTATGAGTTATATGATACTCAGGCTATGTATGTCACTTGATACACATGCACTCTCAAAGTGTACATGTGGCATTTATTAACTCAAATAAAACTGACTGCATTGTGCAACCCATTGTCACCAAATCAAAACCTGAAATCAGCTTGGTTGAATAATCCTAACTTCTGAATCATGCATACTTGTTTGTGGAAATAAGTTTGTTGGATATATTTCACTTTCAGCTTTCCAATAAATTTCTCTAATTTGATAATAAAAAAAATCAAGGAAGCTTAACTTTTTTTTTTTTGGACAGATAAGGAAGCTTAACTTTTGGTTGATGATACTATAGAAAATGTAATGTACTTAAGCAATGTACTTATATAGTGTTAGTGTGTGGGTGTGTGTGCATGTACATAGTGTTGTGTGCTCTTTAGGAGCATGTAAGTATGTTTCTAGTGATATAATAAAAGGTGCGCTAGCGCTTGTTGCCCTAATACACAACATAGAGCTTCCCTCTCAAAACTCTCTCTTCTCTACTCCTCTTTCATTCTCCTCTTCTCTTCCTTCCCCTTCTTAAATCTCTCAAGTCAACTTGGTATCAGAGTAAGGTTCTTCGCATTGATTGTTGCTATAAGAATTGGCCGGTGTTAGCTACTGTATAAACTGTCATCCCCCAAACTCGGGAACCACGCTCACTAAATTCCCGATCGTTGAATTCGGTGCCAATAGGCTTCGTAGTACCCCATTCTCAGCTCCTAGCTCTCGTACGCTAGGTTCTGATCCTAGGATCCCACAAGGAGGATTTTCAAGGTGAATTTTTTATTTTTTATTGTAAAGGAGCATAACCATAAGTGTACCAAAGCCATAAAACATAATCACATATCCACTATATAATGTTTGAGTATAGTGTTGGAAAGGGAAATACAAAATGTAACAAAAAATCCAAAGGATCAAGCTCGTGCTTTGGGCTCAATGCTGCTGATACGTCTTAACATCACCTGCAACGTAAACAACGGGGACAAGCCTCCTACGAAGCTCGGTAAAGTGTGTGCGCACGTGCGCAATGCATATGACAATGATACAAATATCAGAGTAAGCAGAAAATGATGGAGGGTTAAGTTGCCAAGTCCATGAATGCTATTAGTCATACCAAGGCTATGCAATGCAAGGCCTACGTGGCCAAGCATCATATGTTAGAGATGTAATACAAACATGCCAATCTTTATCCAGTTCATATATCAGAACAATTCATAACTGGATACATCACTGGGGTGTAGTACCCTCCAACACTGGATGCCGCCCATCGCGCACATGACCAAGTGAGTGGAAAAGACCTCACTATCCGCCTTGTCAGCGGTATGCCAATGCTCACCTGGCTTGCCGATAGCAGATTCATTTCATGAGCTAGTCAGACTCGACCGAGCTAATAGCCTCCTACATTCGGGCGGATAAGGTCACACCCCTTGCCAACCGAACTCGACACAATGGAAGACGCGACCTACTGGTATTTGGCACTCGGGCGCTCATGTTATCAACTCAGTCTCGACATTGGAGTATCTTACTGGTACCACAGGGTTTAGGGACTTTCACCTAAGGACATCCATAGCGCCCAAGTACTAGAACATATTTCCGGTATCTAATCTTGTCAGCCACGGTATGTCTGTGGTGGCCACAACCTCGATGTCGCTAGGGTATGAAGTAAATCGTGATATACAGAATGCGAAATGCATGAGTCATATTATTTAAGTCGTGCACCAAACCTACGCATACCGTGCGATCATGTGGAGCAACCTTATCTCATATGGGGTCTTCAAGTATCTCAAGCCAAAGGGCATATGCTATGAACAATCGTCATTGACAACAGGCATACAAATGATGTGTATGGGCATATAAATGGGCATGATATCCATTACACTAAACATGTTATTAGTGTTTCCTATCATACATATCATGTGATAATCGACCTTAATTGTTAAAGTATATATAGGGAGTAAGACTCAAACGACAGGCCCTACTAGAAAGGTAGAGGTCTATGTGGCGTAAATCACGTTAGACTACCATTGGTTCCTCATGCAGCCTGTGTATAAAAAGGGTCTAGCAACTAGATGTAAGGCATGGATAAAAATACATACACCAAGGCGTGACCAGTGTTCAAGTTGTTGGTATTGCTACAAGTTTCGCTGACTGGAGATAAAGATATAATATCGTTATCGCCGATAACCAGAAATGCGAAGAAAAATGACGAATAATGGGGAAAATGATGGAATTTTTCAGTAAAACTTCAGGGCATGCCTAAATACATATATTTGCATATTTAGGAATAAAAAAAATTATAAAACAATGCATTAAATAATAAGTTTTCATTTAATGGGGCCCAAAAAGCATACGCTGCCATAAGAAATCGGTCTAATTGTAATCAAAATGAGTTCATATAATACTTTATGGGGCCCACTATAATCAAAATCGTTCCAATTGTAATCAAAATGAGTTCATATAATAATTTATGGGGCCCACTATAATCAAAATTGCTTCAATTGAAATCAAAATGAGTTCATATAATACTTTGTGGATCGAGTCAATTCTATGGGGCTCACTAATTTATATACTTTTATCCATTCGGTCCATCCACTTTACCATATAATTATAGGGCTTGATTCCAAAGATGAAGCATATCCAATGATCAAGTGGACCACATCGCAGTAAATAGTGTGAATTTGAACGTCCGTCGTTGAAAATGTCTTAGGGGCCATTGAAGTTTTGGATCCGTGTAATTTTTGTTTTATACCTTTATCAATGACTATGTGATCTTATGGACAGACAAATAAACATCATCGTGGGCCCTAAGAAGTTTTCAACAATAGGAATCAGTCCCACTTCTTTCTATGGTGTGGTCCACCCAAGCTTTGGATCTGTCTAATTTTTGGTTTCATGACCTAAAATGATCTCGCCAAATGGATGAACCGTGTGGATATAACACATACATCATGGTGGGGTCCACAGAACTTGGTGACATCCTAGCCACCGAGGTCGGCACGCCCACCCGCTTTCACTCGTAAAAGGGACACGGATTGCGTCTTACCCCCGCCCGGACGGATTACCGTCCAGGTAGGGATCTACGGGGCCCACCGTAATGTAAGTGTTTTATCCATGCCGTTCATCATTTTTCTCAGATCATTTTAACATATACTCCAAAAAATGAGGCAGGTATAGGCTTAAGTGGACCACAAACTGGGGATTGAACGTCCACCATTAAAAACTTCTTGGGAGTTGGAGAAGTTTTGGATCAAGCTGATATTTGTTTTTTCACTTCATCAACGTCTACATGACCTTATGAATAGCTTGGATGGTAAAAAAGCATCACGGTGGCCCTTAGGTAGGTTTCAATGGTGGGTGTCATTATCACTATATCTTCCTTTGGTGTGGTCCACTGGAGCTGCGGACCTGCTTTATTTTCATAATTACATTTTAAAACGATCTAAGAAAAGCGATGAATGGTGTGGATGAAATACTTACATCACAGTGGGCCCCACAGAGCCCTGCTCAGACAGATTACCGTCTGAGCGGGGTAGGATGCAATAAAAGGGGGACGCGGATTTCGTATTGAGTAAGAGTAAAGTCTGTGGGGTCCACCATGATTTAAATATTTTATTCACTCCGCCCATCCTTTTTAACAGATAATTTTAGGGCTCTAAACCAAAAACTAAGTACATCCAAATCTCAAGTGGACCTCACTACGGGAACAGTGTGAATTGAAATTCTACCATCCTAAATTTCTTGGGGCCACAAAACTTTTGGATCAATCTTTTATTTGTGTTTTCCCTTCATCCATGTCTGTGTGATCTTATGAACAGGTTGGATGACAAATAAACATCACTGTGGGCCCTAACAAGGTTTCAACGGTGGAAGTCATTATTCCCACTATTTCATGTGGTGTGGTCCACTTGAGTTTTGGGAATTCTTCTATTTTCGGCTCAACCACTAAAATGAGCTGGAAACACGTATGGACGGTGTGGATAACCTACACACATTCACAATAGGCCCAACTGAGTTTACTCAGCACGATAAAAGCTACTCAGTATGCAATCCGATTCAATAAAGGGTTTCAAAACCCGAAACCCTAAAAAAATCACAGAAAAAGCCGCCGAGGTTCCAGAAGGGAACCTAAAATCTCGAAAAATCTCTGATTTCGCATATTCTTCGCCGAGATTTGTCCATTAATTCTGATCAATGATCCTATTCTACAGGTGCATACTTCCAAAAGTTTCTTTTTTCCCCTTTTTTCTCAATTTTTTTTTTTGGTATTTACGTAGCTCTTGATTTTATCGTCCCTTTTATCGTCGAATAGGAGTCATCGGCTACAGTGATCCCTTGACAGGGCCGCGATTTTTGGTTGACAACTGTATTTTACATTAAAAATCGATAAAATCGCCGAATATTCGCCGATATTAAGAAGAGAAATGAAAAAAGTGAGTTTCGGTGTTGCAACTCCGGCGACACCAATAATATCGGCGATATTATCGATTTTTCGCCTATAATATGAACACTGGGCGTGACCCACTTGGAACAGCCCGAATAGACACCCGCATGTGTAACATGTGTGTCACTAGGCTACCAATCTATTGGGCACATGGCCCATTGATGATATCCTAACACAATTAGATTATCAATTGCGTCACTATAATTACTTTAATAGGATGATCTGCACCATCTAATCATTGCTGATGTAAACCAATGGTTACAAACGATTGGTTAGTCTTCAGGATGTGATCCTGTACTTGTGGCCCATCTGAGTCTTGAGATTTTATCATTTTCATGCAAAGTATATATTTCAATGGGCTTATTACAACCATTGGGTCAAACCTTATATATGTATACTAGTTGGAAATATTAAAGTTGATTTAGTAATTAAACTTAAACCCTTGTGAATATATTATGCATAGCCGTTTTTGGATTACAGGGAGTCTAAATCAAAGGGTACCAAACACAACTAGGGGATTCCAAATCGAGGAGGGGTTCCACCCCAACAAGTTATGAACCAAGCTGGTATTTGTATTTTCCTCCTCATCCAGGCCGTGTCACAAGTTGGATGGAAAAATAAACCCCATGGTGGCCTTAGGAAGGTTTCAACAGTGGACATCATTGTCCTCATAGTTTTTTGTGGTGTGGCCCACCTGCAAGCTAGATTTGCCCCATCCTTTGGCATACAACATGGTGGCACCATGAGTGGGGACCCCACTCCCCAAGTTGCTATGGGCAACGTCTGGGATGCTAGGGGGTGGTTCCCAACCCCCATTGTTCCTTTCGGTGTGGTCCACTTGAGATATGGATCGGCCTGATTTTTTGGCCCATGGCCTAAGATCATATGGAAAATCGGATGGACGGTGTGAATTAAACAAATACATCATGGTGGGTCCCATGAGTGGGGACCCCAATCCCCACATCTATGCATGCTAGCGTCCCTGTCGTTGGAGGTTCCTAGCCCCACTGTTCCTTGCGGTGTGGTCCACCTGAGATGTGGATCGGCCCAATTTCTGGGCCTATGGCCTAAAATGATCTGGAAAGTCGGATGGACGGCATGGATTGAATACATACCATGGGTGGGCACCTCCCAACACCCATAAATGGTTGTGTCACAGGGATGCTGGACAAAAACGTCTAGCGGACGTCTGTCCAACGTCTCTCTCTCTCTCTTATATATATATATGTTATTTTTTGCTTGGTTGGGTCCACACGTGGACAATCCAATCCGTCCATCGGGTTGGCTAGATCGGGGCGGGCCCAATGAGCTTTGGATCAATATGATATTTGTATTTTCCTACTTCTAGGATCTAAGTGATCTAATTAGTAGGTTAGATGGAAAGTAAACCTCATGGTGGGTCACACAAGATGGTCCACGCCGTGCAAGCATGTGGGACATGCTATCTTACAACGTGGCCCACTTGTGGGCCCCACAACAAACCAAAAATTAAGAAAGGAAAGGGAAAAAGAAAAGAAGAGGGAAGAGGATTTTGGTGATCAGATTGGCCCTCGCCACTATGGGGCCCACCATACATACCATACATGCACAAGGTGGGTCCCACCTTTGTGGGCCCATCAAAATGAAAGAAAATAATGAAAAGAAAAGGGAACTTCCTCCCTTGCATTCATCATGATGGATGAACGGTGAGATTGGGCCGGATCGATGACCGGACGGTCCACCAAGCTCCCCGACTTCTCCCTAAGCTCCCTCTCTCTAATTCCCTCTCAATCTCTCTTTTCTCTCAAACCATCTCTCTAATCTTTCTCTCTTACTTAAATTTCTCTCAAATCTCTCTCTCTCTCTCTCTCTCAATCTTTCCATAATCTCTCCCTTTAATCTCTCTAATCTCACTTTCCTTTTCTTTTATCTCTTTTCTTCTCATTCTCTCTTGCTAAGTAAAAATGGTGGAAATTAGAGAGGTTTGGGACTTTTTCTCAAACCATCCCTTTAATCTCTCTCTTACTCAAATTTCTCTCTCTCTCTCTCTCTCTCTCTCTCTCTCTCTCTCTCTCTCTCCCTCCCTCCCTCCCTCCCTAATCTCTCCCTCTAATCTCTCTAATCTCACTTTTTTTCTCTAATCTCTTTTCTTCTCACTCTTTCTTGTTAGGAAAAAATGGTGGAAATGAGAGAGGTTTGGGGCTCTGTGGTAGAACTTTTAGGATAAAGAGGGAAGAGGGAAAAGAAGGGTAGGATGGGGAGAGGAAAAGAAAGAGGGTGGCTTAGCATGGGTTAGCATGGGCAAGGGCATGGGTTCTCCTGCCTTTGAGGGGAGTGGGGGATGGGTTATGTTAACTAATGGGGAGAGGGAGATGTGAGTAGGGCTATTTTGGGCATGGGTAGGGGATTATAGGATACTTTGGTAGGAGCCTTTTGGTCATTAGGGAAGGGGTTGTCGTGAGGGCATGGGTGAGGTTGTGAGGGTAGTTTAGGGATTTAGTAATGTTACTTTTAGAGATTCCTTGTTAGATTCTCTAGGCATCTTTTACTCTGGGTATCATAACAGGGCGTGCCACACAACGTTGGAATTGTAGCGCCCGCGTGGTCACTAGGGTATAAGTCCCAAGGCATTGCAGTATTAAAATATGGTCGCGATCTAAGATCGTCGATCTGGTTCGTTCGGGACGTGTCGACGCCGAAATCTAAACGTAAGGAAGGTCTCATAGGGTTACGGGTCTTACAACTCTCTCCTCCTAATAGAAAATTTCATCCTCGAAATTTTCACAACTCAAACGTCGAAAAGAATGTGATAACGCTCGCGATTCTCAGCCTCTCGCTCCCAAGGCATCTCATCTACGCTATGATGGCCCCAGTGAACCTTTACTAAAGGAATGACCTTGGTCCAGAGGACTTGCTCCTTCTGGTCAAGGATATGAACTGACTGCTCAACGTAAGAAGCATCCTCACGAACCTCCAACGGTTGCTAATCTATCATGGGAACCATGTTTGACACACATTTTTGCAATATCAAAATATGGAAAACGTTGTGAATGCGAGATAGCTGAAGTGGCAAGGGAAGCTGATAGGCCATGATGCCAATGCACCCAATAATCTTGAAGGGTCCAATGAACTTCGGGGCAAGCTTTCCCTTGGCTCTAAAATGAAGTATACCCTATGGATGAGACCTTGAGATACACACGATCCCCAACAACGAACTTCAAGGGTCAACGCCGACGATTTGCAAAACTTTTCTACTGGCTCTGAGTTATGCGCATCCTCTGCCTGATGATATCAATAACCTCTGATGTCCTTTGCACAAGTTTGGGACCTAAGAGACGGCGCCCTCCAACCTTGATCCAACAACTCAGGTACCTACAAGGTCTGCTATACAACGTCTTGAATGGAGCCATATTAGCTGGAAGAGTAAGAACAATCCGTTGTTGCATAATCTTTTGTTAAAGCTGAGTATAGGGCAATGTGAACTTGTTTGGTTTTAAACCTTGTTACAGGAACTTGTCTATGATCCTTCGAGTCCCATTCCTTTGCAATATATTTTTTAAAGCCCCCAAAAGTTTCACTAAAAAATTTGTCCAATTTCCCAATGTTTCCAAAAAACAACGATACATTACGCAATGCATCTGATATTTCTCATGCGATAGCTGATATGTTTCCAAGGGTGCGATACATCCGTTATGGAAAACATTGGGAAGGAATTAATTTGTCCCAATGGAAACACAGTTTGGATTTGCTCATAGAAACAAGTTTTCTTAGGACCAAGCCAGTTGATACACCAATTGACCCAAATTACAAAGTTTTTTTTAAAAGGTAACACTACTGGGGGTTAACCCTTGATCACTCACATACACTACACTCTTTTGTACCCGCTTACCTAATGAGTGGGAGACCGAATACAAACTTATTAGTAATCAATGAGATGTATTTGAGGACCCAAGGAGGTGTTGATGATTGGTTTGGAAACTTATCTATTTAGCTATTACTTGCCCAGACATAACTTATGCTGTGAGTGTGGTGAACTAATTAATGAGTTATTCGAGAGTACCTCACATGGATGCAGTTGTTCAGATTCTTCGGTATTTTAAAGGAGCACCAGGTCAGGGAATTCTCTATAGATAGAACAATCATCTTTACGTAATTAGGTATTTTGATGCTTACTGGGTAGCTTCTTTGATAGATAGGCGGTCTACTACTGGGTATTGTATATTTGTGGAAGGAAATCTAGTCATGTGGAAGAGCAATATGTTGTGGCTTGATCAAGCGCTGAAGCAGAATATAATGCAATAGCTCACACTACCTATGAGCTAATGTGGATTAAGAAACTATTGTAGGAAATGGGGTTTGTGGTGAATCTACTTGTGTAGTTATTTGGTGATAATCAGGGGCATCCCATATTGCAAACAATTTGGTCTGTCATGAAAGAACCAAACATATTGACGTGGATTGTCACTTTATACTTGAGAAGGTCTCTAGTAGTGTTTATAATATTGATACTATCGGCTGATATTATCGTTATCACTGGCCAGCGGTACAAAACTCTATAGAATTCGCTCAGAAATGAAAAAATAGGGAATTCTTTGTATCGCCCGATATTACAAAATATCATGTGATATCAGTGATATTGACGATATGTCGCAATTTATCATGAATTATTCAATGATTTTATACACAATATCGTCAATATTTGTCGATATCGACTATATCTTCTATAGCCACCTACCACAGAATGCTTCTGTAGCCAACTACTCCTGCATCGATAAAGCAGGCATCCTTTTCGGCAATATGAGGCAAAATCCTCTCTACTACCCCACAAATTCGCAAAAAAATATAAAAAAATCTCTCTTACCTCAAGATTTGCATCAAGTAGTCGCCTGCGATTAGATTTGGTGGGCCAAACGTTGAGCGTGCCTAATTAGGTAAGAAAACCTTAAACCCCCCCCACTTTTTTATTTTTGCCTTTCTTTCTTCCGGAGAGAAATTCTTTGAAAAAATTGAGATTCCTGCTAAGGTTTTGGGGATTTTGGTAGGGATTTGGAAGAATGATGGAATTCGGGCAAGATTTTTGGGAATTTTGAATGGATTCGAAATCGCACAACCTCCGAAGCTTGCGGAGAAGAAGACGAGTCCAGAGGGGTTTCGCTGACTCTCTCCTTATCTAAGGAGTGGATTCAGTGCGTCTTCAGTGTATTTAAGACGGTGCGACCCTTATGGTGGGCTCACCTTGATGCATATATTTTATATCCATTTCGTCCATACATTTTTACATATCCATTTAGGTTATGAGACAAAAAATAAGGCAGATCCAAAGCTTCCGATTATAGAAAATAGTGGGGATTGAATGCTTACCATAGCAAAACTTCTTGAGGGCCACAAAAGTTTTTAATCACGCTAATATTTGTGTTTTCCCATAGTCCAAATTTTCTTGGACTTATGAACAAGTTGGGTCACAAATAAACATTATGATGGGCCCTAGGAACATTTTAAGTTTCAACAGCAGGCATCATTGCCCCCGTTGTTTTCTATGGTGGGGTCCACTTGAGCTTTAGATCGGTCTCATTCTTTGGTTGGATGCCTTAAAATGATCTCTCCAAATGGATGGATGGTGTGGATGCAACACATACATCATGGTGGGGCCTACGGTCAAGGTCCCACTCACATCGCTTGTTTGTTCGAATTGAGAGCGGATTAGCTGTTACTCAGGAACAACTTAGTCGATGTTACCCCAAGGTCCCTAACCGTGTGGGGCCCCATCTTGATGTATTTTTTTTTTTTTTTAATTTTTATATCCATGTCGTCCATCTATTTTTCCATCTCATTTTAGGATGTGATACCAAACCCTAAGAAGATCCTCACTGTTTGATACAAAACTTTGGTGGCCATACGAATGGCTCAATGGTAGTTGCTCAATCCCCATTGTTTCTTCTCTTGTGGCCCACTTGGCTCTTAGATCCAACTCAGTTTTGGCCACATGTCCTAAAATGATTGGGCCAAACGTACGGACATGGTGGATTCATAAAAAACATCACGGTGCGCCCCATCTAGGTCCTCAACATAGTTGCTGTTTTGGGACGCTGATTGCGTACTAACAACGAGGTGGCTACTGAGAGTGCTATGTGGGCCCGTATGATATATGTGTTTTATCCAAGCCGTCCATCTATTTTTCCATATCAATATAGAGCATGAGCTCAAAAATGAGGGAGATCCAAATCTCGGCTGGACCACATCACAAGAAAACAGTGGCGATTGAATGCCTACCATTAAAAACTTTGTAGGGCTCACTATAATGTTTATTTGTCATCTAACCTGTTGATTAGGTCATGCACACCTAGACAAACAACAAGCATAAATATCAGCTTAATCCAAAACTTTTGTGGCCCTAAAATTTTTAATGGTGAGTGTTCAATCACCACTCTTTCCTATGGTGTGGTCCATATGAGATTTAGATCTGCCTCATTTTTGGCCTCATGCCATAAAATAGTCTAGAAAAAAGGATGGATGGCGTGGATAGGACACATACAACATGGTGGGGTGCGCACTGTCAGTAGCCACCTTGCTACTGATGCTGTTGGTAGGCAATCCGTGTCCTTGTTTGGTGGATCCCTAACTGTGGGGCCCACTGTAATGTATGTTCCTTACATCCACACCGTCCATCCATTTTAAAAGCTCATTTTCGGGCATGATCCCAAAAATGAAGCGGGTCCAAGTCTTAGGTGGACCATAATACAGTTAACGGTAGTGATTGAATCCCCACCATTAAAACTACATGGGGTCCATTGGAATTTTTATTCACCATCCAACTTATTGGTAAGGTCACAAAGACCTGGATGAAGAGACCACACAAATATAAGCTTGATCCAAAGCTTTTTGTGGCCCATGAAAAGTTTATAATGGTTGATTACCATTGTTTCCTATATTATGGTCCACTTGAAAAAATTATTAAAATATATAATTTTTTAAATTTACTTTCAGTTATCTACGAATCTTAATTGCCAAGTTTTTGTAGTGTATAATGTACTGAGCATCACATACACTCTAATTTCGAAGTTCATGTGTAGGTGGGCCGATATGGGGAAATTGGGGAAATTTTGAAAAATTTCTAAATTTGTCCAAATTTCTTGCAATGTTGCACTCCTTAATTAATATCAAGCATATATGATGACTAATTTCAACATTTATGGTGGGTTTTTGTCAATTTTTGCAATAAAAAATTAATTTTTATTTTAAATTAATTAAAATTATTATTATTATTATTATTTTGAAATTTATTTATGATATTCTATTTTCCATTTATTCAAAGAATGTTGTTTTGTAGGTAAAATATGTCAGGAGGAAGAGGAGGGAGACAACCTGATATAGGATGGGAATACGGCTGACCCACTCCTGATAATCCATTCGGGAGTATTTGCAATTTTTGTAGTCATGTGTTGAAGAGTGGGAAGTTAACTCACTTGAAGGAGCATTTAGCGGGAGGGCATTGCAACATTGTGGACTACCCTAAGTGTCTACAGGATGTGCAAGTTGAGATGATGGATTTATTGAAAAAAGCTTGTAGATAAAAGACAACGACATGCACAGGAGAGGGAGATTAGGGAGGAATTGGGGCTGCCTCCATATGTAGGGGATGGGGATATAGTGGATAACGGTGACAATGATGATCCTGATTTTAGACGTGCAGTTCAGGAGTCCCTATGAGATGAGTGAGATAGGGATTAGATGAGGAGGTGGCATAAGAGTATGACTAGATTTGAGGGGTTACCCTTGAGCATGGTGGAGGGAGTGGAGTAGGGGGGAGTTATAGGGGTATGGGGAGTAGTAGTATGCTGGTGCTGGGTCTACCGTTAGATCCGAGGATGTACAAGGAGGCAAGATGAACAAAAAATAAAATAAAATTAAAGGATATGTTTATTGGAGGGGATGTAAGGAAAAATGTTGGCAAGTTTATTGCGAAGTTTTTCATATATGATCAAATGCCTGCGAATGTACCAATGAGCTCACACTTTAAGAATATGATAATTGAGGTGCAACATGGGGTGAGGATGTGCAACCGCCCACACCCTTTGAGATAACGGGCATGTATTTGGATGAAGAACATGCAGAGATGGAGAAATATGTAGACCCACATAGGTAGTCATGGGAGATGTACGGTTGCACCATCATGTGTGGTGGTTGGACTGGACCAACGAAGATGTCGGTCATAAATTTTATGGTCTATTGTAGAGGATGTGCAATATTCTTAAAGTATATACATGCGAACGATAAGATTAATGATGCGAACTACCTTTACAAATTAATGTACCGTGTCATCAACGATATTGGGAGGAAGAACATGTGCAATCAAGGTCGGGAAGGATATACAGAACAAATATAATATGTATTGGACCCCCTGCACAGCGCATTGTATCAATCTTATGTTAGAGGCGATCGGGGATAGGCCGTCAGTGAAGATCGTTATTACTGACGCATGGCTCATCATGAATTTCATATACAACCACACATGGTTATCAGCCGCGATGTGCCAGAAGTGTGGTGGGGGTATAGTATGCCCCGGGGCGATATGGTTCACCACAAATTATCTCCCTTAATAGCCTCTTTAAGCACAAACATGGGCAACGAGAACTTTTCACCTGTCATGACTACACAGTTTAGGATATGAAGGGGAATAGAGTAACATGGAGAATCGAAGAGCTCGTATTAAGTAACTTGTTCTAGGATTGCATGCGTAATGTAGTCAACATTTTGGAGCCCATTTATGCAGTGTTAAAGATGGTGGGCAATGAGACGAATCCAGCAATGGGGTCATTGTATCCCTTTATACAATTAATGAAAGATGCTATCCAGAGTAAAACCCCCAATGCATATAAGTGGATGCATACAATAATAGACAATTGTTGGGAGATGACACTTTCCCACCCACTACATAAGGCTGGTAAGTACTCAGGTGATTTTTTTTAGTCTATATGCTTCAATACTTTTAATGCAAGGGCATTTTTACACCTGACTCGAGTGGGGTGGCCTGTGGGATGCAGGGACACACTCGGGGTGGGTGGCCTGTGTGAGGTGGGTGGCTCTTGTGAGGCAGGGCCCCACCTGTGTGAAGCAGAACCCATGTGAAGTGGGGCCCATGAGGGGGGTTCGGCTTAGGGACGCGGATTGCGTCCTACCCCTGCCCGGACAGTAATCCGTCCGGGCAGGGATCTGTGGGGCCCACTGTGATGTAATTGTTTTATCCACGCCGTTCAACACTGTTTTCAAATAATTTTAATGAGTACCTCAAAAAATGAGGCGGATCCTAGGCTTAAGTGGACCACACCAAAGGAACTTACATTGATAATGACACCCATCGTTGAAACCTTTCTAAGGGCCAACGTGATGTTTTTTTACCATACAACCTATTCATAAGGTCATGTACATGTGGATGAAGTGAAAACACAAATATAAACTTCGTCCGAAACTTCTCTCGCTCCTAAGAAGTTTTTAATGGTGGACGTTCAATCCCCACTTTGTGGTCCACTTAAGCCTTGGACCCGCCTCATTTTTTGTTTCGCATGTTAAAATTATCTGAAAACAGCGTTGAACGGCGTGGATAAAACACTCACATCACAGTGGGCCCCACACAGCCCTGCCCGGACGGTAAGTAGGACGCAATCCGCGTCCTCGGCTTAGGTCCTAACCCATGAGATGTGGGGCCTGGGCTATGAGATAAAGGGATTGATTTGCCATACTCTATTAGTTCAAGCTTTTAGAGCAAGTGGTTAATTATCCTGCATCAAAGTGGTATCAGAATAGGAGATCTTGTGTTTGAGACTCCTCACCGGGGGTGATTATTGCAGGGCATTTTCACACCAGGCTTGAGTGGGGTGGCTTGCGGGATGTAGGGGCACACTCAGGGTGGGCAGCCTGTGTGAGGCGGGTGGCTCGTGTGAGGCAGTGCCCCACTTGTGTGAAGTGGAACCCATGTGAAGTGGGGCCCATGAGGGGGGTTCGGCCATGGAATGTGGGGCCTGGGCTATGAGATAAAAGGGATTGATTTGCCACACTCTATCAGTTCGAGCTTTTAGAGCAAGTGGTTAATTGTCCTGCATTAACTTTGCTATTAATGGCTAAATATTTGAATCATGTTAGTTTTCAACTAATTTCCTAAATCCAAAATACCACTATGGTAGGAAACTCTATGCTGACAATGAATTGAAGAGGGCTGTATATGAAGTGTACGAGCACTTATTTCCTAACTGTGAGGGGAAAGGTACATTTGGTTCTGAAGTAAATATGTTCCGCACTTACATTCTCCATATATGCATCTTAATGATTCCATACTTACCTTTGGTTGCCATATGCCATCAATAGATTGTTAAATTGCGTGATGCAGCTAGAATGTTTAGACGCTAGGTCATAAAGATGTCGAGGACCACCATGATGCCATGTGAGTTGCTACATTTAAAGTTAGTTTTCATATTATTTTACAAATTTGAAAGTAATGAAATACCTTAGAATTCATAGGCAAATGGTGGGCTATGTATAGGACTGACTGCGAGGTTTTACAGTGGCTAGCTTTCCGTGTGCTCACGCAGATGGTTTCATCCTTATCCCGTGAAAGAAATTGGAGCACATTCTCCCTCATCCATACAAATAAGCGCACCGATTGGGGTACGAATGGTTTCATAAGCTAATGTATTGCCATTATAATATGAAGCTACGAGAGAGTCTGCTCCGATCCAAAAGAAAAAGAAAAAGCACAGGAGGACTCACTGGACCTGATGGTTATTGGATAACATTCATTTATTTAGGACGAGGATGAGGACCCAATTTACTAGTGGGTTAAGTCAGATGAATTGGATACTTTAGATGAGTGACTGGAGTCGCGTGTTGCGGAAGATGCGACAAGACAAAGGATAAATGTTAATACACGTGGAGCAGCAAAGATCTTCTAATGAGGCATTCGACCCATTAAGAGGAGTCCGGTGAGCAGTCCACGACAATCACTATTACGCAAGGCGTGGTGGAGAGACATTGTCCGACACCGAGACAGAGAGTGATGCGGCGGGTGGATCCGGTGATGGTGATAAGTCTGATAACAACGATGGGGATGATGGTGATTCTGGCGACAATAACGATGATGGTAATGATGGCAACGGGGTGTGAGTTAGTCTTAGAGGCCCCTTAGCCCTTTCATTGGGGAGGGAGATTTCGATCATGCCACACAAGACCCTGACCATGGTTCTCATCTAGGAGGACTACGACCCCATCTTATCTACAATAAGACATGCGAGCGTCAGATGTTACAAAAGAAAAATAGATATAAAAGCTTTCTGAGGAGCTACTGGCAAAATTCATGAGGGACACAAGCGTTCCTAAGAAGCGAGGTTGCTCTAGTTCTGGTTCACAGAAGAGGGAGGGAAGCTCGAGTTACAGGCCAGAGCATGGATATGGATCACAGACACATGAGAGTAACTCGAGTTCTATGCCATAGTATGGGTGTGGATATGAAGCGAGTGGATATGCGAGGAGTGACTCCAACAATTATGGATCATCATTTTTTTACTATGGCCAGGACTTCACTTCCACATGCAGGCAGGTATATGGGCAGCAACATGGATATGGAGGGCAATATGGATACCCAATAGCCCCATCTATTCCTATCCCAGATCCATATCAGCCACAGATTGTGATTATTACACACTATCCACAGATGGGCGTATTAGTTCTGTTTGGAGAGGAAGAGTACCAACGTTATCTCAAGGAGTATCTTAATTGGTACCATTCTACTATGACCTAGGCATAGTCCTGTCGATTTGTGGAGGAGCAGTATTCTTCCCAGCCCCGTCGAGATGGAGATGATGATTACGAGCCATTGTGTAACTTTATGTGGGTTTAGGCCATAGCCAGTCACATTATTAATAGGTATGTTTTTTAAATTCTACTATATCTTTTGCTTTTAAATGCATTGGTTGTGTTTTCATACATGTCTTGATACATTTATAAATGTTATGCATCATATTTGAATATAGTTGCCTTAGTTCAATCAGACAACGCATGGCTTAGGATCCTATACAAAGGAAACCTATATGTGCACTTCTTTTTATAGATTTTATGATTTAAAAGTGTGTATTAAGGTCTTTTTTAATAATCTCTGAAGTTTCATTGAAAAATTTAACCAATTTCCCAATGTTTCCCCATGTTTCCCAAAAAATGCAATAAATTACGCGATACAAATGATATATCTCGTGTGATAACTGATACATATTTGTATCCCAAGGTTGCGATACATTGCGCAATACCGATATTTTGAACAGTGGTCTCTAGTGGTGAAATTTCTACTCCATATGTCCGGTCTCAGTATTTAACTTGCTGATGTATTCACTAAGGCTCTACCTCATAGTCAGTCTACATGAATAAACTTAAATCTTGGCATCAACAACATATATGCTCCAGCTTGAGGGGGAGTGTTAATGCTTGAGAAATACGGGCCGTATAGCTGTACGACCCACCTAATGGATATGGATTTGGGCCATAATGGTCTACAACCCACCCAACACCTTCTTTTGTCTATTCTTTAGTTAAATTGGATTAAGACCCTTGGTTAGGAATTAATAGGAATTTTTAGCTTTTGTTATTTAAAGGTGTTTATGTCCTTTTCACTTGCTTATTATTAATATAAATGGTGGAGAGGGGATGTCCAACCCTATAATCATCCTTTCCTTTCTTTTCACAACTCTCTCCTCTCGTCTCTTATTTCTTGTTCTTTCTTCTACTTTTAGTTTACAACTCTACACTAGTATTCTCTGTCTTTGTGGAGGACTAAAGAAAAACAAAGAAGAAGAGAAAAATAGAAAGAAAAACACCATGCTTTCATTGAGAAGTTCCTGATAAAATAAATTCTCGTCTAGAAACAAAGAAACTTGTTTCCTTTATTTCTGAAAGCAAGTACATATGCACTCATAAAAGCAACTTGATAATGACACTCACAAAAACCTTGCTTTAAAACACTTGATAATGAAAAAAATCCTAAATAAATTACATAATCTACCCCTAATCCCTTCAACAAAGTGAACCCTATAAATAATATGAAGTAACTCAATTTGGTGAATATAATTTCACCAAAATATATCTCAACTTGAGGAGGCAACCAAGGACTATTGCGTGAAAATTTGACATTGGAGCTCAAGGTTTTAATCATCTATCTAGTAATGATTGAACCATTCTTCTCCAATTGGAAACTATTCCAGCTTTAAGGGAAAGTACCTCAGCTTTGCGGGGTCTATGATTCAATTCCCAAATCAATTACCTTTGCGTTCTTTGATAGTTTATGATGAAGGCCTATTGCACACTTTGACTTTTCTTTCTTAGGATTCCATGATCTACAATAAACCATATTCTGTGATCTATATTATTCCTTTATTAGGGAAGATAATATAAGCCATGAAAAAGTCCCTTAATATAAGAATAGGTATTTTTGTTTTATTTATCATTATTAACTTAAAAATATCCACTCAACCCGAAAAGACAGAGAAGCGCAAAGTTTTAGAAACCGCCAGAGTGAAATTTTTTAGGATCCCCATGTAGATACAATCAGATTCCAAAAATTACACAAACTAAGGGTCAGTGGTACAAGCTCTTTCTCGTTCTCTTTTCTTGGGATATGATCTATTTATAAGAAGTTAGGGTTTTAGAGAGACGCACTTGTTATGGTGCTCCTCACCCTATAGACTTTGGTATGCCTTAACCATCAAAAACTTGTAATCCTGCCTATACATGCACCCAAATCGACCTAAATCCTTCCACTACCAGTGGCATCCACCTTGGCAATAAATCCCATGCTGGCCTAAGAGATGGACCTGAAGATCTTAACCATTGGATATCAATTAGGTATTATAAAGCCATATTAATGGTGAAAACAAAAGATCAACTGTTAAAAGCTTTTGATAAAACATCTAAAACCTTTTAAGTGCTGGACCCAACTAGAAAACCACTTAATGAATGGTCCAATCACCAAGATTTAAGCTAATAAAGAGTTCTCGGGTGAACTAGTGGATCCCATGTTGTATGTGCACTTCATCCACGTTTTAATGCATGCACCACCCATACCCATATGTCGACCATTAATATAACCTTGTAGGGTGAGCCAAAGCACAAAACACCAGGACCATGATGTCCCAACATGAATAAGAGACTTGATGCAATCCTCTGGTACAAGTGTATGGAACCAAGAACCCACAAGCATGGTGAACACTCACACTCCCATGGGAGGTGGTGCAAGGCACTGGTAGCCTGGTGGTGGAAGCTGTCTGTTCCAATTCATCGTTGGTTCCCAACATGCAGGATGACCAATTGACCATGGATCATGATCAGGGCTGCCCGATCCCACTACTTGAGCACATTCTTTACCCTTTTGGTCTGATGGTGGTACACGTGTCTTATTGCAAACTTGGGTGCCTGCATATTTAGTTAATACTTACTTCTAAGAAAAGCTTGGGTGCCAGTGTTTATTACCTGAAATGAGGAAACTCCATGTTTGTGTGTACCTTGCAGTCAACGGTGTATTTGGCAATTATCTTTCCTCGACCGTTCTTTGCTTGTTTGTCCTCTGTGTGTGTGCGCGCTGCAGTATACGGTGTATTTAGTAATTTCCTTTCGATGACCGTTCCTTGTGTGCATGTGGTTTTTTTTTTTTTTCTGGGGTAAAAGAGGAAGTTGATTTCCAGTGGGCATTCAATTGTAGAACTTTGGCAATCTACCATTTATAAGCTGATCCCCAAAAAGCATTTATGACCTCATATAAACCCTGAGGTAACCTAGCTAGACAATTATTTAAAAGAGCTGCACCAAAGCATTTATAATGGCAAAGCTACCCATAAAATATAATAAATGCCTAAAAATATTTCTGATACCCAAATTACCCATAATCGAGTCTCAACAAATTAAAGTCTCCAAAAGAATGATAAAGTGACTGAATAAGTGAAAATTGCATTACCAAAATATAGCTTCTCTTGAGTAGATGTCCAATGATTATAAAAAAATGGCTCTACTCGAGCAAGAAGTTTGAATATCTGGTTCTGGCTGCATCAGTCATCCTCCTAACTACCTTGTTTTCTTCTGCATCTTCTTGCATATGTATTGTGGTTCGAAATATAAAATCCTAAGTTTACTAATTTGCAAACATTTTTATAGTGGCCATACAAAATTTAGAAGAAATCCGTCTTCATGCATTTGCAGTGCCACAACGAAAGATCTGGATGGCATGCTTCTTGGAAGGTTCTTAGTTGGAACTGGAATGGGTCTGGGTCCAGCTATTGCTTCTCTTTATGTGGCTGAGGTAACAAGAATGCTTGTGTCCTAAATTCTACAATAGGTGCATAGTGTGTCTTGGTTAATAATATTACCAGGTACTTCATTTGATATGCTTCTACAATGGGTTAATATGCAGGTTTCACCTTCGTTTGTGAGGGGTACTTATGGCAGCTTTGTTCAGATTGCGACTTGCTTGGGACTCATTGGGGCTTTGTTTATTGGAATCCCATCTAAGGAAGTATTGGGTTGGTAAGAAACATGAATATGTCCCTATAATTACTCAAGTTTAGATTATTATTATTATTATACTTTAACCTCACTAATATGCTTTCCCAACTCAACATGCTAACAGGTGGCGGATCTGTTTTTGGGTTTCTGTCATCCCTGCCGCATTACTTGCTCTTGGCATGGAATTCTGTGCAGAGAGTCCTGCTTGGCTTTACAAGGTCTTTTCTCCTTCATAGTTTCTAGTGTTATGTTTGTTGTCAATGAAGAACAAATCTGCCTTTTCGATTTTAGTCCAAGGGGGTGTTTGATTTTCCAATTACAACAGTAAATGGCTGGAAATGGGTAATGATCACTTACTCCTATAATCGTGGTTACATCACCTACATTTGACTGCAATGACGAGTTTGCTACCATTGTTTGTTTTACCTACAAATTACTGTAAAAATGGTAGTTTTATAATGTAAAAATGTTATGAGTACAATTTCCTTTACACATTTTCTTTACAAGTGTATTTGACTCTCGATTTACGAGCCATAATTCTTGGATAAACAAACACCTTGAAATGATAATGATGGCTCATTTACTTTGCATTACACAGGAATTTGGAAAACCAAACAGCCCTAAATGCATTCTGTCATAGAATCACTTTTTTCTTTCCCTTTACCATCACAGAAAGGACAATGTGGTGAGGCTGAAGCTGCATTTGAGAGACTTTTGGGAGCATCACATGCTAAATCTGCTCTGGCCGAATTATCACGGTCAGACAAAGGGGATGACATAGAAAGCTTAAGGTTTTCAGATCTGCTTTATGGTCGCCATTTCAGGGGTATCTATGCCAATTCTTGAAGCATATATCAGTCTGTTTACTTTTAAATGCTTTAATGTTTTTTCTCTGACGTTGCTTTCCATCATAATTACTGTTCCCTTTTGCAGTTGTGTTGACTGGATCAGTCCTATATGCTTTCCAACAGTTGTCTGGTATAAATGCCGTGTTCTATTTCTCTACGTTTGTCTTCAAAAGTGCAGGGCTATCTGCAGATGTGGGAAATACTTGTGTAGGCTTCATAAATTTAGCAGGTATGGGAGTATTTTTTCAGGGAAAATTACTGAAAGCTCCCCAGAAAATAATATTAGGACCACAAAACCCCTCAAAATAATTTTTATTTCATCAGAATCCCATTGGTAAATATGTTAAAGATCATTGTAAATCTTGGCTGGTCCCACATGTAGGTCGCTTTGCTTAGGAGTCACTAGGCTTTTAGTTATTGTTCTGTCTTTTGTCTTAGTCCCACCCAATGTTTTAAATATCATTATCACGTAATGTATCACACCCTTGGGATACGGATACATATTGGTTATCGCATGGGATATATCTGTTGTATCGCGTAATGCATTGTTGTTGTTGTTGGGAAACATGGGAACATTGGGAAATTGGTCGAATTTTTCAAGGAAACTTCAAGGATTGTTGAAAAAGACATCAATACACATTTAAAAACCAAAATATTACAAAAAAAATGCACATAATAAGGGTTTTCTTTGTATGGGGTCTTGATACATGCACTGTCCAAGTGAACTGATGCAAGTATATTTAAAGTCTATTCATATAATTTTTAAACGTAAGAAGACATGTATGGAAGCACAAGCAATACATTCAAAAGCAAAAGAAGAATCACTAGATCAGGCTACGTGTTTCATTTTGTGTTTGAATACAAAGATTGCAACTGATTTGTGAGAAATTGAGAAATTTTGATTTTTTCCAATTTTTTGCAACTTGCCCCATCTCCCTCAAATTTCGAAATCGAAGCTCCAAATCCATGATTTTTCATGGAAAACATGAGGAATTATAGATTTGTGACCATTTGACATTGATTTAATGTGATTTACAACAAAAAATGGATCAAAAATAACAAATGCTCACTGGATCGAATTGGTGGGATATATCGGCACTACCTATGCATTTCGTATCGCACAGGTGAGATACAAGATATATCGTGGGATATATCGGCCAATATTGTCGATATTTAAAACATTGGGTCCACATTTAACAGCAGAAGTCAAGTCAAAATAACAGTCAGAATTGTGTGATCATCAAGATTGTTGGCCTATATCCTGTCCACCCAGTGGCCCATTAGAATACATGTTTGCCATGTGCAAGGTGAGGACGGAAACATGTATAATAGTATAACTGCAACAGTGCAATTGTATAATAGCATTCCTCTTTGTGACTTTGTTTGTTTGAGAGGAAGGTTTTTCTTTTATCATTTCTAATAAAGAGATAATAAAAGTGTGGTGGGGAACAAATGGAAATTTAGTTATTGGTTGAATGGTAAAGGATCATATCTCATGGACGGGGCAGTTTGTTGATGAATATTCATACAGGGAGGTTTTCCTGGAATGAAAATGAAGTTTGGGATTTTCGGTCCTAATATTTATTCCAGGGGACTTCTGGTAATTTCCCCCATTTTTAAACTTGCATATGTGGGAATCAGGATTAAAAATTCAAAACCCGACTCAGACACAAAAGGGCCAGACTTCAAGTTGATTGGAAACTTGGATTTTTATTTTTTATTTTCCTTTTAAATTATTCAGCTGAGTTTCTTTTATGGAGGCTTATTGAGCTTTTCGAACACTTGCTCTTAAGTTCCAAAAGGGCAAGTTTCCTACACTACAACCAAATCTTGATCAAGTCAAGCCAATTCAATCAGTTCTGCAATCATTTGATCAACTTTTTAAACGACGACTAGAATCAAGGAGCACTTTGTCACGGGCAATTTTTTCAGGATCAATTATTGCAATGCTTTTGATGGATAAGCTAGGCAGGAAGGTACTTCTTCTGGGGAGCTTCTTGGGCATGGTAAAATGTTTCCAAAAATTGATTGTTGGAGAAAAAATTCTCAAATTTTCAGTGATTAGCTGTCACCATCTGGAACAACGTCATATACTTCCGAAATCTGACATTTGCTATTATGTTTTTTGACTGATTTCAGGCAGTAGCAATGGGCTTCCAAGTCATGGCTGCAAGCTTTAATCTTCCAGGCTCTGGAACTTTATATCTATCTGTTGGTGGGATGCTACTGTGAGTAATAACACCTTAGCCTGGAGATTTGATGATCTTGAAGATGAACACAGAACTAGAATAAGCTTGTAAATATTTAGAAACTGACACCTAATCTTTGAATCTAGCCTACATTTGGAAAAGGCTATTCATACCATTTTTATGGAAGAACCAAATTTCTCTTTCTCAATGGCAAAATACCTTAGAAAGCTAAATGTAAATGTCTCCCTTGCGGTTAACTTGTAGTAAACTTTATGGTTATCTTCAATGTTAAAATAAAAACTGAGACTTTGAATTTCTTATATGCATCAGACCAAGTTGCAGAAATTTCGTGTACAACTAATTGAATTTGTAGTTGGTAGTCCAAGCTTGACCAACTGGGTGACTTCGGCCCATTGCTTATACATCAGCAAGCTTTTGAAAAGTACTTTTTTGCATTTGAAAAAGTGCATGCTTCTGCAATCCTTTTATAGATTCAAACTTGCTACTTTGTTTGAAACTGTAGCATGTGAAACTTATTGTGCTCTTATTTAGAGTCCTGGAAAACATGATTGTTTGTACTCTAATTGCTGACTTGATCTAAATTGTACTCTAATTGCAGCTCCTTATGCTGGATATTTTATTATTTTCGAAAGGAAATCATCACTCTCTTTTTGGAATCTGCTTCAATTTGGTCACTTTCATTTTCATATTTGGCAATTGCCACTATGGATATGGATTAAGCATAGTATACTCGGAAGGCTATAGATATATCTCTTGTTGGAGACAGGAACTCATTTAAAAACTAATGATATGTTGTTAAAATCTTGTTTTCTGAAACTCTAAGTTGACCAGGAAACTGTTATTTGGATTCTTCATAGTTTAATCCAGCTAAGCCAATGAGGAAATAGTATATTTGAGAGGTTTGGAAGGGAAGAAAAGAAGAAGAGAGGAGAAGAGGAGAGGAGGAAGAAAAGAGAGTTTTAGAGAAAATGGCTTTTGTGTCTTAAAACATACACAACCCTAACACACTAACTTTTATTCTATTAGAAGAGAGCACTCTTACATACTCCAGAGGAAACACAATAGACTATACCCACATGCAAACACTAACATTATATGCATACACTGCATTATCTTTTTGTACTTCCCCTCAAGTTGGAGCATAGATGTCAATCCTGCCCAACTTGCCAGAAATATGGAGAAGAGCATCCTGACTGAGAGCTTGATTAGTACATGAGCCAATTGGGCCCCAGAGTGAACAAAGGGAGTTGCAATTTCCTTTTTAGCCACCTTCTCGCGAATGAAGTGACAATCAACCTCAATGTGCTTCGTGTGCTCATGAAACACTGGATTGTTTGCAATGTGAATGGTAAATTGATTATCACAATGCAAAAGAATGGGACTGGAAGGAGTATAGTCAAGTTCTTGTAAAAGGGTTTGAAGCTAAACAAGTTCACATGTTGCATGGGCCATCGCTCTATACTCGGTTTCAACAGAAGAGCATGCAACAACAATATGCTTTTTACTCTTCCAGGTGACAAGATTGTCACCAATGAATGTACAATATCCAGATGTAGATCATCGATGCGTTGAAGGATATGATACACAACTGTCAGATGCGTTGTACAAGGGGTATGTATGAGTTGACAAACAACACCAACTACATAAGAAAGATCCGGCTGAATGATAGTGAGATAAATAAGTCGGCCAACCAACCGATGGTACATCACTGGATCAGAGAGGTAAGCACCATCATTAGGAGTGAGTTTCATAGTAGCATCCATAGGCGTAACAGCTGGCTTGCATCGTAGCATCCCTATCTCGAAGAGAGAGCATATTTTCTTTGAGACAGAATTGCACTTGGCTTCGACTGAGCAACTTCAAACCCAAGAAGTACCGAAGAGTCCCTAGGTCTTTGATATCAAAATGAGTTTTGAGAAAAGATTTAACATCCATCATTCCCTTCATATCATCTTCAGAAAGCACAATGTCATCCACATAGACAATTACAATCATAACTCCTGTGGGTTGATGGAAAACAAAGAGAGAATGATCGGCTTGGCTTCAAATAAATCCAAAGTCCAAAAGAGCACTACTGAACTTGTCAAACCAAGCATGTGGAGATTGTTTGAGACCATAAATTGATTTCTTTAGTCGAAACTAGTGTTTTAAATAGCGCGTAGTGTATAGCATAGTGTTTGGCCCTCTATAGTGTGTAGTGTAAGCTACATAGCGTGTAATGTAAACTACACGATACCTAATATTTTTTTAATTAAAATAATAGAAAATATGACAAAATTTACAAAATGCATATTTCCTAGGAGTGTTTGACTATGAATCTGGGTCATCAACCGCATATTTCCATGCAAAATCTCTGTCTTTTTGCCTTCAGACATCTCTAAGTGTGACCTCTTTTTAATTTAATTTAATTTAATTTTTTAATTATATATATATATATATTTATTTATTGAAACATCACAAGTTCCTAGAATGGACCACAATTTGGATGGTTCAGATTGATCCAAGTGCTCTATCCACGATATGGAGTACAATTTAGATTGTCCAAATTGATCTAATGTAGTGCCACGTGTGATGGGGATTAGTCACCACTATTTTAAAATAAGTGTTGAAGTAGCATAGAAGGAAAATTTTAAAAAAAGGAGATTTCAAGTAGCATATGCCACTTGCGCTACACTGTACGCTACACTACATGTAGTGTATGCTACATGCTTTATAATTTACACAACGTGTCCCATAGTTTACGCAACTAGGGAGCTTCGCTACTGAAAACACTGGTCGAAACACAAGGGGTGAATTGTGAGAGCCGTGAGGTATGGAAATACCTGCGTGTTGATTCATATAAACCTCTTCAAAAAGATCACCATGTAAAAGGTATTTTTCACATCCAACTGAAATAAAGGCCATGGCAAGTTTACAACCATGGAGATAACCACACAAATAGGGTTAAGTTTTGCCACTAGAGAAAATGTCTCAAAGTAGTCCAAACCATATGTTTGAGTAAAACCCATTGCGATCAATAACGCTTTATAACGGTCAAAAAAACCATTGGGATGATAATTGGTGGTGTAAACCCATTGACATCCAATAGTTTGTTTTCCCTCAGGTAAAGAAACCAGCTCCTAGGTATTGTTCTTCTCCAGAGCCTGCATTTCTTTTATCATAGCCTTAGTCTAGTCAGGGATACACATGGTTTTCTTCAAATTGCGTGGGGTAGCAGAGGAGGATATGGAAGTTGCAAAAGATTGGAAAGAAGGTAAAAGATGATGGTAGGAGACAAAATTACTCATGGGATGCTTTACACATGAGTGGGAAGGCTTACGTAAAGCAATGGGAAGATTGTCATGAGGATGAGGGTAAGAGCTTATACCTGAACCACTAGCAGGAGCGGACGAAGTGGTAGATGGGTGATCAGTAGAAGTTTTAGTTTTTCAATGATACACAAGAATAGGCTTCGGAACAGATGGGGGAGATACTCCATCATTATTGGGACAAACAATTGGAAGAGGTATAGGGTTGGAATTAGACTGTATAAACCCCCTTTACTAGCAAAAGGATTGTGCGAAGATCTCCCTTCAGTAGAAAAGTATGGAATCTCTTCAAGGAAGGTGACATCTGTAGACACATGCCTTTTACAAGTCAAGGGATCATAACACTTATACCCCTTTTGAGACCGAGCGTAACCTAAGAAAACACACTTTATGGCTCAAGGACTCAACTTATCATTACTCTCATCAAGAATTTGAATAAATCATGTACACCCAAAAATGTTAGAGGGTAAGGTAAACAATTTATCCTGTGGGTGCAAGATTTTAAATGAAGACTTGTGTGACAATATTCAAGATGGAATGTGATTAATCAGGAAAACAATAGTAAGGCATCATCCTAAAATCGCTTTGAAAGATTCATACCAAGAAGGAGGGCACGAGTAAGGTGATGGTTCTTTTGGTCAACTACACCATTTTGTTGAGGAGTGTGAGGACATGTTGTAGGGTACAAGATACCATGATCCCGCAAGAAAGACAAAAAAAAAACATTTGACATATAATCGCCCCCATTATCAGAATGTAAAGCTTTGATGGGGCATTGAAATTGGTTGACCACTTCATTGTAAAAGAGCCTAAACATATAAAAAACTTCATCCTTGGATTTTAAGAGATAAACCTAGGTCATCCATGTGCAATCATCAATTAATGTAATAAAATATTTACATAAAAAAATTGTGGTAACTGGAGTAGGACCCCAAACATCTTAGTGGACCAACTTGAATGGCATGGGTTTCCTCTCAGACAAACTAAGAGGAAACACAATCCGATGATGTTTGGAGATCTCACAAGTTTCACAGTTCAAAGGTTTGGATACAAATATGGAAGGAAACAAAAGTTTTAACCTAGATATGGATGGATGCCTTAAACCACAATGCCATTGGGACACTGACTCCTTATTTAAGGATAAGGCACTGGATGCTATTGTGAGTGCATCATAAAAAAATAAAAATTCCTCCACATTCATGGCACCCACCAATCATCTGCTTCATCTGGAGGTCTTGAAACACATAGTGAGAAGGAAAGAAAGCTATTGAACAATTTAAGGATTTCATAAGAGAGCTAACAAATAATAAATTGGGAGGGAAGCTAGGAACATGAAGAAGGAAGGACAAGTTCATAGTTGGAGAGAGCTTGATGGAATCAGATCCAGATACAGATACAAGAGTTTGGTTTCCATCAACAGTAGTAACTGAGTGTGACTGGATAGAAGGGAGATAGGAGCTAAACAGATGGGGATTACCAGTCATGTGTGGGGTAGCTCCAGAGTTAATAACCTAGGAAGTAGAAGGAGAGGCCACATGGAGGGCAGTACTTGACTGGGCTATAGTGGCTCTGGAAGTGTCAGGGACCTCACACATGCAATCGCATTAAGGCATCATAGACATTACAAGACAAGAGAACAAAATCACCTGAGGTAGACTTCTCTGCTGCAGTTGGATTTAAAGTTGCTTGGAACTAGTGGAGACGCTACTAGCCATTGACACACCTACCTAAGATGAGCGACCAAGGTCTTAGCAACGATCAACAGAGTGGATAGTACCCCCACAATGAGTGCAGTAGTGAGGACCATCATTTACACGTTCTCGTCCACCGCGATCACGACTATCGCGTCCTCCATGATCAACATCATGGCCCTTGCCTCGAGTACTCGATATAGAATCACGTCCACGTCCTCGAGCACTCCATGGAGGAACTCTAGTGTCATGGCGGTATAGAGACTGGTCTCCAACAACATGTAGATCAATCCGGGGAAACAAAAGAATAGACGAATGATGTAGTGATCCTTTGACACATTACGTAGATAGCTGTTAGAGAGGGAAGATGATCCATGGCAATAATTTGTCTTCGAACACCATGATACTTAGGATTGGGCCTATAAAGAAACTGCATACTTCTGGTTTCTTCACACCGCTTCCATACGTGGTCATAGTCTATAGTACAGTTAGAGGGAAGGGAATGATAGAAGTCCAACTCATCCCACACACCCCAAAGAGTAGAGTACTCCTTTAGGGATCTTGAATTTTGTTGAAACCTTCCAATGTTTGAGATCTATGTGAACATTCTCGATATATTATGAGCTTTTGAGTACATGTCATAAAGTGTAACCCAAACCCTTTTTGCTGAAGTTAAGAACATGATGGAATTACTCACAGTTAGTTCCATACTCTTGAGTAGCCAAGCCACGGCTTGGTAGTTTTCCTTGGTCTAGGACTTGAAATTTGCATCCGTAGAATTTGGAGCTTCATCAATATATACGAAAGTCTATCAAAACCCCCTAAAACAACCCTATAGTTTGAGCCCACTGTAACTAGTTGTTACCGTTCAACTTTGCGGTGGTGATCAACAAGGGATGAGATTCTGAGGGTCCCCCGCCAAACCCTGATGACATCTTGTCCTCCATACGGTTCACACGCAAGAACCCAGGAGCAAAGAAACTCAAAGAGACGACTACAAGACAGAAACAATCACAAAAAAACTATGAAACCTTAGTTCCAAATGGTGGTTTGAAAGGTCTAGAAATAATTAAGGAGAAGCAACTCAGCAACACGAATCATATACAGTGTGAACCTAGCACAAACATTGTTTTACATATGAGCATCAATCATTAGTGCATATACCATGAGGCCTGGTGTACAATCAGACCCCCCCCCAAGACCAAAAAAAGGGTACAACCGACTCTTGTTTGGCTTCACAGTGCCCCTAAATCACCTCTTCTCTCCAAAACAACTCCGTGGAGAGTTAAATACAATTAAACTAACCCATCATGTGAAGAGAATCTAGAGAAACAACTACCAATCTGGGAGAAATCGAAGAAAAATAAAGATTTTTGGGTGTTTTGCTAAAAGAGAAAAATGAGTGAAACATACCTCAGATGGTACCTAAAAATCTAAAAAAAAATCACCATAATTCTTCTAAAATTGAGATTTATCAAAGCATGTTCATTCTGATTAAGAAGATGAGAAGAGAGGAAGAAGAAGAGAGAGTTTGAGAGAAAAGGGCTTTTGTATCTTAGAGCATACACAACCCTAACACACTAACTTTTATTATATTAGAAGAGAGCACTCTTACATACTCTAGAGGAACACAAAAGACTGTGTACCCACACACTACTAACTATGGGTGCACATGGAACTGGTAGAACCGGTAAACCGGACCGGAACCGACCAAATCGTACGGTTTGGTCAGGTTCTAAAGTGCACTAGTTCCGGTTTTGAAATCAAAAAACCGATTAGTTTGGTTCGGGTCTCGGTTTGGGGTTATGTAGAACTGAACCGTGGAGCTGATTTTGGAACCAAACTTGGAACCGGACCATATATATATATTTTAAAAAAACCCTAACTCTTCATTCTCTTCATGCCGCCTCTGCTATCGTGCTGCCCCCATTCCATTCTTCTCTCTCTCTCTCGCTCCCTGGTTCTCTCTCTCGGCCTTTGATTGTTTCCGTAAGTGTATTTTGCACACCTAACACAATATGTAGACCATTCATCAAATGGATCACAACACGAATGGACATGAGCTGGATTATAAAAAAAAACCATGCAATTGGGCTAGATTATAAAAATCCCAAAACTATAGATCCGGAATCGAACCGATTTTTATCGTCTGGTTTTGGTTCGGTTCTAGGGTGCAAACGGTCCGATTTTGGTTCCGATTTTCTTGGAACCATTAGGAACGGTTTGGTTCCTATTTCACCCCAGAACCGTCTTGTATGCATCCCTACTACTAACATTATATACATACACTGAATCATCCTTCTATAAAAATCAGCGACTTGGCCAAGTCAATGAAATTCTTGTTTGGATTGGTGGAAAGGAAAGGAAATGATAGTTTATAGCTTAACTACCTTTCCTTTGTTCATTGAACTTCTTTTTCTAGGAAAGGTATTTTCCATAGTAGAAATGTTCCTAGGAATGGTTCATTTTTTTTGTCCCCTCCACATCTAAGAAACGGCTTTTCAATCTTGTGGGAAATGATTTCCAATATGCCAATATGACATGTGCAACATGTGCCACCATACATTCCCAAATGTCTACATGTACCAATTCACCACTGTTCAACTTCAAGTGCTCCACATGCACCAATGTGCTACCACCATCTTCAAGTGGCCCACATGTGCCACATGCTCTATACATATTTTGATGTAGGATGGATGGCCTAGTCTAGAATGATGCAATGAGATCATCAATGGATTAACTAGAACAATTTAAAGCACAAAAAAAAGCTAACATAACACAAGTTTATATATATATATTCAGCAATGTAACATGTTTGAATTCAAGCCATACGATAGTCCTGCAACATAGATCCAATAAAATACCAAATAATTTGGATCTATGGAAGGTAGGACTTCCATCTAAGCATAGGGGTTGTTCTCAATTCAAAGGGGTTCACTTGGTTTGTGAGGGTTTGGGTAGGTTAGGGTCAGGACTTTAGGGTTTGAGAATTGGATTTTGGAAATTAGGGTTTGGACGTAGGGTTATAGGGAATTAGTGTTTTGAGAGTTAGGGTTTTGGGGAATTAGGTTTGTGAGAATTAGGATTTTGAGAATTAAGGTTTGGGGCTTATGGTTTTAGGGTCGGGGTTTTAGGAAACTAGGGTTAGGATTTGGGGATTTGGAGATTAGGGTTTGAATTGTGGTAAACAAATGATGAAAGGGAGGGAGAGGCTAATCGTACAGACATCCGTATAAGTTTGTTAGATTGTGCGACCAGGTGGGTATGACCATGTATGGCTATATGGGTGTATGGTTAGGGATTGTGGTTGGATGGTTTGTTGTTGGAGAAAGAAGAAAAGAGATCTAGAAAGAAAGAGAAAGAGAGAGAAATACTTTCGATTTAAGAGAATGAGAAAGAAGGATAACTTGAATTCACTCCATGGCATCACACCAATCACATGAGATTTGCTTCATCTCAACACAGAGAGAACAACTTTTTTTTTTTTTTTTTTCCATATATTCAATGATGGGCTAGGGTGTGGACGTCCAGCCTTTATGGTCTCAGAAAAGGTTTATTTATTTATTTATTTATATAAAAAGACACTCTTAGGTAAAAATTTTCACATAAAGATGTTTAATAAAATAAATTTTTTTCTTGGGGTCTCTTCTCTTGGCATAGTGGTAGACAGACTGTGTCTCATCTTTGTGGTCAAGGGTTTGAGAACCTGTGCGTGCGTGGGGTGGTAGTGTGTGTGTTTCTCACATTTAAAAAATAATAATTGTTCCTAACTCCCTAAATTCAACAAAAATATAAACTAAACAAAAAATAATAAACATATAAACAACTAAATAAACTAAACAATTTCATGGCCCATGATCAAGATGTCCAATGATGATGATCTAATGGTCGGAATGGTCCAACTAAGTAGTCCACATGCATCTTCCTAATGTGGGGCCTTCAAAGATGCATAATCATGCATGTTGGGTCTTCAACGGGCTAGGCACTCGAATTGGGCCACGGGGCTGCATGTATGCATCACCTATAGCCATAAAGAAACGGGAGCTTTCCTCATCCTCTGGTATACTTTGACCAGTGCTTGGATGCCCTTATCATATTTTCTTGCCCGCACATGTGCCCCATGTGCCACCGCCCATCTTCAAATGCCTGATATGTGCTGTCCCAATGTTCCATATGTGCCACATCTTCTACTGTCCATCTTCAAGCATCCCACGTGCTGCATGGGCCAATGTGTCACATGGCAATGATTACCAAGTAAATTTCTTGTGAAAATTTTTGTTTTGCTAAACAATAGATTTGAAAATGGGCACTATCCTTCGTCATCATCAACATCATCATCTAAGCCTTATGCCAACTAATTGGGGTCGGTTACTTCTATTTAAAAAAATGGGCCCAATCTTTGATGGAAAATTTTATTGAAAAATAAACAGTGGAAACTTCGTGTCCTTTCCACCAATTTCTTTTTCTTTCCATTCCCTTGGAAACAACATTTTCTTTCCTTTCCTTGAGTCCTTATAACACCTAAGGAAAATGCACAAAATATCATGAAAAGCACAGAAAAAAATAATTGGGAAAATATCCATTTTTTATATGGTTAGTCCATGTTTTGGGTCATTCATTTTAGGAAGATAAAGAAACATCAAGGGTTAGGCATGGGAATAAGGAGAGGTAAACTAACCTTAAGACGTATGAATCGTGTTCTATATTACACATGATATTGGTCAGACACAGAGAAATGATATATTAATGTTGCTGAGACCAGCTTGAGCACTAATTCCAGTGTATTATTAATTTAAGTAGGCTAATTTATATCATTGACCTATTGTAAGGGACTAGTACTTGATATAATTTAAAGAGGTTAGAAGATTTTGAGGAATTGTATCATACTTGATCTGATGACATTTATAGTAACCCCAGGTCCTTAGTCCGCACGGCGGTATGAGTGGGGTGCTTGGTTAGTGAGTACTTTTTCAGGTGCCAGTGGTTGGGTAGCTGAATTTTACTTGTTTATGCAGGTTTGTCTTAACATTTGCCATGGGAGCTGGTCCAGTCCCTGGTCTCCTGCTACCTGAAATTTTACCCAATCGAATTCGTGCTAAAGCCATGGCGATCTGTCTGTCAGTGCATTGGGTAATAGTTTTCTGCCTTCTGCTTATTTTTTATACAGGAACAGTGAAAAGGGACAAAGTTTTTATCTTTTTAAGTGTTGAAAGGTGGAGTGTTGAAGACAGCATGCCAGACAAAGCTCCATAAACTTGGACTAGATTCTGAGAACATTATTTAGATTTCCGAGTTTGACTTTGCATGGTCAATAAACTTTTTGATTTTATGGAGAATCTAGTCCTGAGAAAATGTTAATCTTTCATTGAACGTGGTACTTGGAGCACTGACAAATGGAATTGACTTGGCTGGTTTGGGTTTAACTGTGCTACTCGGTACTGTGGTAATGACACATTATGCAAACAAGGCAATCCTAACCATCCGACTAGTGGCCATCAAAAAGGGAAAAGTCTACAGCCCAAATTGAATGGAAAAATCAGGCAGTTAGGATTGTCTGATTTGTGTATTTTTGGGATATGCTCCATCCACAATAAGGCCTACATGGGGGAAGGTCCAGATTTGAATGCATGCATATGCCATGTCCACAGCCGATGAGTTGCCATGTGGCAAACATGACTTTCAGACTAGCTCAATGAAAGTTTTTTATCAGTGATTTGCTTTCTTGTGCTATATGGGACTTGATTGCATGGTCATAGTAGTGTTCCACTGTTGGCCACACCTTTTCGTTGCTGAAAGATGGGACCACTTTAGTCATCTAAACCCTGGTGGTTTGTGTGGTTTCCTTTATATTACCTTCTCACTTACTGTTGTGTCGACTTGTGGCTTTCAGGTGGTGAATTTCTTTGTTGGCTTGCTGTTCTTGCGCTTGTTGGAGCAACTTGGGCCACAGCTCTTGTACTCAATATTTGGTACCTTTTGCTTGCTTGCAGTAATTTTCGTGAAGAGAAATGTGATTGAAACCAAAGGGAAGTCGCTCCAGGAAATCGAAATCGCCCTTCTAACATCAGAGTAGAGGTATCGTTCAAACACTTTGATCAGCCACTCACCTGTTTCCGCAATTTAGTCATCATCATCTTTTGCAATTAACAAGTTCCACAATTTCAACTGAATTTCACATCACCTCTCATCTTGGTAGAAATTTTATTCTGCTTTCCTGGATGTTGTTAAGGATATTGATGAAATTTTAGTTCTCTGAAATTAAATCCTAAGTTTCCATCTAGAGGCTCATACCATCCGAATGAACAATCTATAAAAGCAGACTGACCTTATCAATCTGATCAATGGACTCCAAGCAGTGGTAGAAATAAGTAGTTAAGAGTCAACATGAAGTGCCTATGAATGGAAGAAAAATGAGAACTATAATGGTTCTATGTGAAAATTTTGGAATATAGGTGATCCATGACTAGGCTAACTAGATGTGCGGTTTCCACTGATGCATTACAATGCCATGTGTACTGTGTAGATATGTGGTGTGCCCCTTCCTATTCATGATTCCAGAGGAATCAGGGACTCATAAGTCATGATGAACAACTCACCTCTGTAAATACAACTTTCAAGTATAATTTACAAGTGAACTATATACAAGGCTCTTCTCCTCCGCTCCCCCAGTGTCTGTCACTTTTGCATAAAATCTATTATGTACAAAAGGTGGGACACACCATGCGCATCAGTCCGGATAAAACTAGAATGATCTAGTTGTCATTTAGGCTATGCTGTCAAAACCAGTGTTCAAGTTGTCGGTATCGCTACAAGTTTCACTGATTGGAGATAAAGATATAATATCGTTATCGCTGATAACCGGAAATGCAAAGAAAAATGACGAATAATGGGGAAAATGATGGAATTTTTCAGTAAAACTTCAGGACATGCCTAAATACACATATTTGCATATTTAGGAATAAAAAAAATAATTATAAAACAATGCATTAAATAATAAGTTTTCATTTAATGGGGCCTAAAAAGCATACACTGCCATAAGAAATTGCTCTAATTGTAATCAAAATGAGTTCATATAATACTTTATGGGGCCCACTGTAATCAAAATCGCTCCAATTGTAATAAAAATGAGTTCATATAAAAATTTATGGGGCCCACTGTAATCAAAATCGCTCCAATTGTAATCAAAATGAGTTCATATAATACTTTATGTGGATCGAGTCAACTCTATAGGGCTCACTAATTTATCTACTTTTATCCATTCCGTCCATCCACTTTACCATATAATTATAGGGCTTGATTCCAAAGATGAAGCATATCCAATGATCAAGTGGACCACACCGTAATAAATAGTGTGAATTTGAACGTCTATCGTTGAAAATTTCTCAGGGGCCATAGAAGTTTTGGATTCGTGTAATTTTTGTTTTTTTACCTTCATCAATGACTATGCGATCTTATGGACAGCTTGGATGACAAATAAACATCATTGTGGGCCCTAGGAAGTTTTCAACAATAGGAATCAGTCCCACTTCTTTCTATGGTGTGGTCCACCCAAGCTTTGGATCTGTCTAATTTTTGGTTTCATGACCTAAAATGATCTCGCCAAATGGATGGACCGTGTGGATATAACAAATACATCATGGTGGGGTCCACAGAACTTGGTGACATCCAAGCCAACGAGGTCGGCATGCCCACCCGCTTTCACTCCTTGTAAAAGGGACGCGGATTGCGTCCTACCCCCGCCCGGATGTAAGTGTTTTATCCATGCCGTTCATAATTTTTCTCAGATCATTTTAAAATATACTCCAACAAATGAGGCAGGTATAGGCTTAAGTGGACCACAAACTGGGGATTGAACGTCCACCATTAAAAACTTCTTAGGAGCCGGAGAAGTTTTGGATCAAGCTGATATTGGTTTTTTCACTTCATCAACGTCAACATGACCTTATGAATAGGTTGGATGGTAAAAAAGCGTCACGGTGGCCCTTAGGAAGGTTTCAACGGTGGGTGTCATTATCACTGTATCTTCCTTTGGTGTGGTCCACTGGAGTTGCGGACCTGCTTCATTTTCATAATTACATTTTAAAACGATCTAAGAAAAGCGATGAATGGTGTAGATGAAATACTCACATCACAGTGGGCCCCAGAGAGCCCTGCTCAGAAGGATTACCGTTTGAGCGAGGTAGGATGCAATAAAAGGGGGACGCGGATTGCGTACTGAGTAAGAGTAAAGTCTGTAGGGTCCACCATGATTTAAATATTTTATCCACTTCGTCCATCCTTTTTTACCGATTATTTTAGGGCTCTAAACCAAAAACTAAGAACATCCAAATCTCAAGTGGACCTCACCACGGGAAACAGTGTGAATTGAAATTCTACCGTCCTAAATTTCTTGGGGCCATAGAACTTTTGGATCAATCTTTTATTTGTGTTTTCCCTTCATCCATGTCTGTGTGATCTTATGAATAGGTTGGATGACAAATAAACATCACTGTCGGCCCTAACAAGGTTTCAATGGTGGAAGTCATTATTCCCATTGTTTCTTTTGGTGTGGTCCACTTGAGTTTTGAAAATTCTTCAATTTTCGGCTCAACCACTGAAATGAGCTGGAAACACATATGGACGGTGTAGATAACCCACACACATTCACAATAGGCCCAACTGAGTTTACTTAGCACGAGAAAAGCTACTCAGTACGCAATCCGATTCGGTAAAGGGTTTCAAAACCCGAAACCCTAAAAAAATCACAGAAAAAGCCGCTGAGGTTCCAGAAGGGAACCTAAAATCTCAAAAAATCTCTGATTTCGTATATTCTTCGCCGAGATTTGCCCATTAATTATGATCAACAATCCTATTCTACAGGTGCATACTTCCAAAAGTTTCTTTTTTCCCCTTTTTTCTCGATTTTTTTTTTTTTTTTTTTGGGAATTTACGCAGCTCCCGATTTTATCGTCCCATTTATCGTCGAATAGGAGTTGTCGGCTACAGTTATCCCTTGACATGGCTGCGATTTTTGGTCGACAACTGTATTTTACATTAAAAATCGATAAAATTGCCGAATATTCGCTGATATTAGGAAGAGAAACGAAAAAAGTGAGTTTCGGTGTCGCAACTCCGGCGACACCGATAATATCGGCGATATTATCGATTTGTCGCCGATAATATGAACACTGGTCAAAACTAATTGACAACAAATACTTTTGACTCAATGAGTGTGGCCCATATAATTGGTTTATCGACACCATTTTTGCAACAAGTGATTTCTGTTATTTGGTTTACCATTTTCATGGTTCCGATTTTCTACAGAAGTGACATGTTAAGTGGAAAAGAAGCAAGTTAATGCTCTCATACAACTTTTTTCACTTTCAAAAGTTTGCTATTTTCCTATGCACATTTGCTATACATGCTTTTGGATCCAACTAACCTAACAATCCGTGCTTCATCCACAAAGGGCACCACAATTAGGAATGCACGAAAGGGGGACATACTCTAGCCGAGGTTTGTGGTGAAAGGAAGATATTGGCTAGAACACGGTGCATGTTTCCCACTTTTCCTGCAGTTGTGGCAAACCTATGAACCACCACAAGTTCCATTCATGCAAGTGAAAGTTAGGATGTTCAAATCATTCCCTACATTGTGGAAGGATGGATGATAGCCCGAAAATCATATTGATTGGAGAAGTTCAAATGCATGATTTTGTCTGTTGAGTTGAACGGCGCCTAATTTTTTGCTGTCTATTTTAAGGCATGGATCAACAATAAATTCTGGTCAATGCTCTATCTGTTATGTCTGGCTTGGATGGTGTATATAGGCACAAGATAATACCATTGTCACACAATGTCTCAAGGGTTATATCAATTTATGCCTGTAGTTTCCGTATAATAAAAATATTTTATTCCACTATTCTAAAATTTTGTTGCATAAGTTTAATTTACGATTATGTGCATATGAGCACACGCCACTGCTGCCGCCACCATCGCCATCATAGACTTGTTCCTCTTGGGTGTTGGCGGGGGTGGGGGAAGAGTGAGGGAGGGAGGGAGTTGTATGAGAATCTCTTCCTCTACATACGTTTAATTATACTGTTGGCATTGATATTTTCTTTACATGCAACAGGTGCACAGGTCATTATGTGTGACATTGGAGCATGCAAAAGGTGGGCTCCACCGTGAAGATCACCCAGTGCAAAGTCAGGCCAGCCCACTCATCAGGTAAGCCACATGTATATGTTAATATCTGACTGTTGGTCTAAACCTCAAACCATCTATTATTTTGTACTGGGTAGCCTGCCTGAAGAGGGGATTGGCTTGATCTTTGGCAATTGACCTTCATCTTGACCACCATATATGCATGGGTCAGAATTCCTTTGCATGCAGCCAGTTGTAGGTAATCGTTCCTCATATGCATGCATGTATGTATATTGTCCTTAGTATGACCAACAAGGGAAAAATAACAAAGCCTGGCAAGCCAAGTTAGAGACTGTGTAACACCTATCTATAATGATTGGGACCCTTGATCTTGTGGGCACCAATTGTGCAGTCTGGGGTTGAGAAGTTGATTGTCCTATCTTAGCTTTTCTATATGTGGGCAAAAAATATTATGCATAGATTTGAGCAACTGTCCACTTGCAACAGGCACAAAGAAAAAAGAAAAAAAGCACAGATCAAACAGCTGGGGTTGTCTGATCACCCTGATTCTTGGACCATAACCTCTCCAAGTGGTGGTCCACATGGTCTACTGTTCCAGACAGGTACCATGTCATCAGTGGAGATGATCGGGAGGGATTTTTTTTTTATTATAGGCATTTAGAAAATGTTGGCCCCTGGCTCACCATGTGAATTGCATGCTCCTTTCTTTGCATGTATTATGCCTTCGTATGTCTCAGTTTCTCTCTTTGTGAACAGCTTCAGCATTTGGATGGATGAGAACTGATCACTGGGCCATCTCTTTCATGTCTGTCCGATGAGGCTGATTTAAATATGAGAGTTCTTTCTCCGAGACAGGAATACGCTGCCATTTCTCCTGCAATTGCTCGGACACTACCGGTGAGCATTTTCTGTTTTCGGGATGTAAGAAATTTTAGTGACAGATTTATTTATTAGTAATAATTGAATAATTTTTAGGTCATATACTTGTGGTATATCTTACAAGTGGTTTGCTCGAATACATCCCCACTTGTTAGAATAAGATACGTGACAACACTAGTCATTGTATCTGTGCCTTTTAAATGACACAAACTGTTTATTTAATAGGGCTCCCCTTGAATGGGTTGAAGTAATTTAATCAAGAGCTTTTATTTGCTGCCCTTTTGCTGTACAAAATGAGACTTGTCATATGAACAGTTTGGATCATTGGAATATGACCCGGATTCGAATGCTAAAGTCTATTTCGAGCAAACCTCATCTTATAATGTAAAATCTGCATTGATGAGTCTGGGTTAACCAGTTTGGGTCGACCATGCCCGGTCCAAAGATCCAGCTGGTCCATTTAACAGGTGGGAGACATCTGTATGCTGAATTAGACCGTCGCTTGCTAGGGGTGTACTGCCTGATTTTTGGGCAAGATAATGTTCATTGAGGGGTTTGGATCTTGTCCCCATGTGCCATGGTTATTAGAGAACGTATTTTCTAAATGCTTGTTTTTAGGTTCTCAAGCAATCTTGTCCCCATGCACCTGCCATGTCTAATGAGATCTGAACCGTTTATCCTACTGGGATATATTGTGAGTAGTCCTTGCTCAAAACTTGAGTATTCTAGCCCCCATTTTTGGAAATTTGTGTTGAGATGTGGAGCCACATCCGGACAGGGCCGCTCAACCAGTCGAGTGGTTTGCTCGACCGGTCGAGTGGCCCACTCGAGGGCTGACTCGACTCAAAGTCAAGCGAGCATCAATTTTTTAGTTTTGAGGTGCTCGACCGGTCGAGGCCCATGCATGACCAGTCGAGGGTCCGCTCGACCAGTCGAGCAGCCTACTCAACCAGTCGAAGTTACGCAGATTCGTTTTGCGGATTTGATACGGACTGCGGAAATTTGAGTTGGTTTCGCAAAGATGCGAAAAAGAAGTCGTCTAAACTATAAATAAGGGGTCCCTAGGGATTTTCTAGTGTAATGAGAGTTATTAAAAAGTGTGGGCAAAAAGGTTTTCTCTATACATTTAAAGAGAAAATGTTAGTATATTGCTTGTAATCTCGTTTTCTTTATAGTGGAAGTTTTGCACCGTAGTTTTTTTTACCCTTGTTGGGATTTTTTCCATGTATATCTTGTCTTATGGTTTGTTTGGAATGCTTTAATCCTACTTCTAGATTATATTTCTTTCTGTTTATCGTTTGTGGGTGAGACCGGAGATTGAATCTTAGTTCACTAGCGTTGTTGGCGTGCTGCACAACAATTTGCCTAATTGAGTACCGTACATCTCTAATCATAAAGAGTCTCTTGGATGGGTTAAGTAGCTACTAGGTGCCCATCCATTGCACTATGCCGAGTGATAGTTTGGATAGTTTGAAGGTGTAGCTATATGGGCCCTGTCCGCATCTCTAGTTAGTCAGGATGACATGCTGCATTTACGCACTGGGTGAGGGCCGTTGGATGAGCTGTGGAACTAAGAGGTGTCAATGGGCCATATTCAAAGGGGGCAAGTCCAGTGGCTGGACGGCCAAATGGTGTGTATTCAGCGGGACAAGTGCAGTAAAAAATATGGCTTGGATCAACCATCATTTATGTACTTTTGGAAATTCATAGCAGCCCTGCAAGATGGATCGTCCAGATTCATTGATCTTCCAGCCACGTCTGTCTTGATGAGTCTTAATGACCTGATTGCCCCATGCTGATCATGATTTGAGAGTTTTCGCTATCAAGGTCCAGCTTACCACCAGTTGCAGCTGTCATGGGCTGGGTCGTAGTGTTTTTTTTTTTTTTGTTTTTTCAAAGGTTTTAACACACCCCACATGGTAACTCATCCCATGATATCCGTGTTGAAACATTAGTCTGTCTGCCACTGAGCTATTGAGCTGGGCTCTAATTTATTTGAGGCAGGCCCGACAGGTAAATGGACCTTGCTCAGCGCTAATATGTATTATTTATAACCCAAGCCCATGTATAGACTGGGCCCACAAATGTCCCAGATTGGGACATCCCATCCACCAATCCTGGGACTCGTCAGTTGAATGTGGACAGCGACTTTTTTTCACTTAAACTGTTTGTAGGATGCGGATCGTGTAGCCAGGAGCACACAATTGTTTAGAAGGCGTGGTGTGGATACGTTGTTGGGCCCACTGTGATTTATGTGTTTTATCCATGCTGTCCATCCATTTTCCCAACTCATTTTAAGACAAGAGCCCTAAATTGAAGTATATCCAAAGCTCAAGTGGACCGACAGAAGTTTTGGATCAAGCTGATATTTGTGTTTTTCCTCCATTCAGGTCCGTGTGACGTTATGAATAGGTTGGATGACAAATAAATGTAACTTTGGGCTCTAGGAAGGTTTCTGTTGTGGTCCACTATGTGGATATACTTAAATTTTGAGCTCTGCCTTGAATGAGCTAAAGAAAACAACTGATAGACGGAATGAATAAAATACATACATCATGGTTATTGGTTGGCCATGCAGAGGATCCACACCATGCTATACTCGCTACCCAATCCGTGTTGGGACGCACTTCCTGAAAAAGTGGGTTTCAAGCCTGCTTTCTCTGCCTGGCAAAAATCAACCATGGAAGGGTGCATATGATTGGGATAGATATGAGACAGATCACGGTGGGGTCCACATAGCTCTACCTCTTGGGAAGCACATAGTACCTTTTCCCAAATTTCGGGACATTATTCAACTTTTAACAATCCATTTTCTGGCCATTAAGTAGATGGTTAGGATTGATTGATCAGTGATTTCAGATATATGCTCCGTCCATATGGGACCCACAATTTGGATGGCTTCAATAGCAACAGTTCACTGCCACTGCCACGTGTAAAGAAGATGATGCGCTAATATTTTCTAATGGTATAAAAATAACACAAGAATCTAACATTTCCATAAGAGTCATTCGGGAAAGTTAAAGTTGTGTCCCCACGTGACTACGTGATAGTCGAGCACGCGTCACGTGACAAATCTTCTTCCTGGCGATTTATCAGTTGGAAAGTTCTCATGAGATTTTAAAATTTTGAGGATTTTCTCTTTATATTATCGGTAAAATCTTGCAAATTGGCCGACATCTACACCATGAATTTGGTGGGCCTCCTCTAAGTTATGGGATATAAAAAAAAAAAAAAAAAAAATCAGCTATATTATGAACTCAAGTGGGTCACAACATTTGAAACCATGTAAAATCATGCCTAAAACATTTAAAAAGACTTGGTGGGTCCCACATGAGTTTTGTATACGAATGGAACTTGGTGTGACCAGTCATTCAGGAGGGAAACACAATGCCAGATGTGTGAATCACATCATGCATATGAATGTTTTAATGGGTGGGTGTCCACTCTCAGCATGACTTTTAGGCCCTTGCTCACCATGGGAGGGTGTATCTTATTGATGGGGTGGATGTTCAACATAGATCACGGTGGGCTTATCAGGTTAGCTTTTCCTCCAAATTTTGAAGGAAAAAGATCAGGCTGAGTGGTAATTTTTCAGTTATGATCTATTTGCACTTGCTTCAGCAATTTGACGGTCTAAATTGCCATAGTTACCATATGTATGGTTGAAAAGTACCTAGGTAATGTAGGACTGCCTTTTTAATTATAATATATGCCCCTCTCTCTTCCTTTGGAGTATTACATGCACCTCGCCCTAGATTCAGTAAGTGCGGCTCCTAAAGTGGGGCCACCTTGATGTATGTATTATGTATCCACGCCGTTCATCCATTTTCTAGATCATTTTAGAGCATTATCTCAAAAATGAAGCAGATCCGATTATCAAGTGGACCATACCATAAGAAACAGTGGTGATTGACCGTCGTACCATGAAAGACTTCTTAGGGAGCACCTTAATGTTTCCATAGTGTTTATTTATCATTCAATCTGCTGATAAAGTCATATAATAAGCTTGGATGAAGGCCAAAAATAAATATATATCAGCTTGATCCAAAACTTGTGTGATCCATTGATGGTCAATCACCACTTTTTCTTATAGTATAGTCCACCTGATAATTGGATCTGCTTCATTTTTGGGATAATGCTCTAAAATGATGTGAAAAAATGGATGGACAGTGTGGATACATAATACATACATCAAGGTCGGGCCCACGGTAAGGGCCACACTGTCTAGGATGAGGCCGGAGTCTATCCCAATCCGCTCTCATCTGTTACCGCTGTTTTCTTTGAGTAATTGTTGATTGTTTTACCCATTTTTAGTACGGAGTTTATCTAACCATTAGGTGGCCCCTCGAGGTTTTTGGGTGACTGTTTTTCTATGGTGTAACCTACCTGACGAACCGATTTAGCCTATTTCATGTGCGTCCAATTTTTATGGAGTGTCCTTGCTGGATCAGATGCATCTCATTCATGCACGATCTAACCATTGATCACGTGACCTAAGCATCGAATGAAGATTTTTGAGTGGTTGTCAATTATATTCTATAGTATAATTCACCTAGTGAATAGATTTGTCCTTTTCTTGGGTATTCAAAAACTTAGATGGATTGGAAACCATCCATGCAAATCAGTGAGCCCCACACAAAGCCAAACCAAATTCCTTAGAGAAGTTACTCTTGTCATTTGGAAGATACATATTCCTCTAATGTCTCTGACAGCAGGGATGTATCTACAATAATCCAAAAAAAGGAGGTAAATATGAAGCTCATATAAAATTGAGGGAGGTAGCTGAATTAAGTTCTTACTTGTAAGACCCGTATCTTAGTTCGTACCATTCCGTAAACTTCTGCGGTCTTACCGGTCGAATTTCAGCAACCTTCGACCCTTAACCGATATCGACGCGCGACCCTAATTCATATGCCGACAACCCGAGTCGACTCAACCCAAGACCAATACCATAGCGACCGCGCCGTCGCTGCGGTTCCAATGCCGCGACTCACGCGCCGAGGCGATACCCTGGTCGAGAGTTGTAGGCCAACGTTTGGTGTGAGAAAAACGCCACGCGTTGCGAAATCCAAAAGAATCTCTACGATGTGTCACATCAATCACATCAATCCCATCAATCAATCATTCATCAATCCATCACATGTCAAGTACATGTCAAGTACACATCACTCTCACCCCTTTTCCCAAGCAAATATAAAAGTCAAGCTTTTCTTACGAAGCCCATACCTCTCTTACACAAAAAGCGACAAAAGTTAAGCTTTTCTTACAAAGCTCATACCTCTCTTACACAAGAGGCTTCAAAAGTTAAGGATTTCTTACACAAACATCACTCACCACATCCATCTATCACTCTCTCTCTCCCTTTACAACTCCTCTCTTTCTCATTTGCAAAAATCTCCAAGCAAAAGAGATCCTACGTATGAGCCTCTCCCTCTCTTCCTAAACTCCAAGTGTGGCCCACCTCTTCGTCCCAAGATCTCTCATCTCAACCCTCCATTCCTCATTTCATCCATTGAAGTTGAAGCTAATGAGCTAAAGGACCCATAGGACCAAGAAGATCGGACGGTGGGTGCCTCTATATGGTAGTTTTTCTTGTTTTTATGATAGGTCAAGTGAGGCCCACCGATCCATGGTGTGGATCTCACTTGGGACCCTAAGATGTGGCCGATGGCTCGCTAGGATCATCATGATCATTCCATGATGGGGCCATTCTCCATGGACCCCATCATGATGTTTATTTCTTAGAAAAGGTCATCTAGACCGTCCATATTGGTGGGGAAAGGATCCCCACCGTTGATTCTAAATTTTGATGGTCCAATGTGTTAAAGGACCCACTTGATTGTACGATTCATTGTAAGGGAGGGCCCATAGTATCGGGGTCCCTCCATCACAAGCGTGTCCCACCCTCCATCTCTCTCTCTCTCTCTCTCTCTCTCTCTTTTATTTCTTTTTATTTTATTTTATTTTATTTGTAATAGGGTTGTGTGGCCCACTTGAATGGACCCCACCTTGAAGCATTTATTTGGCCTAAGTTTTCTTCAAGTGGGGCCCACTTTAAATGTTGTACTACACCATCCATCAGTGGTGGCCCACCTAACCAGGGCCCACCACAATTTTTTTTTAAAATGCCAAACCGTCCAGCGTCTGTGACGCTGGACGTCCCTGTGTAAAAAAAAAAAAGAAAAGAAGAGAACTTTGGGGTGAGCCACCTACATAGGCCCCACCTTGATGTATATATTAAATCCACGCCATCCACCACATTCCTTGGGATATTTTAACCGTTGAGCCAAAGAATGAGGTTGACGTGATCATCCAGTGAGCCATAATATCAGAAACTTGGGTGGTTACCCTTAAAGACATTTCCTGATGAATCTATGCATCTAAAAATCCCGAACCTTGGACTCATTGGGCTTGTTTTGAGCCCTTGAACTCAATGGACGGGGTGGATCATCTTGATGCGGGCCCTAGATGCGAAAAACCCCAGAAAATGGGTTTTTCCCAAAACTTTGCAAGAGGTAGAGGCAGAGCAGAGGCTCTGCCTCTGCCGTTTGACAAGCAGCAGCAGCGGCTGCACGCTGCTGCGTGCAGCGTCTGGGATGGGCGCCGTGCAGCCACCCATGGCTGCTGCTGTGGGCCCCACTATGATGCATATGTCTCATCCGTGCCGTTCATTTGATGGGCCCCCTCGTCAGGTGGGCCCCCTCCCAATTTTGGTCTCAACCGCTGATCAGGTGGCCCACGCCATAGGAAACAGTGTGAATGAACATCTACCATTGAAATAAATTCTGGGGTCCACAGAAGTTTTGGATCAAGATGAAATTTATGTTTTCCCTTCATCCAGGTTCGAGTGACCTTATGAACGGCTCGGATGGCATTTAAGAGTTGTGGTGGGCCACATTTATGGGACCCACAGTAATGTATGTATTTTATTCACACCGTCCACAATCCGTGGACGGTGACACTCACCATGATATATTTGTTTCATCCACCGTCCAGCGGACGGTGGGGCCCGATGTGATGCATGTGTTCCGTCCGCACCGTCCACCCCTGGACGGTGGGACCCACCATGCGTATGTGTTATATCTGTACTGTCCACCCTGGACGGTGAGACCGACCCCACCTCCCTTTTTGCCCACCTAAATTCATAAATGGGTTGGATGGAAAATAAACATTACAGTGGGCTCTTTACTTTTTTTTCTGATGGCAAACAAATATTTCAGTGGGCCTCTAGGCCATGGGATTGGGCCCACTTGATATGTTCCAAGGCCACGAGACTAGGCCCATTTGATTTATATATAAGGCCTATGGGTTTAGGCCCATTTGGTTTATATAAGACCTATGGGTTTAGGCCCATTTAGTTTATATAAGGCCTATGGGTTAGGCCCATTTGACTTATGTAAGGCCTAGGGTTTTAGGCCCATTTGAATCATATAAGGCCCACAGGATTAGGCCCATTTGATATGTATAAGGCTCTTGAGATTGGGCCCATTTGATGAAATCTAAGGCCCACGGATTTTGACTCATTGCAATGCACATAAGGCCCATTGGTGCGGCCCATTTATGTAGCCCATTTGATGAATAAAAGGCCCACATGATATGGCCCATCTGATATATATGTAAAGCCCAATGGGATGAACCTAAGGTCCATTGCAATGTGTAAACCCAACTTGGAGTATGTGATGATGTTTACGACGATCGTGCTGTAAGACTCGTATCTTGGTCCGTACCTTTCCGTACACTCCCGCGGTCGTACCGGTCGAATTTCGGCAACTTTCGACCCTTAAACAATATCGACGCGCGACCTGGATTCATGTACCGATAACCCGAGTCGACTCAACCCGAGACCAATACCATAGCGACCGCGCCGTCGTTGCGGTTCCGATACCGCGACTCGTGCGCCGAGGCGATACCCTGATCAAGAGTTATGGGCCAACGTTCGGTGCGAGAAAACGCCGCGCGTTGCAAAAACCAAGGGAATCTCAACGATGTGTCACATCAATCACATCAATCCCATCAATCAATCACCCATCAACCCATCACATGTCAAGTACACATCACTCTCACCCATTTTCCCAAGCAACCACAAAAGTCTTCACATCCCATACCTCTCTTACACAAAAAGCCTCAAAAGTCTTCACAACCCATACCTCTCTTACACAAAAAGCCTCAAAAGTCTTCACAACCCATACCTCTCTTACACCAAAGCCTCAAAAGTCAAGCTTTTCTTACACAACCATCACTCACCCATCCATCCATCACTCTCTCTCTCTCCCTTTACATCACTCTCTCTCTTTCTCTCTTTCTCATTCCAAAATTTCCAAGCAACAAGAGAAATTGCAAGGGTTCCATACGTATGGAATTTTCCAAGCCCCTCTAAACTTCAAGTGGCCCACCTTCCTACCCCAAAATCCCCCATCTCAACCCTCCATTCTTCATCTTAGCCATTGAAGTTGAAGATAAGGTGCCAAGGAACCCCTAGGAGCGAGAAGATCGGACGGTGGGTGCTTCTATAGGGTAGATTTTCTTGATTTTATGGTGAACCAAGTGAGGCCCACCGATCCATGGTGTGGATCTCACTTGGGACCCTTATTTGTAGCCGATGGACCACTTGGATCATCATGATCGTTCCATGATGGGGCCATTCTCCATGGACCCCATCATGATGTTTATTTCTTTAAGAAAGGTCATCTAGACCGTCCATTTTGGTGGAGAGAGGATCTCCACCGTTGATTCTCAATCTTGATGGTCCCATGTGTTGAGGGACTCTTTTTTTTGTATCATTTTCTTTTAAAGGAGGGCCCATAATGTCGGGGTCCCTCCATCACAAGCCGTGTCCCACTCTCCATCTCTCTCTCTCTCTCTCTTTTATTTTATTTTATTTTATTTCATTTTATTATATGTTATTGCAATGGGAGGGTGTGGCCCACTTGAATGGATCCCCCTTGAGATATTTTATTTTATTCAAGTGGGGCCCACCTTGGCTGTTACTCCCATGCCACCCATCAGTGGAGCCCACTTCATCAGGGCCCTCCACTTTCAAAAAAAAAATAAAAATATAATAAATAAACTTAAAACCGTCCAGACGCTGGACGTTTTACGGAAGGAAGAAAAAGGAAAGAAAAGGAAGGGATTGGGTGGTCCCTTAGTGTAGGCCCCACCTTGATGTATATGTTTGATCCAAGCCGTCCATCCCCTTACTCACTTCAATTCAACCGTCAAGAAAAAGAATGGGACTGATCCGAATATCTTGTGGGCCACAGCATGGGAAACATGGACGGTTACCATTGAAAATTTTTCTGGTGTTTCTAGGTCTCAAAAAAATTCGAACTCCGGACTCTTTTTGTCTGTTGCGAGCTGTAAAACACTAAGGATGGGATGGATTTTCAAGAAGCGGGCCCCACACATGACTTTTAGCAGAAAAATGAAATTTGGAAGAAAGGGAGAGAGGGTGGCACGTCTGCCACTGACAGCCGCAGCACGCTGCAAGCGGCAGCGTGCAGCGCCCGGGGCGAGCGGGCGTTCAGCAGGGACCCACGGCTCCAGCCGTGGGCCCCACCTTGATGTTTGTACGCTATCCAAGCCATCCATTGGGTGGGTCCCCATCTCAGGTGGGCCCCCTTCGAATTTCAGGCCGATCCAAGGATCTGGCAGCCCACACCATAGAAAACAGTGGACCTGAATGCCTACCATTAGAAACCTCTTTGGGGCCCACAGAAGTGTTGGATCAAGCTGAAATTTTACGTTTTCCCTTCATCCAGGTTGAGTGACCTTATGATTGGGTTGAATGACAGATAAACATTACAGAGTGGGCCCCACATGGGACCCACGATTGATGCATGTATCTCTAAGTCCACCGTCCAGTGGACGGTGGCACCCACTGTTGGGTATATGCACTCCCACCGTCCAGCGGACGGTGGGGCCCTTAGATTGTATGTGTGATATCCGCACTGTCCACTGGACAGTGGGACCCACCTTGTTCATGTGATGAATCCAAACCGTCCACCCACTTGGTAAAGGCGTCGTAGGCATGAGTGTAGATTGGGTGGGCCACGTACCTATGGGTTAGGCCCATTTGATGTGTAACAGGCCTATGAGTTAGGCCCACTTGATTTATGAAAAGCTTACAGGCTAGGCCCATTCGATTCATTTAAGGCCTAGGGGTTTAGGCCCACTTTGATGTGCATGCAAGGTCTATGGGTTAGGCCCATTTGGACTATTTAAGGCCTATGGGCTAGGCCCATTTTCTTTGAAAAAGGTTTATGGGTTTAGGCCCACTTGATATGTCTCAAGTCCATGGGACTAGGCTCATTTGATGTACTTCTAGGCCCAGGTAATTGGACCCCCCTTTTGTTAAAAATTTAAAGCCCAAGGAGGTAGGCCATTCGATACATGTAAGGCCTACGGGTTTAGGCCCATTTGAATTTATGATTAGGTCTATGGGTTGAGGCCCACTTGATCTACATATAGGGACCAATTGGTGTGGCCCATTGGTCTTACATAAGGCCCATGAGACTAAGCATTTGATGTCATCCAAGGCTCTCGGGTTTTGACCCATTGCAATGCACGTAAGACCCATTGGTGTGGCCCATTTATATGGCCCATCTGAGGAATAAAAGGCCCATAAGATATGGCCCATTTGATACATGTGTAAGGCCAATGGGATGAACCTACGGTCCATTGCAATGTGTAATCCCAATACAGGTTATGTAGCGACGTTAAGAAGATTGTGCCTGGGAAGCAATGCTGGTTTGACGTCCACATTGCGAGTGTAATGATGGTTGGATGTCCACATTACGACTCTCCTTAGGGCCCATTACTGGACCATGTTTATCGTATTTAGGCCGTTCAGGCTCATCTGCATTGTAAGATAATGCATTTTATTATAACATGTTTAGTATAGTTTCATGACCCATGATCATACGCATCATATGCATGCTTGATATGAGGATTGACTGATCATGGCATATGCCTTCGGGCAGGTTGTTTATGGGCTCCCGGTTAGGCGGTGTTGCCCTACATGAGCGCACGGTATGCGCAGGATTGGTTGCATGACTGGATAGCGTGATTCATGCATTCCGCATTTGTGTGATATGGTTGTTGTACGCCCTAGCGACATCAGGGCCGTAGCCTCCACAGACGCATCGTGATTGGCAGGATTGGATACCGGAAATCTTGTTCTACATGGGGTACTATAGATATCCCTGGGTGAAAGTCCCTAAACCCTTATGGTACCAAGAGGTTGCTCCAACGTCTAGACCGAGTGGGTAGATGAGCGTTGAGTGCCGATTACCAGACGGTTACGCTCTCCACTGTGTCGTGGTCGGTTGGAAGGGGGTACGGCCTTACCCGCCCGAGTGTAGGGGGCAATGCTAGGCTGAGTTTGACCAGCTCGAGGAATGGGTCCGCTATCGACGAGTCGCGCCCGATATTGGCAGACGGATAGTGAGGTCTCTTCCACTTACCTTATTGCGCGCGATGTGGCGGCAATCTGGTTTAGAGTGTACTAGACCCCGGTGATATTCCATACTTTGAGCTGTACTGATATGTGGACATTGATGAGGATCTGTATGCTTGAGTTGCATTGCACATTGCATGGCCTTGGGATGGCCGATACCATTCATGTCTTGCATTGCATAGCCTTGGTACGGCTCATGACGTTTTGGTTCCATCTGCATATTCCGCATTACTCTGACATTGCATTCATATTACTACCTTGCGCACACACTTTCACCACCCTCTAAGCTTTCTGTAAGCTTATGCACGACCGTTGCGTGCAGGTGACGTTGGACTGCAGCAGCGCTGAGGCAGGAGCACGTTGCTGATCATTTTGGAGTTTTTGTTATTTGCCATTGTATTTCCCTTTATGCTCATTGTACTTGTAAAATTTTTTTTATCATAGTGGAAATGTAATGGAGTGCTTGGTTGTTATTTGTGGGTTATGCCTTTGGTTATGCTGATTATGTATCAGACTGATGTTAAAAAAATCCTCCTTGTAGCATCCCAGGATCGGAACCTGGCGAATGGGAGCTAGGAGCCGAGAATGGGGTTCTACGGAGGCTGTCGGCGCCGGATTCGGCGATCGGGAATTTTGTGAGCCCGGTTTCCGAGTTTGGGGCGTGACACGTGCCTTGGAAGAAATGTTGGTTTGACGTCCACATTTCGAGTGTAATGCTGGTTGGATGTCCACATTACGACTCTCCTTAGGGCCCATTATTAGGCTCGTACTTATTGTGTATAGGCAGCTCAGGCCCATCTGCATTGTAAGGATAGTTCATCTCATTATAACATGTTTACTATAGCTCCATAACTCATGATCATACGCATCATATGTATGCTTGACATGAGAATTGACTGATCATAGCATATGCCTTCGGACAGGTTGTTTATGGGCTCCCGGTTAGGCGGTGTTGCCCTACATGAGCGCACGATATGCGCAGGATTTGTTGCATGACTGAATAGCGTGATTCATGCATTTCGTATTTGTGTGACATGAGTATTGTACGCCCTAGCGACATCAGGGCCGTAGCCTCCACAGACACATCGTGGTTGGCAGGATTGGATATCGAAAATCTTGTTCTACATGGGGTGCTATAGATATCCCTGGGTGAAAGTCCCTAAACCCTTATGGTACCAAGAGGTTGCTCTAATGTCTAGACCGAGTGGGTAGATGAGCGTTGAGTGCCGATTACCAGACGGTTGCGCTCTCCACTATGTCGTGGTCGGTTGGAAGGGGGTGCGGCCTTACCCGCTCGAGTGTAGGGGGCAATGCTAGGCTGAGTCTGACCAGCTCGAGGAATGGGTCCGCTATCGACGAGTCGTGCCCGATATTGGCAGACGGATAGTGAGGTCTCTTCCACTTACCTTATTGCGCGCGATGCGGCGACAATCTGGTTTAGAGTGTACTAGACTCCGGTGATATCCCATATTTGAGCTGTATTGATGTGTGGACATAGATGAGGATCTGTATGCTTGAGTTGTATTGCACATCGCATGGCCTTGGGATGGCCGATACCATTCATGTCTTGCATCGCATAGCCTTGGTATGGCTCATGATATTATGGATCCATCTGCATATTTCGCATTATTCTGACATTGCATGTTCATATTACTATCTTGCGCACACACTTTCACCACTCTCTAAGCTTTCTATAAGCTTATGCACGACTGTTGCGTGCAGGTGACGTTGGTTCGCAGCAGTGCTGAGGGAGGAGCACGTTGCAGATCGTTTTGGAGTTTTTTGTTCTATACCATTGTATTTCCCTTTATGCTCATTGTACTTGTAAAGTTTTTTATCATAGTGAAAATGTAATGGAGTTCTTGGTTATTGTTTGTGGGTTATGCCATTGGTTATGCTTACTACGAATCAAACTGACGTTGAAAATCCTCCTCGTAGCATCCCAGGATCAGAACCTGGTGAATGGAAGCTAAGAGCTGAGAATGGGGTTCTACAGAGGCTGTCGGCGTCGGATTAGGCGATCGGAAATTTTGTGAGCCCAGTTTCTGAGTTTGGGGCGTGACATTACCATAGGTTTGCTCCATATAGGTGAGGATTTGATTCAAAAACTTGATGTTTTATTTTAAACCAATCTGATTTAAATGATTTTTAAACATGTAAGTATACGAATCAGATGTAGATACGGTATGTATTATGAGATCGTTCCCACCAGGACTGGTTGTCACAATTTAAAATTTAAGACTCTTCTTAACTAATCCAACAAATATTTGAGCTAGTGATTAAGAAAAATAATCTAAAAGGATAACCGAGAGCAATGAGTAAAATTCAATCAAAGAGAATATTAGGACTTTCGAATCCACCCCTAATTATCATAACTCTTATTTTACCTGTTGATTCACCTTAATTCAGATTGATATAAATTTTAATAAACAATGTACACCCCATGTCTTTGGTCGGGCACATAAAATGTATAATCCTTTAAAGCATATGGATCACATCTTTCCATCTATGCTCAGGCATGGAGAGATGTGGATTCCCATTTCTTCGAATATCGTCACCTAGGCCTTGGTAACATATGCCTTAGAGAGCCAATGGACGGTTCAGATTGTCGATATGGATAATAGGTGGGGCCCACAACTCCAACGTCGGATCGGACAACGTTAACGCTATTGAAAACGGAAGTTTCCATTTTTTTAAGGGATGTAGTCGGTCAAACCGACTTTGACCGCCTGATATTATCCAGTGCACATCGAATACACTTGTGCATTGCGCACTCTCAACTCCGGTAAAGTCCATGATGATGGATATGAGAGATCCGTTCCTTACTCTAGTGACTTGTGAACAAATAGTTGAGATGTGAAAATTCTACAATTCATGAATGGTGAGTGAAATTTTTCTCCTGGAATCAAGCTCACGATAAACTTTATAATCAAGTTTAAAATATTAATCCATTAATTAGAACATTCTAAACATTGAGTTCCACGAGTGTATACTGCAATCTCGGCTTACAATCAGTAAGAGATCTAATTGTCAATTTCATGATATCATTGGTAATTAACAACGGAATGCATGACAATTGAAACCCACACTTTCCTGACAGGTTAACTTTTCATTCTATCAGCCCTTGATTGATTTTTTTTTTTTTGAATAGTAACGCCATGTAGGGGAATCAAATCCTCACCTATAGGGAGCAAACCTATGGTGAAAACTTATTGCCTAGCCTTTCTCACATGTCAACCTAGGGAATCGAATCTACACTTATAGGGAGCAAACCTATGGTGAAGATTATGCGACTTATCCTTTTAATTTTTCTTACTGAACTGATGCTAAAAAAAATTATTTTTCAGGCTAGTTCCTTTCATGTTTAGTGATTACCAGGTTAATCATTCAATTATTGAACTGAAACCTTAATGTATAAGCAATATGTGATATGTGAAATCATGACTCAATCAATGTTTAAAACTTCTAATCATGGATTAATAATTCAAACTTAACTGCGAAATCTAACAGACAACTGAATCCAAGAGTCATAAATTACCAACATCATGTATCTTTTAATTTTAAAATCACAACTATCCTTCAAAATCACTTCAAATTCAAATTTTCACAATTTTGCTCAAGACTAAGAAAATACTGATTAGGTAACCTAATCTCTCACATCCAACTTAAAATCCATATTGTCCTCAATGTAAAAGATAGAAGCATGCAATGCTCAGGGGACAACGAAAATAAAAGAGGAGTGATGGAAAGATAGTACTTGGACGGAAAAATTAAGAGGCTTGCCTAAAAATATCAACGTAAAAGCGAGTCAGCCCAAGAGAGAAATCAGTAAAAGCAAAATAAAAAAAATAAAATCACAAAAAGAATATCCTACCTATACCACTTTCACAGGTGCTATCGATTGCATTTAGCGTATGCAACAAGCCTTTAAACCCCTAGGTTGCTCCTAGTGGATGAGTTGTAGTCTTGTGAGGGTTTGCAGCAATGTTACCTATAAACATTAAACTAATTAACGAGGAAAAAAAATAAAAAGAAAAAGCTGGGTTGCCTTCCAGGAGCGCTAAGTTTAATGTCTTCAGCCAGACAAACAATGAAAGCAATCATGAACCATCGGCCGGTATCTTGGTAAATTTCTCAGAAGGTTTTTTAGCAAGATCATCCAAAAGCCCGTTTTGCAGTAAGCTTAGATGTCGTGGAGCGTTAATAACTAGAAAAATTGAGGGACCTCAGCATAAAGTGTTCTTTTTATCGTTTGAAGTGTCCAAAGTATATATGATTCACCTGTGGCAGAAAAAATTTTGAAGTTAGTACACCATGATGAATCAAAGAGTACTACAAGTAGATGAAATTCAGAAAAATTTGTAGTAGGTGGTGTAGTCTCGACAAACGCCGATGTTTCACTCTATAGTTCAATTTTTAATCTTCCTCATTTAATGGTAAACATTCAGGATCTGGGGAAGGAAGTACTTCAGAATACGGGTTCTCTCGATTCATGACAACTGTTGAGGTATTATTTTGCAAGGCATTCACTATTTCTTATAACAGGGGATCGTTTGAATATGCAAAATGTACTAAGCAATCATCTAAAGAGTTGGGACGTTCAGCTGAGCATGATTTATTTTCCACATTGGAGATTGTGATGATTTGTCCAAGGAATTCATCGTCTTTGAAAGTGGATGGAAGTATACTCTCTTGCTCTAACCCTGCGCAAAAAATTTGATGATCAAGAAACGAAGTATTAATGTGAGGACTCTGCTCATTAATACTACTCAAAAGAGGTATTGAATCGTTAAAAGTGTATAACTCAAATGGTGGCCTCAACTGGGTGGTTTCAACTTCCAGAGTTATATAAAGCAGTTCATTTATTTCCTGAATCATATCATCATCTAATTTAGGAGAGTGGCCTAAACATGTTTTACGAGAGTTAGAAGGGTCGGTTGTAATGAGCTCATCCTCCACTTTTAAATCAAACATATTAGATGAGAGGAGTGGCTGATTTTGACCGACCACTTCGTGTACTTCTTGATCACTGACCTGGATCATACTTGAAATTGATTTCGGGAGAATTTGTGGTGAACATTCATGATCATCATCCCAATACATATTATCGTCTAATTCTCTGTCATTCACACTTGGGATAACATTGCTTTCCTCACATTCTATTCCTAAATTAGATGGAGGTTCAAATAAGCTGACCTCTTCATCATCATTAAAATCGAGTATCTCATGTGAGTGAAGTGTGTTATCATCATTGTATTCGAAAGACACCCATATCTCTTCACCATTCCTTTGAATCGCTATCGAGATCGATTCATCTGAAAATTGAACTATATGCTCATTAACATAATTCAACTCTTCATCCCAAATTTCAGAGTGTTTTAAAAGTGAGTGAAGATCACCTTCCTCACATTGTATTTCTGGATTGGATTGTGGCTGAGATGAACTAGATTCCATTAGCACATCATAAGTAGGGAATCCAAAGGAATAATCAATGGGTTGTGATCAGAATGAATTAGTCTTCATTAGCCTATCAATGTGTGATTCAAGTGCATCTAATAATTTCATCATGTCATAGGCTGTGTAACTCGGAGATGACTCCTCTTGGATCATTTCTGGTGGATATTCAGAAGTAGGGAACCCAAGAGAATAATCATTATAACATGTTGTTGGTTCATTTTTTCAATTTTAATGTTTCCACTGATTATAGTCATACGGATCATAGGAGGGAGAATCTGATGGTTGATAATAGTCCTCACGCCTATAGTTATGATAATCCCAACACTCACGTACTGTCTTATTAATCTGTGGGGTGTAATTATTCTCCCGCATATGATCGAGTAAGGACTTCTTAATCAGTGAATCATTAGATTCCGGTTGGTTCTTAATGATAGTTTTAGAAAAGTTTTGAGACAATGGTGGATTTCTATCATAATCATTATTCCAATATATATTCTTCTTCTTAACATACTGACATTCCTACCCGTGCATATACATGGTGAAACCCTAACTCTTAATCTAATTCTAAAGGAAAAATCCTACACCAATTTAGAAATAGGAAGAGAGATAATTAGAAAGAAGTTAGCAATTTGGAGATCTATGTTAGAATCCTACAAAAGAAAACAAAACAAGTTAGTTTTTTAAAAAAACAGAAAATCTAAAATTAGAAATTTTCTAAAGAAGAACAAAAAAGAGTTAGTTTCTAAAAAGGAAGGAAATCCTATAATTAAAAAGTTACTAAAAATAAAAATAGAAAATTAGTTTCTAAAAAAGAAAGTTTTTAATCTTAGAAATGAAAAGCTAAGTTAATTTCTAAAAAGGAAAAAATTTCTAAAACTAGGAAATAGAAAGTTACTTAAAAGAAAAATCTAAATCTAAAATTAGAAAATAGAAAATTTCTAAAAAGAAAGCCTAGACTTAGAAAATTTTTAAAAAATAAAATTCTAATTCTAAAAATAGAAATTAGAAAAAAGTAGAGAATTTAGAAAGGGATTACCAAATTAGAAGTTCAAGTGAGGACCCTACAAAACAGAAAATAGGTTAGTTTCTAAAATAAAATAAAAAAACTTTAACCTAAAGTTAGTAAAATCCTAAGGTTATGAATTATGATAAGAGAGAATCCTAAATCCAATTGGATCGAAATAATCCCCAGCAACAGCGTAAAAAACTTGATGTTTTATTTTAAACCAATCTGATTTAAATGATTTTTAAACTCGCAAGTATACGAATTAAATGTAGATATGGTACGTAATACGAGATCGTTCCCACGAGGACTGGTTGTCACAATTTGAAATTTAAGACTCTTCTTAACTAATCCAACAAATATTTGAGCTAGTGATTAAGAAAAATAATCTAAAAGGATAACCAAGGGCAATGAGTAAAATCCAATCAAAGAGAATACTAGGACTTTCGAATCCACCCCTAATTATCCTAACCCTTATTTTACCTGTTGATTCACCTTAATTCAGATTGATATAAATTTTAATAAACAAAGTACACCCCATGTCCTTGGTCGGGCACACAAAATGTATAATCCTTTAAAGTATATGGATCACATCTTTCCATCTATGATCAGGCATGGAGAGGTGTAGATTTTTATTTCTTCGAATATCGTCACCTAGACCTTGGTAACATGGGCCTTAGAGAGCTAATGGACGGTTCGGATTGTCGATATGGACAATAAGTGGGGCTCACAACTCGAACGTCCGATTGGACAACGTTAATGATATTGAAAATGGAAGTTTTCATTTTTTTAAGGGATGTAGTCGGTCAAACCGACTTTGACTGCCTGATATTATCCAGTGCACATTGAATGCACTTGTGCATTGCGCACTCTCAACTCCGATAGAGTCCATGATGATGGATATGAGAGATCCGTTCCTTACTCTGGTGACTTCGGAGCGTTAAATCCATGCTTTTAATACACTTTTTCAATCAACGCTCTTTATTTCATCCTGCAACAAAACACAATTAAACTATGACATTAAGCATTATCATGTTGGTAAAATCGGGTAATAGTCGAGGTCTAATATGCAATATTTGACCCTCATCATCCATTTTCTCATAGCCACACCATGCAGATAATCCTAGCGCATGTTTCCTTTGAATGTCTACTGCTGATTGGGGGAGAGGTGTGGCCCTTACTGTGGGGCCTATCTTGAAGTATCTATTCTATATCTATGTTGTCATTTGTCTCACCGCACAAAAAAAAAGAAGAAATAATTCAAATCTCAAGTAGACTGTGCCATAGGAAATAATAATGATTGAACATTAAAAGCTTTTTGCAGGTTGTGAAAGTTCCGTATCAAATTGGTATTTGTCTTTTGTTTTTTCCTTCATTTAGGTTTGTGTGACTATATCAACATGGCAAGTAAAGATTATGATGGCCACTAAGAAGTTTTTAATGGTAGGGTGTTGAGGGTCAAATATTGCATATTTGACCCCGATTATTTCCTGAATTTACCATAAGATACTGTTTAATAGCCCGATTTAATTGTGTTTGTGTTGCAAGGTGGATTTACAGATGTGGACTGAAATTAGATGCTAAAAGTATGAAATTAATGCTCAAGATTCACCAGAGCAAGGGGCGGACTTCAGAGGACCAAGATTGACGGATATACACGGTCAGAAATTCGAGAAAACTAAGAAACTGAAGCTCAAGTGGCTTGAAACGTGCCCAGAGTGCAAGATCACATGTTTTCTACCATCCGTTCGGTTCAAAACTTTATACGTGGCCTGAGGACAAGAAATTAACCGTACAAGTCAATTTTCAGCCAGTGGATCCCTCTGGAAGTGATCCAATGGACAGATCAGCCTATAAATCAGTGAATTGGGGCCCGCCTGAGTTATGGATATGCTTCAAAAGTGTTCTGGACGGATAAAATGAGATGGTGAAAAGGATGGACGGAACGGATTACAAAAAAACATCACCATGGGCCCTACATATGCAGTGCGTGTACATAGTGTACACGCACTGGCTGTGCACCGGACGGTCAGCCCGGTCAAAACACGGGCTGACCCGTCCCTCCTCCTTCTTCTCTGATTCAAACGGCGGACGCACTGCATCCGCCGGTTCATACTTGTGGGCCCCACTCGACGTCCAAAGTGATGATCTGAACGGTCCAATCGGTTCACAACGATGTCCTTACTAGGACCATGGAAACTACACACCGTTATTTACACATGTGCGTACACGGGTGGAGATACACAAGACGTGCGCAGCAGAAGGAAAGTAGAAAATCTCTGCTTTCATCGCATCATCGGACAGACAAAAATACAAAATTCCGCCCGAAATTCCGAGAGGAATGCGGTGGACGGGGTGGATTTCTCAAAAAGACAGCAAGGTGGGGCCGCCATCATCACAGCGCAGGAAGTGCGCAGACTCTGTTTGCGCGTGACCTGCGGGCGATCTAGGTGGGCCACCACCGTTGATCAGACCCAAGATCCAAGCCGTCCATCGTGTAGAGTGCTCAAAAATGTCCCAGGTGACGTTCTCCTTTTCAACATAAAGTAATGGAAGGAGGGAGTATCTGCCTCTGTTTCCGGTGCGAAAATAGTATCTTACACATGTAGGTCGGTTGCTCCGCGAAAACCGACTATTGCTGCGTAATGTTTCTTCACTCAGCCGACTTCCCTGCTGCTATAAAACAGAGGGAGAAAGATGTGGGGAGGGGAGTTTTGGGGGGTTGGACGTGGATCCACGGCTGGAGAATTCCATCCTTGGGATGGCTTGGATGTGGGAGAGGAGGAGAGAGAGACTTTTTCTTTTTCTTTTTTCTTTTTCTTTCTTTTCTTCTTCTTTTTCTTTTAGTTTATTTTGGATTTTGGCCACATCATGTTAGGCTAAAACCCCTTAGCTAGGGCTAAGGGGTGAAGCTTGTAGTGAGATGGGAGATTTTATTTTATGTTTTTAATTTAATTTTAATTCTTGAATTGACGTTGATTTTAGTTGATTATTAATGGCATGTTTTGTTTAGTCTTTAATGGTCTGTTGTGACTGAAATTACAATGGGTCTGCAATGGCTTGGAGCATGTCATTTTCCCCTTTATGTTTATGACGTCAGGAAGCCCCGTTGTTCACCATAGTCTCCTGGGCATGGTTGGATGACGGTACCCTTCTTAACTTTCATACATGTGAATGGTTGGTAATCAGCTTAATTCTGTTGTTTGCCATAGTCCCCTGGGCATGGGTTGGTGATGGAATCCATTCTAATTCATACACCTTTCATCTCTTTGAAAACTAGATCAACGGCAGTTCAGTAATTTCCATGATTTTTGATGCAAGTATAAGTTCTCCCTGATCTCTACAAGTGGATCCTCTGAATCCCTAGTTTTCTATTCCTGATTTTTCCTAAGTTTTAGATAATCATTCCATCATTATTCCTCAAATCATAATTAGTTTAGATTTCGGCTTATTCTAGTTCAAATTCTACTTAGTTTCAGAATACGTACAAGTTTCAGTCCCTTGGGATTCGACCTTGGTCTTACCGAGTTATTACTACATCACAACCCTGCACTTGGGGAGTGAACAAGTTTTTGGCGCCGTTGCCCGGGACTGTTGGATACATTTTTCTAAAATTAATTAGTTTTAGGATTAGTTTAGGATTAGATTTTTTTTTTAGAAAATTTTAATTCTAGGTTTAGAAGCTTAGTTATTTTCCTTCTTAGAAAATTTTCATAACTTTAGAAACTTGCTATTCTTCCTTCTATCTGATTTTTAGAACTAACTCAATTTTTCTGTTTTGTAGGAAACTTCTAATTTAGTAAGCTCTTTTTGATTTCCCTTTCTTTGAAAATTCTTATTTTCTCTATAAATTAGTTTACTTTTAATTAGGACTTTCTATTCTTAGAAACTAACTTGTTTTGTTTATTCTGTAGGATCTTAACCTAGGACTTCAAATTTGATAACTTTTTTCCATCTTTCCCTTTTATTTTATAGATTTCTTCTTCCTTTTTCTTAGGTTTAAGTTAGAATTTGTGGGCTGAGTGTGTTCTATGCCCCAATGGGCATGCTACAACACTCGACGTCTTGTGACTGAAGGAGGATTAGTTGAGGGGTTGACTGTCCATCGCAGGACTAGACACCACTTGAATTCTCCTGAGATAGAGGAGGTTATGGCTGAAAATCAACCTCAAGCACTACCCCAACCTAGGGTTGAGGAAGTACATGATGAGACTGAGGTGCACCACACACCCCCGCTTCGTACTTTACGAGATTATTTACAACCGGTGGGGGTGAGTACGCCCTCATGCATGATTTTTCCTGCGAATATCGGACAAATGGACATCAAGCCAGGGGTTATCCAACTCCTTCCCAAGTTCCATGGGCTTGAATCTAAAGAACCATACTTGCATCTGAAAGAGTTCGATGAAATCATAGGCACGTTATATTTCCCTAATGTATCTGAAGATACAATTAGGTTGAAACTCTTTCCATTTTTCCTGAAAGAAAAAGCCAAGATGTGGTTACATTCACTGCGTCCTAGGTCCATTGGCACATGGAATGATATGCAGAGGGAATTTATAAAGAAATTTTTCCCACATCATAAAACAATTACCCTCAGGAGAGCAATCATGAACTTTGCCCAAAAGGAAGATGAAACATTCTTCCAATGTTGGGAAAGGTTCAAAGATCTGGTTAATGCATGCCCACAACATGGCTTTGAAATATGGCGCATTACGAATTTTTTCTATGATGGGCTAACATCTTCCATGCACCAAATGGTCGAGACAATGTGTAACGGAGATTTCATCAATAAAAATGTCGACGAGGTATGGGATTACCTCGATAGTCTCGCTGAAAAAACACAATCATGGGACTATTACCCAAGGACGAACGCTACGTCTAGGCTAACTCATTCAAGGGAAAAATGAGGAATATATCTCCTAAAAGAGGATGATGATCTTAACGCTAAGGTGGCTAATCTCACTAGAAAATTTGAGGCCATGGAAGGAAAGAAGGAAAAGGTTAATGAAAGTGTTTGCGACATCTGTGATTGTAACATTCATACTACTGAAAATTGTCCTTCAATACCTGCCTTTCGAGAAGTATTGAATGAACAATCTAATGCCGTAAATAACTATCAAAGACCTTTCAATGGACCACCCTCTAATACATACAATCCTGGTTGGAAAAATCATCCAAATTTCAGTTGGAGAAATGGACCAACGGCTACACCTCAAGGTTTCCTAAACCAAAATCTAACTCAAGAGAAACCTCAAGGGAATTTGGTTCTAAAATATTTTTAAAAGCAAGAGCTTTTCAATCAAGGTATGATGCAAGCCTTTCAAGACCTTACAAAAGCAATACATGAACTTAAGGCTGAAAATACGATTGGAAACAAGGAGAGCTTCCCAGCTCAACCTCTTTCCAATCCTAAACCGCATTATGGAGTTAGTGATCCCAGCTCTTCAAATTAAATGGGGCACGCTAAATCCATCACCACTCTTAGGAGTGGGAAGCTTATTGATAAAATCCTTCCGGTTAGGCCCAAAAAGCTTTAAGAACCAGAAGAGGACAACAATGATGGATCTAGTGACGCCCCACAAAAATTTGAACCAAAACCTCTAAAAAAGCCAGTTGCTCCGTTTCCCCAACGGTTGGTTGAACCAAAACGTCTCTCTGACTCTCAGGATATCCTAGAGGTGTTGAAACAAGTGAAAGTCAACATTTCTCTGCTTGACGTTGTAAAACAGATTCCTTTATATGCTAAATTTCTAAAGGACTTATGCACTACCAAACGACGGAAAAGTGTTCAAAAGAAGATCTCCTTGACTGAGAAAGTGAGTGCCATCCTGAAACAAGATGTGCCGCAAAAATTCAAAGATCCCGGTTGCCCAACCATATCATGTGTAATCGGGAACTATCGAATTTATCACGCACTTCTTGACTTAGGAGCGAGCGTCAATCTAATTCCCTACTCGGTATACTAACAGTTAGGCTTGGGTGAATTAAAATCCACTCGAACCACACTACAACTTGCTGATCGTTCTGTTCGTGTACCAAGAGGGATCATCGAGGATCTGTTGGTCTAGGTTGATAGATTCTACTACCCTGTTGATTTAATCATCTTGGACACCGAACCCATCAATGACACGAGCACTCAGATTCCCGTCATCCTTGGTCGCCCATTCCTGTCCACTTCAAATGCAATTATCAATTGCAGGAATGGTGTTATGACTATGTCTTTTGAAAATTTGACATTGGAATCAAATATCTTTTTCAATAACGGCAGCAGCTCAGAGGATGATGACGATTTCCACGATGTTAACATGATTGATTCTTTTGTGGAAGACAAAACACCTCTCACCTTATCCTCTGATACTCTAGAGACGTGCCTGGCCCACTCCCATGATCTTGATGATGATATAATTAGGGAGACGTGTGCCATGCTGGATACTGCACCGGTACTTGAAGTTAACCGGTAGAGGCCACAAATTGAAGAATTGCCCCAAACTGATGTAGTGCCTCTACCGTTTAACCTCAAGCCACCGAAGCTTGACCTAAAACCTTTGCCCTCTGATTTAAAATATGTTTATTTAGGTCAAGATGAGACATACCCGGTGGTGATCTCTGCCCACCTGGAGAAAGAGCAAGAGAGTATGTTCATATCTACTCTCATTGAGCATAAGGGAGCTCTTGGATGGACGATAGCGGACATCAAAGGAATTAACCCATCGATTTGTACTCACTGCATATATCTTGAGGATAATGCAAAGGCTGTTCGGCAATCACAACGTAGATTAAATCCAAACATGAAGGAAGTAGTTAAGGCCGAAGTTCTCAAACTATTGGAAGTGAGGATCATATACCCCATATCCGATAGTCAATGGGTGAGTCCAACTCAGGTGGTTCCTAAGAAGTCCAGGATCACCATCGTAGCCAATGCCAATAATGAACTCGTGCCAACCAGAGTTACGACTGGTTAGAGAATGTGCATTGACTTCAGAAAGCTGAATACCGTCACAAGGAAAGACCACTTTCCTTTACCCTTCATTGATCAAATCTTAGAAAGGCTAGTTGGTCATTCCTATTACTGTTTCCTTGACTGGTATTCAGGTTATAATCAGATTGAAATCGCCCCTGAAGATCAGGAAAAGATCACATTTACATGCCCCTATGGCACCTTTGCTTACAGAAGGATGTCATTCGGGTTATGTAATGCCCCTGCCACCTTTCAGCGATGCATGATGAGTATCTTTTCTGACATGCTGGAGAAATATTTAGAGGTCTTCATGGATGATTTCTCTGTTTTCGGTTCATCTTTCAGCGAGTGCTTAGCAAGTCTTAAATGTGTGCTGAAAAGATGTAAAGTAAAAAATTTGGTACTTAACTGGGAGAAGTGCCATTTTATGGTTCAAAAGGGAATTGTCCTTGGGCATATCATCACGTCCAAAGGAATCGAGGTAGATAAGGCAAAAATCGATCTTATCTCTAACCTACCTCCACCCAAGAACATCAGAGACGTGCGATCCTTTTTAGGACACGCAGGATTTTACAGACGATTCATAAAGGACTTTAGTCTCTTCTCTCGTCCTTTATGTAATCTTCTTCAAAAGGATACACCATACGAGTGGACTGAGCAGTGCCAAGAAGCTTTCACTAAGCTTAAGGGAATGTTAACCACTGCACCTGTCATGCAGCCACCCGACTGGAGTCTTCCTTTTGAACTTATGTGCGACGCCTCTGATTATGCTCTTGGAGCGGTTCTAGGCCAAAAAAAAGATAAGCGGCCTTATGTCATTCACTACGTAAGTAGGACTCTAAATCCTGACCAAGTGAACTACTCGAGTACGGAAAAGAAAGTATTAGCTGTAGTGTTCGCTTTGGATAAATTTAGGTCCTACCTGATCGGATCCAAGATCATTATTTATACAGATCATGCGGCACTTTAGTATCTTCTTTCTAAGAATGATTTTAAGCCCCGCTTGATACGATGGATCCTTCTACTCTAAGAATTTGATTTGAAAATCAAAGATAAAAAGGGAGTAGAGAACGTCGTGGCCGATCATCTTTATCGCCTTAATACCTCTAATTCCCTTGAGGCGACCCATATAAATGACATGTTCCCTGACGAACAACTGTTTAGAGTCTCCCATTCACCTTGGTTCGCTGATATTGTTAATTATCTTGCTACAGGTTCCATACCGACACATTGGACATCACAAGATAAGAAGAAATTCTTTACCAAGGTGCGTAACTTTTTCTGGGATGATCCATATTTGTTTAAATATTGCCCAGACCAAATCTTAAGGAGATGTGTGACAGACGATGAGCATCAGAGTGTCATCTCCTTCTGTCACTCACATGCCTATGGTGGTCACTTTTCTGTTAAAAAGACTACGGCCAAAATTCTATAGTGTAGCTTTTACTGGCCCACTATGTTCAGGGACACTCATGAGTTTTGCAAAGCTTGTGAGCGTTGTCAAAAATTGGGAGCATTGTCCCGTCAAAATATGATGCCTTTGAATCTCATCCTTATCATTGAAGCATTTGATTGCTGGGGCATTGATTTCATGGGACCATTCCCTCAATCATTTGGAAATCTGTATATTTTGCTCGCCGTAGACTATGTCACTAAATGGGTTGAAGCAATTTCGTGCCGCAAAAATGACCATCGCATGGTCATTAAATTTTTGAAAGAAAATATCCTGTTGCAGTTCGGAACACTTCGAGCCATCATTAGTGACGGGGGCTCACACTTTTGTAATAGACCATTCGAGAGTTTAATGAAGAAATATGGTATCTCTCATAAGGTGAGCACCCCATACCATCCACAGACAAGTGGACAAGCTGAAATTTTTAATAGGGAGATCAAACATATCTTGGAGAAAATGGTTAACCCTAACTGTAAGGATTGGTCAATCTGATTGACTGATGCCTTATGGGCATACCGTACTGCTTTTAAAACTCCTATTGGAACATCTCCCTTTAGACTTGTCTATGTGAAAGCTTGTCACTTGCCCGTGAAATTGGAACATAAAGCATACTGGGCGATCAAAAATCTAAATTTTAATTTGGACAACGCTGGCTCGTTACGCAAACTTCAGCTGAATGAACTTGAAGAAATCCGGAACGATGCATATGAGAACTCGAGAATTTACAAGGACAAGATGAAGGCGTTTCATGATCAACATATTCTACGAAAATCATTCACGCCAGGTTAGAAAGTCCTTTTGTACGATTGTCGACTCCACTTTTTTTCGGGTAAGCTTCGATCTCGTTGGACCGGCCCTTATATTGTTGTCACTGCTTATCCTCAAGGAGCCGTCGAGATAAGAGATCCCGACAATGGCAAGGAGTTTAAAGTAAATGGACATCGATTAAAGCCATTTGTCGAGACATTTGATTCAGAGGAAATGTTCATGCCTTTGATTACTCCTGTTTACCAAGACTGATCTCCTAGTCTGATGGAGGTATAGGTAGGTTTATCGCTTTCATAGGACTAAGATTGTTGCTTTATTTATCTGGCTGAAGACGGTAAATTTAGCGCTCCTGCGAGGCAACCCAGCTTTTCATTTCATTTTTTTAGTTAGATGACTCAATGTTTGTGGGTAACATCACTGCAAACCCTCACAAGACTACAACTCGTCCACTAGGGGTAACCTAGGGGTTTAAAGGCTTGTTGCATACGCTAAATGCAATCGAGAGCACCTGCGAAATTGTTATAGGTAGGATTTTATTTTTATTATTTTTATTTTTCTTTTTCTCTCGTACTAACCTACTCTCTCCCAGTGATCTCTTGAAAATTCTCTCTCGATTCATTATGCAGGTACTATTTTCCCATCACTTTACTTTCGTTGTCTCATGTGCATTGCATGCCCATATCTTTTACATTGAGGACAATGTAGATTTTAGGTTGGGGGTTGGGGAGATTAGGCTTCCTAATCAGTATTTTCTTGGTCTTGAGCAAAAATTGTGAAAATTTTTAAATTATTTTTGAAAATTCTTATGAATTTGATGTGATTTTGACTATCATCTAGAGCACGTAAAATTTCTAGAAACGTGATGTTGGTAATTTAAGACTATTTTCAAGATATCTCTAATTTATATTTTCAAGATACGTGATGTTGGTAATTTCGGACTCTGGAATTCAGTATCTGTTAAATTTCACAATTAAGATCGAACTATTAATCCATGATTAGAAGTTGTAAACATTAATTGAGTCATGAGTTCACGTGCCACATCTTGCTTTCACATTAAGGTTTCATTCTGATATTGAAGGGTTAACTTGGTAATCACTAAGCATGTGAGGAAACCGCTTGAAAATTTGCCCATCATGATCAATTAAAGAAAAAAAAAAGAAAAAAAGAAACCTTTGGAAAAGGTTTGGGTGAATAATTCTCACCATAGGTTTGCTCCCTATAGGTGAGGATTTGGTTCCTCATGGATGATTTGGAAAAAGGTCGGCGAATAATTTTTACCATAGGTTTGCTCCCTATAGGTGAGGATTTGATTCTCCTTCTTGATGTTACTTTCAAGGAAAAAAATCAAAAGCTAAAAAACTGAAAAGATGATCTGTAAGACAAATTCTGGGTGTCCTGAATACTCTACTGGTTACCAATGATATCATGAAATTGACAATTGGATCTCTTAATGATGATAAGCCGAGAATACACTATACATCCATGGATCTCAATGTTTAAAATTTTTTCTAATTGATGGATTAAAACTTTACACATGATTATGAAGTCTACCATGCTCTTGGGTCTAGGAGAAATTAATGCCCAACATTCATGAATCTTAGACTTATAGTATTTGGATTGTTTTCTAAAAATCACTCGAGTTCATAGAACTCGTCTTGTAATTCTCAACTTATTTTTCGCATACTTTGCTCGGAACTAGCAAAATACTGGTTGGGAATTGTGTTGAGGGTCAAATATTACATATTAGACCCTGATTATTTCCTGAATTTACACATAAGATACTGTTTAATAGCCCGATTTAATTGTGTTTGTGTTGCAAGGTAGATTTATGGATGTGGACTGAAATTAGATGCTAAAAGTATGAAATTAATGCTCAAGATTCACCAGAGTAAGGGACGGACTTCAGAGGATCAAGATTGACGGATATACACGGTCAGAAATTCGAGAAAACTAAGAAACTGAAGCTCAAGTGGCTTGAAACATGCCCAGAGTGCAAGATCACATGTTTCCTATCATCCGTTCGGTTCGAAACTTTATACGTGGCCTGAGGACAAGAAATTAACCGTACAAGTTAATTTTCAGCCAGTGGATCCCTCTGGAAGTGACCCAATGGACAGATCAGCCTATAAATCAGTGAATTGGGGCCCGCCTGAGTTATGGATATGCTTCAAAAGTGTTCTGGACGGATAAAATGAGATGGTGAAAAGGATGGACGGAACGGATTATAAAAAAACATCACCATGGGCCCTACATACGCAGTGCGTGTACATAGTGTACACGCACCAGCTGTGCACCGGACGGTCAGCCCGGTCAAAACACGGGCTGACCCGTCCCTCCTCCTTCTTCTCTGATTCAAACGGCGGACGCACTGCATCCGCCGGTTCATACTTGTGGGCCCTACTCGACGTCCAAAGTGATGATCTGAACGGTCCAATCGGTTCACAACGATGTCCTTACTAGGACCATGGAAACTACACACCGTTATTTACACATGTGCGTACACGGGTGGAGATACACAAGACTTGCGCAGCAGAAGGAAAGTAGAAAATCTCTGCTTTCAGCGCATCATCGGACAGACAAAAATACAAAATTCCGCCCGAAATTTCGAGAGGAATGCGGTGGACGGGGTGGATTTCTCAAAAAGACAGCAAGGTGGGGCCGCCATCATCACAGCGCAGGAAGTGCGCAGACTCTGTTTGCGCGTGACCTGCGGGCGATCTAGGTGGGCCACCACCGTTGATCAGACCCAAGATCCAAGCCGTCCATCGTGTAGAGTGCTCAAAAATGTCCCAGGTGACGTTCTCCTTTTCAACATAAAGCAATGGAAGGAGGGAGTATCTGCCTCTGTTTCCAGTGCGAAAATAGTATCTTACGCATGTAGGTCGGTTGCTCAACGAAAATCGACTATTGCTGCGTAAAGTTTCTTCACTCAGCCGACTTCCCTGCTGCTATAAAACAGAGGGAGAAAGACGTGGGGAGGGGAGTTTTAGGGGGTTGGACGTGGATCCACGGCTGGAGAATCCCGTCCTTGGGACGACTTGGACGTGGGAGAGGAGGAGAGAGAGACTTTTTCTTTTTCTTTCTTTTCTTCTTCCTTTTCTTTTAGTTTATTTTGGATTTTGGCCACATCATGTCAAGCTAAAACCCCTTAGCTAAGGCTAAGGGGTGAAGCTTGTAGTGAGATGAGAGATTTTATTTTATGTTTTTAATTTAATTTTAATTCTTGAATTGACGTTGATTTTAGTTGATTATTAATGGCATGTTTTGTTTAGTCTTTAATGGTCTGTTGTGACTGAAATTATAATGGGTCTGCAATGGCTTGGAGCATGTCCTTTTCCTCTTTATGTTTATGACGTCAGGAAGCCCCGTTGTTCACCATAGTCTCCTGGGCATGGTTGGATGACGGTACCCTTCTTAACTTTCATACATGTGAATGGTTGGTAATCAGCTTAATTCTGTTGTTTGCCATAGTCTCCTGGGCATGGGTTGGTGATGGAATCCATTCTAATTCATACACCTTTCATCTCTTTGAAAACTAGATCAACAGCAGTTCAATAATTTTCATGATTTTTGATGCAAGTATAAGTTCTCCCTGATCTCTACAAGTGGATCCTCTGAATCCCTAGTTTCCTATTCCTAATTTTTCCTAAGTTTTAGATAATCATTCCATCATTATTCCTCAAATCATAATTAGTTTAGATTTCGGCTTATTCTAGTTCAAATTCTACTTAGTTTCAGAATACGTACAAGTTTCAGTCCCTTGGGATTCGACCTCGGTCTTACCGAGTTATTACTACATTACAACCCTGCAATTGGGGAGTGAACATGGGGCATTCAATCGCCACTCTCCTGTAGTATTGTTCACTTAAGATTTGGATATGTTTCATTTTTTAGAATGATTTGAAAAAGTGGATGAACAACATGGACGTAGAATACACATGTTAAAATGAAACCCACAGTAAGGACTGCACCATATTAAGTGAGGCCAGGCAGCTCCTAATCCGCTACAGATTGGTGGGAAGAATTGGAATATGATAAGAGTCATTTCTCCACACGACATGTGAAAGGGTTGTGGACTAATAAGGTTTGCCCATATATGGGTCCTTATTCTTTCCTTGGCGGCGGACTCGCAGTGTTGGGGGCCGTTGCACAAAACCTTAGGATCTAGCCTCCCAAAACACACCAGAATTATGAGATAATAAAGTAATGAAATAAATCAAAGCATAAATCACATGACACGAGATTTTTACGTGGAAAATCCTAAAAGAGGTAAAAATCACAAGACCTCGTCCAGATCAACAATCCATTTTGAAGTATGTTACAACTGATGACAAGCACACATTGCTTGGATCAAACTTTCTTCACTCATGCAGGAGTGGATAAACAATAAGAGATTTTTTTTTTTAAATGGAGAGATCTCAAAGATCATGAGGACGTAGAAGTGCTGAGATGTTGAATGCACAGTAGATTACCTCTACGAGCAGAACCTCCCTTTCACACGCTTCCTCTCTCTCTCTCTCTCTCTCTCTCTCTCTCTCCCTCACACACATTTGATAGCTCTAAACCCTTTAGCAAACCCTTACAAAGCTTTAGAAAACTCTCTTACGCACATAGGGACCCATATTTATAGTTTAGGAAACTCCTTTCCACACCTCTGTGAAAACTGCCTCAAATTTATGCAGTCCACATAAAATCTATACATGAATCTGAGTAACTTCAACTAGTCGAGCAGGATCCTCGACCGGTCGAGCGGCCCACACGATCGGTCGAGAATGTCCCTCGACTGGTCGAGCACCACAGAGTCCCAAACTAATTTGCTCGCTGGACTTTGAGTCAAGCACCACTCGACCGGTTGAGTGGCCTCCTCGACCAGTCGAGCAGCCCACTCAATTAGTCGAGTGAGCTCGTTCTCTCATTTTCTGAGGTGGAAAAACCCATAAATTTCTCCATTTTGGACTCAGGAGGAATTTGCATTCTTCAAGCCAACCCTGTTTCTACAAGCTTCAAACTTATCCTTGAGTAATGCCTTAGTCATCATGTCTGACCCGTTATTGTTCGTGTGAACCTTCTCAAGCTGTAACACCTTCTGTTCCAAAGTATCCCTGATCCAGTAATACCGAATCTCTATGTGCTTTAACTTGGAGTGCTGACTTGGATTCTTGCTCAAGTGTATAGTACTTTGACTATCGTAATAGACCACGTACTACTCCTACTTCAGGCTAAGTTCCTATAGAAACCTCTTCATCCAAAGCATTTCTTTACATGCCTCTGTGACTGTAATGTACTCAGCCTCTGTCGTCAATAATGCTACGATTTTCTGTAGCTTGCTTTGCTAAAAGTTCGCTCCCCCTGCAAACATGAACATGAATCTTGATGTAGACTTCTTAGAGTCTATGTCACATACCATATCTGTATCTGTGTATCTCTCTAACACAGGTTTTCCATCACCATATCATAGGCTTAACCTGGATGAGCCTCTTAAATACCGCAGTATCCATTTCACCGCCGCCCAATGCTCTTTGCCAAGATTGATAAGATACTGGCTGACAACACCAACCGCATATGTTGTTTGGGTGTGCACACATTATAACATATATCAAACTTCCTACTGCTAATGTGTAGGGTATGTTATGCATCTCATCCACCTCTGCCTTCGTCTTGGGATACTGCCTGTCGCTCAATCTGAAGTGACCATCTAGTGGAGTACTGACCAGCTTTACTACATTCATATTGAACTGATATAGGACTTTCTCAATATATCGCTCTAGGACTTTCTCAATATACTGCTCTTGTGACAGCCAAAGCTTTCTGCTTCTTCTGTCACGGGTTATCTCCATTCTTAGGATCCGTTTAGCCGAGCCCAAGTCTTTCATTGCAAATGACTTGCCCAACTCCTGTCTTGTTGATCTTTTTAATGTCTTTTCCCATGATGAGTATGTTATAAACGTATAACAGTAGAACTAAGAAATCACCAATGAGAACTTGTGCGTGAACACGCAGTGGTCTGACTCCATTCTGTCATATCCATGCTTTAATATGAACGAGTTGAACTTCTTATACCATTGTCGTGGAGCTTGTTTCAGCCCATACAAGTACTTCCTCAGCCTACACATTATATGCTCTTTGCTTTTGAATTCTAACCCTTCTGATTGATGCATGTAGATCTCTTCTTCCACGTCACTATAGAGAAAGACGGTTTTAACATCTAACTGCTCTATCTCCAGATCAATGCTATCCATTAACCCGAGCAACACCTGTATGGATATCATCTTCACCACGGGTGGGAATATATCCTTGAAGTCTATGCCTTTCTTCTGACCAAACCCTTTCACCACAAGTTTGGCCTTGAACCTCGTTTGTGAATTTTTCTGCTCAATATTATTTCTGAACACTAACTTGTTGCTCAGAGCTTTCCTGTCCTAAGGCAGTTTCACTATATCATAGGTGTGGTTCTTATGTAAGGATTCCATCTTCTTTTACATAGATTTCAACCACTCCCCCTTATGTTTGTCGGTTAGGTCCTCAGAATAATCTTCTGACTCTCCCCCATCAGTGAGTATAATGTACTCACGCGGTGAGTACCTCTTGGATGGATATCTATCCCTAAATGACCTCCTTACCTATGGCTCAACAAGTGGATCATGTGGGGGCTGTTCCCCTGGTCTATCTTCTGTAGGAACTCCCTCGTCCTTTGCGCCTTGTTGTACTCCTCCGTTATTAGGTAACACGGGAGGAATAACTGGATCCATGTCCTCTAGCTCACCTGAACTTGGTTGGTTCTTCTCTAGCTAACAAATATCTTTTATACATTGATCTTCAAAGAATACACATCTCTACTCCTGACGAGCTTCTTCTCGGTCAGATCCCACAATATGTAGTTAAACTTTTCATCACCATACCCCAAGAACACACATTACCTGATCTTCATATCTAGCTTAGACCTCTTGTCCTTTGGTACGTAAACAGCCTGCATCTAAATATCCTGAAATGACTGTACAACGAATCTTGTCCAGTCTACACCTTCTCGGGTACTTCTCTATTCAACGGGTTGATGGAGACTTGTTTATTAAATACACTACTATATGCATTGCTTCTCCCCAGAATGTTTTGGGCAACTTCGCATGGGATAACATGCATTTGATTCTCTCTATAATGGTGCGATTCATTCACTCAGCCATACCATTATGCTGGGGGGTCTTGAGAACTGTCTATTCATGCTGTATACGTACGGACTTACAATACTCATAAAAGTCACCAATGTATTCACCACCATTGTCAGTTCGGATGCACTTTAATGATTTACTTGTTTCTCTCTCGACCATATCATGAAATAATTTAAATACACAAAAGACCTCGTCTTTGAATTTTAAAGCATAAATCCAAACCCTCCTAGATGTATTATCTATAAAAGTGATGAAATACAATGCCCTACCCAAGGTTTTTATTCTCATAGGACCACAAACATCAGAATAAACCAAATCTAATGCATGCACTTTATTAACATGGGAAATAGATTTAACGAATGAAACTCTATGTTGTTTCCCTAATAAACAATTAATGCAGATTTTGAGAGGTATACCTGTCACATCTGGAAGGATTTGCTTCCTTGCTAGTAGTTGAAGCCAATTTTCACTCATGTGGCCTAGATGCTTGTACCACATGTCAAAAGCTGAATCTTCCGCTGCATTCAACACACCCTTGCACATACTCCTTATATAGGATGCAACACTTCTTCCCTCTGGTTGCGATCAACGAACCCTTGATGAGCTTCCAGCACCCACCAACAAATCGACTCATAGCTATCATCATCCAACCTTTCCATCAACATCAAGTTGAGTTGAAGGTTTGGGATATGCCTCACATCCCTGAGAACCAATGTGCAGCCCACATCAGTCTTCACACAAATATCACCGACCCATACGACCTTCGACATGACAGAATTTCTCATCTTCTTGGTCCTAAAGTCACCTAACTTGTAGCTTGTAAAGAAGTCCTTGTGTGGAGTCACATGAAACGAGGCTCTTAAGTTTATCACCAAGTCAGTGTCTTGACTCGTAGCCGTGAGACAAACATTATGATCTGTTAAAAGAATAACTACAACGTCGCTATTTAAAGTGATCGTAGTGGAGTCTGAATCATCTTCCTTTTCCATTTCTTTTCCTTTCTTGTCGTTATTATTCTTACAATATTCATGCTTGTAGTGGCCCTTCTTGCCACAAGTTCAACATTTAATATATCTCTCCTAGTACTTGACTTGCCTCTTGATTTATGTCATGCCTTCCCACTCTTTTTATTTTTTTTTCTCCCCTATCCTTATGTCACAAGGGCCTCTTGCTGAGTGGACCCTTAAGACTTCCTCTTTGTCTCCTCATTGAAGAGAAAACTAGTTAGTTGTTCCATGGACACCTTTTCGTCTGGCGCGAAATTACTCAGAGACACCACCAATGTCTCCTAACTATCAGGCAATGAGCTAAGCAATAGTAATGCCTGTAATTTATCGTCTAGGACCATCTTCATAGCGAAGAGCTGATTCAATATGTTGCTGACCTCATTCACGTGCTCAACCACAGAACCACCATCTTTAAACTTGAGATCGCAAGTCATCTTATCAGAAAATTTTTACTACCAGCTATCTTCCTCTCATATAACTCTTAAGTTTCAATAATAGGCTAGCAGCTGAGGTCTTTGTAGACACATAGTGGAATACGGAATCATCCAGCCATTGTCTAATAAACCCTACTATCTTCCAGTCCAATTTCTTCTAATCATCATTTGATATATCCTTTGACTTTGCTGATATGCCTTGAATTGGAGAATACAAGTCATCGCAATAAAACAACTCCTCCATTTTAGCTTTTCATATAGTTCAGTTAGAACCATTGAGACTGATCATCCTTAATGAGCCACCTTCCATAATTCAGAACCGATCTCACTCCGTTCAACCAATCTGGATGCTCTAATACCACTTTGTTGGGGACCGTTGCACAAAACCTTAGGATTTAGCCTCCCAAAACACATCAGAATTATGGGATAATAGAGCAATGAAATAGATCAAAGCATAAACCACATGACACGAGATTTTTACGTGAAGAACCCTTAAAGAGGTAAAAACCACGAGACCTAATCTAAATAAAAAATTAACTATGAAGTAGAATGTTACGATCGATCATAAGCACACACCGCTTGGATCAAACCTTCTTCACTCACGCAGGAGTGGATAAACAATAAGATAATAAAGAAAAACAGAGAAATCTCACCAATCACGAGGACGTAGAAGCGCTGAGACGTCGAGTGCACAATATATCACCTCTACTAGAAGAACCTCCTTTCCACAAGCTTTCTCTCTTTCTTTCTCTCACACTTTTGATAGCCTTGAACCTTTTGGCAATGCTTTAGGAAACTCTCTTGCATACCTTAAAACAGCCTTAAGGACACATATTTATAGTTTAAGAAACTCTTTTCTGCACCTCCGTGAAAACCACATCAAATTTACGTAGTCGGCACAAAATCTGGACATGAATCTACATAACCTCGACTAGTCGAGTAGGGTCTTCAATCAGTCAAGCAGCCTACTCGACCGGTAGAGAATGTTCCTTGACTGGTCGAGCACCATGGAGTCTCAAACCACTTTGCTTACTGGACTTTGAGTCGAGCACCACTCGACCGATCGAGTGGCCTCCTGGACCAGTCGAGCAGCCCACTCGATTGGTCGAGTGAGCTCGTTCTCTCCTCTTTCTGAGGAGGAAAAACCCATCATGCAAGCGTTTCAACACCAGGTCTAGGGTTCGAGTACCCATAGGTGGTTAAATACCATTATGGTGGAAGTGTTCTTGTAAGAAAAATTAAAATAAAATAAAAGGATTAAAAAAAAAAAAAAGTTCACCCATGACCCATATACTGCATTAATTAGGTGGATGGCTTGTCTTTTAGAAATAAAACACAGGAGAAATGCCATCCATTACTTTTTCATATAGTTCATATTTTATCTATGGTCACTTCAATTAACATACGATTGTCTGATTGTCTAATATGAGTAATTTTATAACTAAACCATCCATGCTAGGGTCTGCATTTATATGGGCTACCTGATACATCACCCTGCCACATGTCCTGTGATGAGATGGGTTGGCAGCGGGTTCAAGCCTGCGGGTTATGTATTCAGATTCCATGAAAGTAATTGGATTCGGATCTTATGGGGTTCTGATTTGGGTACCCCATACCAATTCCTCTCATAGCATTGCGCACTATAAGTTATAGTGCTCCTTGTCCGAACACTCGGAGAATCCAGTCCATTAATTTAGAGTATTGATTAGGTTCAGCAGACGTTTCATGGGCTACCATGCTGATCCGAAAAATATCAACCATTTAATCAATGGTCTTTTTAATATGAATGGTCCAGATTCTTTACATAAAAATAATTCCAATCAATAATTTAATCCAAATGATGCATCTACCCGTACTTTTGAGAATCCGGAGCGAATGGGAAGACCCATGATAAGTTAAAAGAGTTTTGCTTGCTAACCTCACACGTGTGTAATAAAGCTCTTGTACATGCCACACATGTGTTGGCACGAGATCTAATCCGTCCATCGGTTAGCTTGACCTTGTACTTATTTTCCCAAAAAGAAAATCTAATTCAATGAGCATGTGCTGTGTTATTATAAACAAGTAGATGGGTTGGAAAAAAGCATCATCCAAGTTTTTTGAAGCTGTACGGTTGTTTTTCAAACTGTAACCTACATAAGACAGATATTTTTCATTGTCAACCGTTTAATAAATGTCCACCGAGATGCATATTATGTAATGTGCCTATACGACATATGATAATTTAGACAGCTAAATTCAACTACTTGTATGCCACACGTGTGTAATTCCTTAGTAATTTCTAAGTGCCTGCTAATCGTCCCTCAAACTCCGGAGTATAAAACGTTTTTCTCAATTTAAAATTGAGTTAGATTTTGCTAAGTTAACAACACTACAAACAGCCCCATATGCTATATGGGAGATGATCCTAGCCGTGCATCGGCAGGAACTCGCCTTTTTAATGATTCAGACCAAAAGATCGAGTCCTTCCACTCATCAAAGGGTAGCAGTAGAATATATCGAATGTGATTCATTGGCTAGTTTTGTAACTATCATGGCTGTGCAAGTGATGCATTGTGGAGAGTTACAAGACTGTTTAGGCACCAGGACATCTACACTATCTGGACCTTCCAATGCACGGCTCGGATGTCCAATACACATAAAAAGCTACTTTATATAGTAAAACCACATGAGGATATAGAATTTGCTCACCCATTGTATTTTGCGTGGTCATTGGTTGATGATCCAAACCGTTTATATCATAGGTCCCACTGTGGATGGCAAAAATTATGATATTTTAAAAACTTGGAGATTGTGATTATCTGACATTCCTAAATACATGTACATTAGACAGAGTGAATCAATAGGGTCCTGGTGGGCCTGTATTTTACCAGTATCACTGTGGATGTGTGGTCCATTCTGGTGATATGGAAAGTAGATTTACTACCACCAGCATCAATGTGTGATGCGTCAATTGAAAGACAACAACTCTTCGATATTTAAAGCATTACCCTGTAGATTTTATATATATAAACCTATTTTCCAAGATAGTGGCGTCTAGGCTCAGTTAGATTCTTCCTTTGCTGATTTCACCAGAACAGGGGGCTTTTGTTAAAGGCCGTTCAATAGCAGAGAATATAATGTTAACTCAGGAGCTTTTCAGGGATTTAAAGAGGCCAATCCGTGGGGGAAACATTGTCTTAAAGCTAGACACGGATAAAGCATATGACAGAGTTAATTGGGCCTTTTTGAAGCAAGTTTTGGTGCATTTTGGTTTCAACATGTCTTGGATTCAGTTGGTGGAAAAATGTTGGGTGAATAGTTAGTTTTCGGTTCTTATAAATGGAGAGATGGCGGGTTATTTTAAGTCTTCAAGGGGTCTGAGGCAGGGAGATTCGATCTCTCCAAGTCTGTTTATTCTCTCTGCAGAGGTTCTTAGTAGAGGTTTGAAGAGCATGTTGATCCGTCAGGTTAGCCGGCCTTTTGCTGTGGGTAGAGGGTGTCCTTTGATCTCGCATTTGCTATATGTTGATGATACCCTTATTTTCACAAATGGTAGCAAGTCCTCGCTTCTGGAGATTAAGAAATTCCTGAATTCTTTCCAAGCTGCTTCGGGCCAAAGGATAAATTTGAGAAAATGTTCTTTCTTCTGTTCAAGAAAGCAATCTAGTGCTAGGATCAACACCATGACAGCAATCCTAGGTTTTGGAAAATCGTCGTCAGTCTTCTCTTACCTGGACGTTCCTATGGCGGATGGCAGGTTAAAGTCTAGTGCGTTTAGGCCCTTGGTGGATAGAATTGTGGGTTGTATCAATGGGTGGAAGGCCCGTATGTTATCACAGGCAGGGAGAGTGGTTCTAGTGAAGAATGTTCTATCAGGTATTCCTGTCCATTCTATGGCAGCTGTTCATATTCCTTATCAGGTATTGAAATTGATTGAGAGGCACATGGTGAACTTTTTCTGGGGTTGGTCGGAAGGGAAACAAAAGTGTCACTGGAAGAACTGGAAGGTGTTGGCTTCGCCAAAAGAGGAAGAAGGTTTGGGTTTTAGGAAGCCTGCGGATGTTATGAGAGCTTTCAGGCTTAAAATGGCTTGGACTCTACAGTTTCGAAAGGAGGATAATATTTGGAGGTCTTTCATGTCTGGTAAGTACCAATACGATTTGTCTCCAAGGGCTTTGGACAGAACAAGGAGGCTTTCTTCTCCTCTGTGGAAGTGTATCAGGAAGCTCATGTCCTTTGTGGATTCCAGAGTTCAATGGCAAATTGGTGTAGGGAAGTGCAATTTTTGGAAGGCCAAGTGGACCGGTCTGGGTCCTCTTGTGCAGTTGGCTGATGCAGAGGTGTCGGATGGATTGCTAAACGCCCAGGTGTGTCAGGTTTTGGGTTCAGGTGGACCTCTTCCCCCTTCAGCAGCGTTGCTTCTCCTTCCTCAAGGAGTAATTCATCATGTTTTTCAGGCCGGTTTCTGTATTTTTGAGGAAGCAGACTTGCCAATTTGGCCTTTCACGCCTTCAGGAGACTTCTCCATCAAGTCAGCGTGGTCATTGGGCAGGGCTCTAGGTCTGAGTCGTAGTTGGTCCCGGTGGGTTTGGCATGCAAAATTGCCGCCTAAAATCTTGCTTTTCGTCTGGAAGGTCATCCAAAAAGCAGTTCCGGTGGATACTGTGGTTCAGAGCGGAGGTGTTCACCTGGCTTCAAAATGTGTTTGTTGCGCCCTTCCTCATTCCAGTCCTACGACGTTGAGTCTCTACTCCTTTTGTTTATCACTAGCAGCCTTGCTCAGAGAGTTTGGTCTGAGGTTGGGGTTGGTTTGCTATTACTGTTCTGGTAGCCACTTTGGTTGAGACAAGACTATCTCAGTGGTGGACGGCTATCTCTTCCAAGTAGGATTATTTGACATTTCAAAGGATCATTCCGTGCATTGTTGTCTAGGAGATTTGGAAAGCCCGTAATGAAGCAGTTTTTGAGGGTAAAGCGGCTTCAAGTGATCGGGTAGTAGTGAAGATCAGGTGGTGGATCAATTGGCTCAGCTCTGCCTGTGCCGTTGGAAGGGTGTCTACGACTGGGGGGACAGTTAGAACCTGGTCTGATTGTGCCCCGCTGGTCGCTCCAGCAACTATCGGCCGGGCACAGGTCGTTATATGGGAGAAACCAGCGACGGGTTGGGTGAAAGTCAATGTCGCTGGGTCAACTAGGGGAAATCCAAGCAGATCGGGAGGGGGTGGCATTGGTAGAGGGGATAAGGGAGAGTTCTTGTTTGCGTTTTCAGCCGGGTATGGTGTTGGATCGAATTCTGTTGCCAAACTTCGTGCGGTGCATGACGGTCTTTCTCTTGGACTCCAAAGGGGTTATCGTCAAATCATTCTAGAATTGGACTCTAGGCTGGTTGTTGATGTGTTAAGCGGTGTGGCTAAGCCGGGCTGAAAATGGAAGGCTTGGTAGTATAGAATTTTTCGGCTGCAGCGTTTCGGTAATATCAGATTCGTTCATGTGTTGAGGGAAGGGAATTCTCCTGCGGATCTCATGGCACGGATTAGGAGTGCTTCTCAATCTTCTGTTTCTTTCGACCAACAATCGGATCTTCTACGTCAGGTTAGAGGCTCCATCTTTCTAGATAAAGTAGGTTTGGGTTCGATTAGAGTGGTGTAATTCCCACCGCTGTTCTTTTTTTTGTAATTATTTGGTGCTTTCATCGGTGGGCCCCCTGTTTTATGTAAAGGGGTGCTCAGCTGTATAGGCGGTTTTTTGTGAAAAAAAAAAAGCCACATTATCTCCAATATATATATATATATATATATATATATATATATATATATATATATATATATATATATATATATATATATAAACTACATATGTGGACATGACAGGTCCGAGATCCAGGGTCCTTACTCTTGCCCGGGTGGTAGACTCTCAGGAGTTTCAACTCCCGGTCAAGGGTTCGAGTACCCATAGGTGGTGAAATTCCACCAGCGTGAGTGTGTGGGGTGTGTGTGCGTGTTAAAAGAAAAAAAGAAAAAAAGGTCCGAGATCCAAACCATCCATCACCATATTGATGCGGCAGTCGAAGAATGAGGCTGATTTATTCGGCGGGTGGGCTACATTTTGCAAAACAAAATATATGGCTACAAATGAAGATTTTTCCAACCAATCCACCTGTTTCCAATATCAGGGCACGTGTTGATTGTATTTGACTCAAATTCAGTCATGTGATGTGTATGTGCCAGGCATGCCAGGGTTGAATGTAGCTTGAAATGAAAACACCTTGTGACTACAAGTATTGAAATAGATTAATTAAAATTAGATTTGTATAAATCAACTGTTTATCCAGTCATCAGTTGAAGAATCAGGTGATTCGTGAAGGAAAAGGTTCATCTTTCTAATGAGTTCTTTTTATTTTTGAGAAATGACTTTCAACGAAGATATGATACCTCACACTGCTCAACGCGAACACGATACATAGCTAAAAGAAATAAAATGAGAGCTGAAGCCAATAATATTAATATCTCTAGCATAACTACAATCGATTAGAAGATAAATAAAGAAGGAAATAAAAATGATAACCAATAACAATTTATTCACGGTAGCAGTCATTTGTTCATCACAAGGTGGTCGTTAAGGTGATTTTCTGTTCATTACTTAAGATCGTGTTCTGTGATAAGAAGGTCAATGGTGAAAGGATCTTCAAAAATCTCTATCATAACTTGCCTAATTTTGTCATGACCGAGCCTATGGCCTTTCTTATCTTGCAATGTGTCTATGCGACAACCTTTACTCGAATTCTTTTGAACGTATGACATGTGTTTCCTAACGAAACTTTCCTTGCTCCTCGGAGTCTCCTCTAACTAATCATATCAGTTGTAAGGAATTCATCCTGATTGATCTTTCGTACAATGGTGTTGCCCCATGTTGACTTTTTAGTTGTTGATATTACGATGTAAGATTGAGTATAAATAAATTGAACCAAAATTTCTTTATGAGAAAAGATATACAAATGTTGGACTAACATGATAGTAGATTAGACATGGTGAGGACAGATGTTTGGCATGTACAAGAGCTCTGTTACACATGCATGTGCACTTAGCAAAGCTTTTAATTTCCTTTCACGGTGTTTATGGTTTTTCTCTCCATTCTAAATTAAAAATAAGGACAAATAGGTCTTTTTGCCCCAATTATTAAGTTTGGAAGCTAGCAGCATTTCTTTTAAAAAATAGCAATTGTGAGAAATTTTTGGATAAAAATTTCTAATTTCTTTTATAAAAGAAATGCCAAAAGAAGAAGAAGAAGAAACAGTAAGGTGTGGGAAGCAAAACGTCTTTTAAATTTGCAGGCCAGCCTCTGAACACGTGTTTTCAAAAATTAAAAAAGAAAGGAAAAAGCCGAAGAAGAAACAAGGAATATAAAAGCTAGAATCAGTTTTCAATGGAAAATCATTTAAAAGCTTTTTTTCAGGGCCCCAACGCAGCATGAGCTATTATATATATATATATATATATATATATATATATATATATATATATATATATATATATAGGATTTAAGCCGTGCCTGTTGATATGACTACTAATCTTATTAAACTAGGTCATGGGCGGATTAGCCTGATTTGCAGGACAGATTATTCACGATCTGCCCCACCTTGTCAATGGCCAAGATCTTGCACACTTGTGTCAAGAGGTTCACCTCTTACTTGATAACTTATTAATTAGCAGCCGTTCTTTTTAAAATCATGGACGTGATGGTTCTACTCGTTACTCAAATTTTGTACACATGGCACACCTGCAACTAAAATTAACCGTCTCGAGGTCTCTTATGAATGTAGGTTACAATACGTCCTCAGATCAGACAGATTGGACAATCCAACCTTGGCTTAATGAACATTTTTTCGTTACAATATGGTCCATTGACTTAACCATCAATTAGATGTTGATCAATGGGCCAGTTAGGGCATTAGTTTGGTGCAGGGGTTGGTTTTTTTTTTTTTTTTAATTATTATTTTTAAATACCAATTTAATATGTTTCCCACAAATTTTACAGTTTAGTACCGATTATAAGTACAGTTATTGTCACACTATCTCATGCCATGACCCATTATCATATATGATCTGTTAGGGGTCCCTTCTCAAGTGGAGGTGGGACCCACATGTATAGGCTTAAGAAGTCTTTTATTCCCACATGCATGGCTTACGTGACGTTTCCTTTGCCACATGTGTGTGAGTGGTATTTTGGTATTTTAACCAAGCAAGTTAAATTAGAGAAAATGAGCTCTTTTGTTTAGAGAATTTTGTAGCAACATCGAGAGTTTTCTTTCTTGGAGAAAAAGAGGATCAAGAGTTTTCTACCACCGAAATCTTCACATCTGGGTTAGTAAGGGTCAATCTACATCACTGGTTTCTTCGATTGTCTTCTCTAAGGGTTGTGCTGGGAGTTTCTACAATCCCTAGTTGGTGAAAATTTTCTATTTGTCATGTTACTTGTAATTCACCATTAGGTGATGTAGTTGGGATATTCAAGAGAAGTCTCTCTCTCTCTCTCTCTCTGAGCTCGGCCAACCATTGTCCACGACAACACGATTGGTGGGTGTCAATTAAGATTTATGTGTGTGTATATATATCATCAAATTACATGTATACCTTCAAAATATATAATAGTTTCTTATGTTTCATCCAATAACATCTTTATTTACTATTGAACTTCGAGGATTAAAAAATTATGCGTATCCATCATACAATTGGCCATCTATAATTATAATTCAAGGTCATGTGCATTAGGACCATGCGTTTGATATATATTGAAATCATGTGAATTAGAATTAATGTGAATTAGAATCACATTTGGGTATATTTTGCATCAACACTAAGATGGAGCCCACCTAAAGTAGAATCATATAAATTAGAATTAATATAAATTAAAATCACGTGACTTTGAAACCCAATAATTGTACATGATCCAAATTAGACCAACTATTTCGGGTTTACTTAAATCGTTTATTGTTAATTAGTTGTTTAAATTGTTAGTTAGATTATTTATTATTAAATTGTTAAAATTTTAAATTGTTAGTTAGATTGTTCATTGTTAAATTTTCATTAATTGTTCAATTCGTTATATTATTTTTTATTTTATTTTATTATTGTATTATAGAATAATCAGTTGTCCATTTGAGAATTTCTATATTGTCATGTATAGATGCGTATGTTTATGGAAGCACAAAATCTCTTAAATAGTCCAATTTTTGAATAGTTTAAAGTTGAATAAATTATAATGCTTTCATTTATTCTAATTTAAATGGATACGCTTGTTCCGATTCATCTCTTAATTTCTCTATGAATATATTTCTTGCATTTATTTTCACTTTCAAATATCCACACTTTGTGTAAATAAAATGCAGGATTAACATTTTCGAAGAGATACGGGACAACTCTCAAGGTTTACTTTCTGTTCATAAGTTTGACAAAAAGAAACTGAAAGAGTAGTATGTAAGATTAGTGATTGTTGAAGAAAAATCTTTCAGAATAATAAATAGGAAAGTTTTCATGCGATACAATAAATTTCTTAACTCTCAAGTTAAGGTCTCCCACATCACTATGAAGAGAGAATGCATGAAGATGTACTTAATGAGAAGATAAAAATGAAAGAAGTTTTGCCATTAGTCTTCGAAATAAGTTTAACTTATGATTTGTGAACGGCGTACATTAATCAAAGAAATATATACATTTTATTAACTGCACTATATTGATCATGAAAATTGAAAACTCTACAAGATAATTTTGAACTTCCACCACCTTTCTCTTCCTCATACTGGTTTACTTAATTTTATATTGCATTTACGATTGTCTACAAGAGTGGGGCATTGAAATGAAAATTTCTTAAACAACTTTAGATAAAGTCTTTGTAAATGATGGTGTAATTTCATTCTTACATAATCGGTTTAAGATAACTTGAATTTTTTAAAGGAAAAAATATTCCAAGTTAGGTGTCATGCCCACATACTAAACTTGATTTTACAAGAAAGACTAAAAACAATTGACCCTACTATAGAGAGCATAAGAAAGTGTAAAATACATAAAGGTGCTACCTTCAAGATTGAGTACATGAAGTGATATAATCCAATATTTGAATGTGAAATTTTAAAAAAATATATTGAAGTTATATGTACGCAGACATTGGAATTCGACTTTTGAAATATTGGATTCGACCTTTGAATTGGCGCTTGCATTCCCTAAATGTGCAGCGCGTGATAGAACGTATACTTGGTTGCTAGTGAAGATGATTGGCGTAAAGCAAAACAAATTCACAAGTTTTTTTTAAAAAAATTTATGACCGCATGAAAGAGGTCCTAAACCCCCAAAGGAGATCCAACTTTTTTTTTCAGGCACTTCTAAATTCAAATTAAAAACCTTTCACAAGAGTTCTAGTTAGCGAAGATTCTCATACACGAAGAGTAGAGAGAACTAGTAAGGAACAAAAAGAGGATGAAGTCAAGTTATTAGCATTAAAAGAAGAACAATTGCAACTTGTCCCAAAATATTATATGGAAGAGACTTATAGATATCAATTATGTCCTCTAAGGCAACATGATGCCAAATTAGAATCGAGCATGAGGAAAAAAAAAAAAGATTAACAAAGAATTGAAGTTTCTCTCCAGTTTCGATGTATTTTATAGAGTGTTGGGTACTTCATATAAATATGTTCATAAAGAAAGCTTAAAAAATCTAGTTAAATCTATACAAAAGTATAACGAAAAATTCTCTCTACCTTCTAATTCAAAAAATGTGAATGAGTACCAATATGAAGATTTAGATAGCAACTTAAGCTTAGCAAATAAATCTTTTATAGTATACATATAATAATAATAATAAAACGCATCTAAGGATGGATTAGACGATGAAAGTGATAGATCTGGTTTAGATACATG